>SSNP01000148.1:282917-355295 GCA_006937955.1 Pachypanchax playfairii | reverse complement strand
CCCCCCCCCCCCCCCCCCCCAACCCGTCTGAGGGGATTTTCTTCTTATACTAGAAGTACTTGATCATTTCTTTTAAGCAAAGACATCAACCAGGAAAAAATCTCAAGTCAAAAAGCAGCTAGTAAGACTAGTTAGTTCAATGTCTGTGGTAACACAAACCAGGACGACATTCAGAACAGCACCAGTAAAACATTTTTTTTTTTTTTTGTAAATGAGGAAACATTTTGTTACATTCAGACTCTTATGCTTTTTGGTGGGTTGGAGGTTTGTAGAGTTTGAAGATTGAAAAAAAAAAACCTCAATAATTATTCTCAAATTTTATGTTTTTACTTGAAATGTCCACCCCTGGATAGAAAAAGTAACTTCTCACTTTCTAAAATTACATTAGTTTATTGTACAATGTTTATTTAAAGATGGAGTTTAATTGTTTAAAGTTTGTTAATAGATACTGCTGCGAATAGTCGACGTAATCGATGACGTCGAGCATGGAAAATTGTCGAAGGGATTTTTTATGGTGGAATATGTGTAACATTTCCAACGAGCCAAGACAAAACATTTCCTTCAAACGCGTAAGTGGCGCTCGCGCTGCGTGCTTCAGTCACAGACTGCCACTCAGATGACGAGCTTCCTCCTCTCTCCTCCCCGCTCCACTTTAAAAAAGTTATAGCGGAAAACGAAGAAACCCGAGAAGAAAGTGCGGACGCGGTCGGTAAAAGTACATTGAGGCTGAAAGGATCAAAGGTATGGGAATATTTTAGACAAACTGAGAATAAACGGGTTGTTTGTAACCTCTGCAAGGCGTCTTTGGCCTACCACAGCAGAACCACCACAATGCATGAACATCTGAAAAGAAGTAGCCATCCAAGAGACCCCTGAAAAATCAAAACTACTACTGTATGTACTAGTACCTCTTGTAAAATGCTATTTACCTTCTTGCCATGCTTTACGGAAAGTATTTTGGAATATGAGTACTTGAATAATATATTAGTGTCACATCAGGTGGGCTAAGTAACCGCTAAGCTAGTTTATTTTATTTTCAGAAAGAACCGTTTTTCATGTCTGAAAATAAATCAGCCTTTAGCTGTGGTTGGTTACATCTGTGGGATTCTGACTGTAGAACTTTTCTTTGATCGTGAGAAGTATCATGATGAAGTACGGTGCGTGCGTGATTCACAGCACTGTGGCCGGTGCAGAGTGACGCAGGGTGAGACGGTTCATCCTGCCCGTTCAGACGCTACGTGAGCCGGTCCTAAAAATAAAAAGATCTAGGCAGCACGGTCACACAGTGTGTGATCTCAGTTTTAAACCTGTTAACTTGGTAGAATATGTTATTGGTAAATAAATAAATTATTAGTTGTTGATCTTAAAAATAATCGTTTAGACTAATGGAATATTCGGAAAATTGGTTGTTAGATTAATCGAAATGCATAAACTACTAACTCCATCAGTAATTAAACAGTTTTGTAACTTCAGTGAGACATTGAGTCAGTTCTGTATTAGAAGAAGACTTTTATGAAGACAAATAGTGACGGATGTTTCTACCTGGAGTTTCTGTGGAGTTAAATACCAGCTGGGGATCTGCTGTTGACTGGAACCATTTGTCCACGAGTCCGCAGAACCCTGTGAATGAGTCCAAAATAAGCCCACATGTGCTCCACTGTTGCGGTTCAGCTCTTTCAGGAATAGTAACACGAATGCACCTTTATTCAGATTGTTACTGTACCTTAGCTGGACTGGCAGTGCGTTTTTTCTTGGCAGGACTGGCCTGTAGGTCTGTGTGATTGGTGACAGACTGGCCTCCCTCCCCCTTACAGGCCTGAAAATCCAACACAGATACGACTTCAGAGGACAGCGAAGTAACAGTTTGCTTTTAAAGGAAGAGTTCAAACAGTGGAAAACGCTTAAAGACTGAAACGTATATGTAGAATAACACTGAAGGGCAACAGAGATACAACACACCAACATGCACATGCATTATCTAAACAAAGGATGTAAGAAAATAAAATCATCAGATGAAAACAGATTATGTTCACACTTTAAAATATGTTTATGAAGAGAATTCCAGAACTTTGTGTCAAAGTACTGAGATAATAAAATATATGAATATTAGGGGTGTAACGGTTCACGGGAATATGTTGAACCGTTCGGTTCGGTTCGTTCGGTTCGGTCCACTTGCGTACCGTTTCGGTTCATTTTTTTTTCATACATTTATTGTTAGTGTGATATTAAGCACAGCTGAAGTAAGTTTCCAGGTGAGTTTCCGCACGGACGCTGTATTTAGTGACGCACAGCGGAGCTAAACAAACACATTGAAGTAAATACATGAGCTGAGGGGTGTAACAGCATACACATTTATACGAACCGTTTCGGTACTAAGCTGTTAATATAGTGCAGATGTTCACTGATCTGATTACAGCTAGTTAACAGGCTTGTTTTGTGCGCGGAGCATCTTCAGTGGCAGACTATAAGTTTGTTGTCAGCACCAGATTCCTGCGTGAGGTTTTTTTTTTCCTCTAGCAGACGTCATGACTGATGTAAACAAGCCGGAGCTTGAACACCCTCCTTTATCTATAAGGTCTCTTGTTTGGTAAGTTAAGCTGTATTCTATTTTTTATTTCTATTTTTATATGTTTTCTTATTTTTTAATGTTTAATTTTTATAAGAAAATATATAAATCGTTGTTTGCAAAAACTGAAGATTAAAAAAAAAAAGGAAAGGTTTGTTTGTTTTTCCACTTACCGTACCGAAAATGAACCGAACCGTGACCTCGAAACCGAGATACATACCGAATCTGTGATTTTTGTGTACCGTTACACTCCTAATGAATATGTTAATATTTTGTTAAAGCTGAATAAAAACAGTGTTAAGTTCCAACATTATAGTTCCACTGATTCAGCAACACATCAAGCCTGAGCACTGAAGCATGTGATGCTGCAGATGAAGCAGGAAGCAAAAGCTTCAAACTAGAACGATGAGTAAAAACAGAGTTGAAAAAAATCTAAAGCTGCTTTTTAAAAAAAAAAATGATTTCAGTGTTGGATGATTTGCTTTTCCACTGATATGTTGAGCAGTGGTTTGGCCCCAGACCCCCACTGTGGGCTCAGAAACACAGTTTCAAAAGAATCGCTAATGGTTCAGATGATTAAAACAGTAGCTTGTTAATGTTTCTGCGGTCTTAAGATTTAAACTACAGGGTTCATTTGATTTTAATTTAGACACATGTATGAGCGTGCACGTGTCTGTGGTTTCTAATCAATGACTCTAGCACAATTTGCTGAAAAGCCTCAGTTAAGACAAATAGAGTTTATGTCAAAAGGATGGAGATGCTAACTGCTAGTCTGAACCAGCTAAGACCAAAGTGGATCATCTGAATCGTCTGATTACTTGCAGGGAGTTTTATGATCATCTCTAAACATAAATATCAGCAGCAAAATGAAGGAGTCACAACCAAGATGATAACATCTTCAGATTTCAGCAGAAAAACCTACGCTGAGAATTTAACAACTTTTGCATAAACTGTCAAAAAATGGTGGAGACTGGAGCTGTTTGAAGACAGCCGTCATTCAACCTGGATTTGGGTTCATTCTGAATCAACTCATATTACAAGTTTACTGAATTAAAACAACTCTAATCTTATCTTTACACCACCATTGTTTTGAATGACAGTTCTTTTGCAGAAATATTAAAAAACTCCTGCCAGATTATTTCCCTGGCTGATTAACATCTGTTTCTCCTAACTGAGGCCATTCATGAAGCAATCAGTTCTAGCTTTTACCAAGAAAAACACTTCAAAACAGCAGAAATATACCTTTAATTTAATGTTTCCCGCTAAGCGTGCATGCTCTGCTGTGAGAGCTTGACAATAAGATTACCATGAGGATCTGAGCCTCTTTGTAAAATTTTCAAAATGGAAGCTAAAGAGTTCTGTGTTGCACAGCTTTAAATTCTAACTGCTGCCATTTGGAAAGATGATCCATGAAAGATAACGAGCCTCTAGCAAACAAAATTATTGCCACATGAGACTCACTCCACTTCCTCCTCACTGTATCCCAGAAGTGATTATTGGCTGGCCATGCAAGCCATGGTTCTCACCTGCTGTGCCTGTGCCGTGTTCAAGGCCCCCTGTCTGGACGTGAGCTCTGCAGGGATGGGAAGGCTCCATGCCTCCTCAATACAAGGAAGCATTTTACTCTTATTCTGCAGACTACCTGGGTGTAGGTTACACAACTGAGCCTAGGAGAAATTGTGTAAGACACAAACTTTAGTGCTGATCTTTGTTTGAACAAGAGAGGCACCATAATGTTATCTGCTTATGTATCTAGTTGGTATAACTTTAGGAAAAATACAACAGAAATGATCAATGCCATGAATGTCTGCTTCAAATTCAAATGTGGGAGAAAAAAAAACACAACAATATGAATCATCATTCATATTTGAGTGGTCACAAATTAAAATCACAAAAACACAATCTGCATTTCAAAAAGCTGACTGCTTTGGCAATGCTTGGCATTTAACACAACACCTTAATGCACACGCACATCAAAATACACCACAACATGTAGGCAGATCAAATCGAGGACTCCGACTTCTGGCCATGTAATTGGCTGCCTCACCTGCAGCAGTTTGATGCGTTGAGTCAGGGCAGCAGTGTTGAGGCAGGCCTTGCTGCGTGTAGCGTTGATGTAGCACTTCATAGCATCATGTAATTGGCCACAGGACTCGTACAGAGTGCCCAGGTCCATCCAGGCAGCAGCATGGCTATGGTCCAGTTGAACAGCACAGATGTAGGCCTGTAGAGCATCCATAGGCTGGTTCTGCTGCTGATATAGCACACTGCAGGCAGAGAGAGGAAGTCTTCCAGCATTACCAATCTCATAGATTCTTGGAAAAAGAAGCTTAAACTTTCATCTACTAGAAATGTTATGAAGCAGTCATTTCTTAATGTCCGTGCTGCAGCTGCATCACCAGTTAACACTCCCTCTCTCTGAAACTGTAACTAACATGTGCTGCTCTTACCCTATAGAGCACCAGGTGTCAGCACTGGCTTCTGACTTATCAATGGACTGACGGTAGGAGATGAAGGCATCCTGCACCTTCCCAATACTGGAATAACACCTGGAGAAACAAGGAACAAGAAAAATAGCATTTTAAATGTGAATCTTCTCTTGTTTCTTTGACAATACAAAGCCATGTACAGTGCAAGTAACAGCCTGGTGAGGATTTAGAGTACCCCCCCCTCAGCAATGTGACATCTTAACTAAGAGAGGGTGTGTGTTTAAAAGGGTCACTGAGTACACATGCAGTTGATGAGCACTTGCAAACGGCTCAGTGTAAAATAAATGTATTGAAAAGTACTTGTATGAGATGAAACCCAAACTATTACTGCAACAGGTAGGACATGGACTTCATGCATCTGTGTTTAGTCTTATTTGACCCCATAAAGACAGGTGAATGAGATAATCAAGCATGACATCATTTATCATTCAATATATCAGAAGATGCGGGTGTTCTGGGCCAGAGCCTCCACCAGGTCAGAGGCTTCAACGGGCCAGAGCTATCAGCAGGTCAGAGCCTCCAGTGGGCCAGAGCCTCCACCAGGTCAGAGGCTTCAACGGGCCAGAGCTATCAGCAGGTCAGAGCCTCCAGTGGGCCAGAGCCTCCACCAGGTCAGAGGCTTCAACGGGCCAGAGCTATCAGCGGGCCAGAGCCTCCAGTAGGTCAGAGTTTCCAGTAGGGGCCAGAGCCTCCACCAGGTCAGAGGCTTCAACGGGCCAGAGCTATCAGCGGGCCAGAGCCTCCAGTAGGTCAGAGTTTCCAGTAGGGGCCAGAGCCTCCAGCAGGCCAGAGCTATCAGCAGGTCAGAGCCTCCAGCGGGTCAGAGTCTCCAGTAGGGGCCAGAGCCTCCAGCAGGCCAGAGCTATCAGCAGGTCAGAGCCTCCAGTGGGTCAGAGTCTCTAGTAGGGGCCAGAGCCTCCATCAGGTCAGAGGCTTCAACGGGCCAGAGCTATCAGCAGGCCAGAGCCTCCAGCGGGTCAGAGTCTCAAGTAGGGGCCAGAGCCTCCACCAGGTCAGAGGCTTCAACGGGCCAGAGCTATCAGCAGGTCAGAGCCTCCAGCGGGTCAGAGTCTCCAGTAGGGGCCAGAGCCTCCAGCAGGCCAGAGCTATCAGCAGGTCAGAGCCTCCAGCAGGCCAGAGCCTCCAGTAGGGGCCAGAGCTTCCAGAGGGTCAGAGTCTCCAGTAGGGGCCAGAGCCTCCAGCAGGTGAGAGCCAGAGAAATTTCAGGTGAATTATCACCTTTATGCTGATGACTGCCAGTTATATGTGGCCCTAAAATTAATTGACCCAGTGCAACCCCTTTCTGACTGTATGGCTGAAATTAAGATTTGGCTCTCAGTCAACTTCCTCCTTAATGATTCAAAACTTGAAGCTATACTGTTTTCCCCTTTTACTCCTGCAGTGGTAGTTCCGAATATGCCCTCCTGCCTGTCGGCCTTATTGAAACCAAACATAAAAAACCTGGGGGTCATCTTCAACCCTGACCTCAGATTTGATGTCCAGATTAACCTGTAGATCCTGTTTCTTCCACCTCCGTAGGCTAACCAAGCTAAAACCCATACTGAGGAAAAAAGATCTTCACTCTGTCATCCATGCATTTGTGACATCACGCCTTGACTATGCTAATTCTTTGTTATATGGTGCTCCCTCATCCGCAATAGGTCGTAGCCAGCTATAAGGCTCGAGGTGAGCGGGCGTTCTCAGTTTGCGCCCCCAGCTTATGGAACCAGCCCCCCCGGACAGTCAGGCTCGCCCCATCTCTCAGTACTTTTAAAATTCGTTTAAAGACTTACTTTTACTCTCAGGCTTTTAGCTCTGCTGGGGCAGTCTAACCCCTTGCTGATCTTATTTTAATATTTTAGGGTTTGTATTTTAGTATGTTTGCTTTTATCTCTGCACTTTGGTCTGCGTCACTGTAGTTTTAAACGTGCTTTATAGATAAATGATGATGAGGAGAGTCTCCAGCAGGTCAGAGTCTCCACCAGGTCAGAGCCTCCACCAGGTCAGAGCCTCCACCAGGTCAGAGCCTCCACCAGGTCAGAGCCTCCACCTGGTCAGAGCCTCCACCAGGTCAGAGCCTCCACCAGGTCAGAGTCTCCACCAGGTCAGAGCCTCCACCTGGTCAGAGCCTCCACCAGGTCAGAGCCTCCACCTGGTCAGAGCCTCCACCTGGTCAGAGTCTCCACCAGGTCAGAGCCTCCACCTGGTCAGAGCCTCCACCAGGTCAAAGTCTCCACCTGGTCAGAGCCTCCACCTGGTCAGAGCCTCCACCAGGTCAGAGCCTCCACCAGGTCAGAGTCTCCACCAGGTTAGAGTCTCCACCAGGTCAGAGTCTCCACCAGGTCAGAGCCTCCACCAGGTCAGAGTCTCCACCAGGTCAGAGCCTCCACCTGGTCAGAGCCTCCACCTGGTCAAAGTCTCCACCAGGTCAGAGCCTCCACCTAGTCAGAGCCTCCACCAGGTCAGAGCCTCCACCAGGTCAGAGTCTCCACCAGGTCAGAGCCTCCACCAGGTCAGAGTCTCCACCAGGTCAGAGCCTCCACCTGGTCAGAGTCTCCACCAGGTCAGAGCCTCCACCAGGTCAGAGCCTCCACCTGGTCAGAGCCTCCACCTGGTCAGAGTCTCCACCAGGTCAGAGCCTCCACCTGGTCAGCGCCTCCACCTGGTCAGAGCCTCCACCTGGTCAGAGTCTCCACCTGGTAAGAGCCTCCACCTGGTAAGAGCCTCCACCTGGTCAGAGCCATACCCTGTAAAAAATAACCAACACACATACCTGCCAAGTAGGTACCAAGACTGGCCAGAGTTTGGATCTGCTTCTAAAGACTTCTGCAGACACTGGATGGCATAGCTGTCCTTGGCGTCTTTGTCTCCCAGCTGCTCCACTGTGTGATGCATCCAGCCTGAAATGCACCAAAAAATATAAGAGCTTAACCCTCAAAATTCAGATAATAAACAGATTTGCATTACTTTGTTCCAAATATAGCAAAAGGAGAACCTGCAACATAAGATTACAGTCTTCAAATTTACAAATGTGTCAAATAAAGCCAGTCTATGTAAAAGGGCTGTTACAGTGATGGTGAAAAGAGGCAGACAAAGCGCAAACACACACACACACACACACAATTGAAAAGGCTTCATATAAAGCAGCCTTAAACACCTCCTCTGTGCCTTTCACCCATTTCAACTAGAGCCGACACACAAAACCAAATTTACACCCAGCAGAAGTGGGAAGCTTCGAGCACACAATCACTCTGGGAGATGGTCAAAAGCAATCACAGACCACCCCCAGGCCTGCTCTAATACACCTGAGGCAAACTCCAAACGTCACCATGACAACACCAGCAGGGAAGCTTGGAATGGCTGGTAGTGCTCGGTGAGCAAATAGAAGGTGGCTGTCAACGCGGTGGAGGAAAAGAAAACCTGCTTCACATCAAACATTTTCTTCATTTTGAGGCATTAAACAAAATCTTTTAAAATAATCCTTCCAGTGTCTGACGTTTCTAATCCCCAGAACATGGATGTGAAATCTGAACTGCTCTCTAGTAGACGTACTGCCTACCAACCATGCCAACATGAAGGGCACATTTTTATTTAGATTTTCAACCATGACAGTGTGCAAGTCAGGGGGCAGGACTTTAAGTCTCAGACTCAGGCCCCTAAAGTACAATATGACAGGATATTTGAAAATAGGTTTCCACAACATAATGGACAACCTACTTGACTGTAAGCTTAAACTTCTATCACACAATCAGCCAAAAATCCAAACTGCAGCAACACCTGACCACAGTCACCACATAAAGCAGAGATGAAATGATCACATGTCTGAAATGACAAACAGAACTCCATCCAGTCATGATCTGCCTTCAGTTTGTTTGGTAGTGTTAAAGGAGCAATAAGCGAAAATTCATCATTTCCAGTTTGAAAGAATTCAAAATATGCAATGTGAAGCTCTAGATGTGTAATTCCATCTGGAACATAGTATGAGGTCACACACCATCTCTCTGTGTTGATGTTGAGCCTCTTGTTTACAAAGGTGGTCTCCTTCCGCGTGCATGTTCGTGCATGTGAAACTCCGCCTCCTTCATGTACTGAGCGAAGGCCCTCCCTTCGCTCAGTACATCCGACACACATTGTTGAAGTGAAATGGCGGAAGGCGGAGCAAAGCGTTCACCTGAAGATGACCGGGAACACATTTCATCACCCAAGAAGCCACGGCCAATGACAAACAAACCGGGTAAAGCAAGGGACAAAACCAGGATAAACATTGGTCTTGCTTTTCCAAGATGGAGAGCACTGAGAGAACGAGAGAATTTACGATTTGACTCGGAGCTGGCTTTTCTTCTCCTGGACAGGTAAGGAACAATCATTATTTTAATCTAGTGTTACTGTAATGACTCGCTCTGGAAAGCGATAAAGTTGTCGACTTTGTCCTTTATACTGCTTGCATTCAGTTCTGCTCTTTTACCTTGTAGCTGTAGTGGCTAAATGTCCGTAGACTTTGTTTTGGTCTCAATCCTGTACTCAACAGCACACCTAGCGGTGAAAAATCGCTTGTTGCTCCTTTAAATGTTTATTTGATCTCCTGTCTTTTTCTAACATCCAGGTAAAAAGACTTGTTTTGAAAAGGGAGATTTCTTCCATTTTGTTAAATTAGTTGGGAAGAAAACTGCATGGTGGCACAGTTGGTAGCGGTTGGACCTTATCTGCATGAAGTTTGCATGTTCCCCCATACGTGTGGGTTTTTTGTAAGGACTAGGGTCTCCTCCCACAAATCAGATATATACCAGGTATGGTGCTGTAGAAATTGTCACCAGGTGGGATGGTGAGTCTATAAATCTTGACCAAAGACAAGTTCCTTGTATTGTGTATACAAGTGTGTATGTATATAGTGTGTATGGTTGTTTGTCTCTCTGTGGCCTAGCGGTGCACTGATGACTCTGCCTCTCACCCACAGCCCCGAACTGGTACAAGCAGATATGGATTGTAAAGAAGGCTTCGAGTGAACCCTACCAATCAAACAAATTAGGCTGAACTGAATGCTGCATCTGAAGATGTAAGTGAACAACTAAAACTAAACCTATGATTTTTCCAACTTGCCCCAACTTTTAGAATCAATACAACAGGATTTCCATTGAACAAATCAGACATTTTGTTTCTTAAACTAAACTTCTCAAAAGCATGGTAACTCTAAAGTGATTTGACTGCTACATTTTACAGCAAAACAGATTCTTAATACAATTAAAAATCCAAAACTTTGAATCTACAGTTTCGACGCACAGAGGGGAACAAGGAAAAACGATTTTTAGCAATAAACTTGCTAAAATCAAAGTGTTAAATATTGGGTGTAGCGATAATGAAAACCCATTAATGTGACATGGGAATAAATTTTTAAATAAACTAAGCCCTATTACTGAACGCAACATAATACCATCCAATTCAAACTACAGCAGTGCATAAAACACAATCCCTTTACTGTCCCAAAATGCAATTTTTATGCAGAGTGGAAAAATGCAGAGGCGTATTTCAGTCAATGAGATCTGTTAGCTTTTACTTCTGAAGATGGGATTATCTATCTATGTATAAAAATATGCTTACCAAGTTGCTGCAGTGTGGTCGCCTTCACTTGTGCAGGAAGATTTTCTGTCTGCAGCAGACTCTCATACGCCTCTTTTGCTGCTCTGTATTTCTTCTGCAGGAGGATGAGCAGAAACAGGAAGATCGAGAAAGGAGGGTCGTTAGAGTCAGACAGGACGGACAGTGTTTTATGGCTCTATCTGAACATGCAACAAAGACTCTAAGGTTGTCCTCACATTGGTAAAGCCAGCCAGCCAGCCAGTCAGACACACACACACACACACACACACACACACACACACACACACACACACACACACACACACACACAGGGGAGGGTCAAAGAGGGAGAGGACAGACCAGACTCAACACGTCAGGCAGCTTTAAGTGTGTGTGTGTCTGCAGCTAAATGGTTGTGTGTGCGCTGACTGCAGGGAGGGCTTTGTATTTTGGGGAAACCTGAGCTGCCGGTTTGTTTGAACTTTACAACCTTGTTGAACTTGGATCAGGAGCTCTAAGTAGAGGTACATGGCTTCAATACTGTTTTATCAGAACAAAAACATTTTCAAAGAGCAAACAGCTTTACCGTTTGTATCTTGGAGATTTTTTAAAAATCTGCAAAGATTTTGCATGGGTTTATCAATGCTGGTGCACACAGTGTTGATTGTTCCTGCCTGCAGGTAATTTAGACACCTCACAGTAAACACGGACAATTGAGACAGTCTCTCAGTAGTTTGCTCCTGTTTGGACTAATGACTTTCGGGGGGCCCTTCACATAGAAGGCAATTTGCGCTGCACTCGCTGAAGGAGTCAAAGCATGGAAGAAAGGCACAATGTGTGAATGGTGCTTAATGCTGGTTGTTGTGAGACTGAAAACAGATCCAGACCAGGCTAGTTTTTCAAGGTACAGCTTGACCATGTGAGTTTAGCCTTCAGAGGAGCCGCCATGTGTCTCATTCAGGAGGCAAGACAATATGAGTACAGTTGTAAAACAAACTGATAATATATTAATAATTGCTTATCTATTACAATCTTTTTAGATTTACTTGGAAACTAAATCAAAAGACAAATCTGATTAATTGAACAGCCCAACTTTGTTATAATTCCACTAACAGTTGATTGTGCAATATTTAGTAGTGAGATAATTTCAGTAAAAGACTTATTGCAAAGGTAGCGTTGTATCCCAGTCCCATGCTCAAATTCACTGAGCTCCTGAAAACAAACAATTATTTTTACAAACATTCACTGAAGCAGTCTGCATGGCTTGGTGCTACATTGTGTACACCTGTCATAGAAGAGATTGGAACTCCTAAATTCAATGATTTGAAGGGGGTTCAAACACATATACAGGTTCAGGTGTAGTACACTGCACCCTTTGTTTCCTACATGGTGGGCCCTTCATTGAGTCAAGTAGAAGCCAGACAGAAAACATGTACAAGAAAAAAATATCTTGCACTGACTCTCAAACTCCTTTTTAGTGCAACGTTAAATAACTGGATGGAAGATCACCAGTTGACCAACAAGTCTTAAACACAGTGTTATAATCAGGGGTGCACATAAGTGGTCCGCAGGTCCGCACACACTGTCAAAATATAAAATGCGCACCAGATGAAAAGTTGCAACACGCATTTGCGTACTTAACATTGGTTTGGCTGAGCTGCGTGAATTTTTAGGTTAATCAGAGGCGGGTTCATTGTCAAATAAATGAAGAATCCCGTTGACTTCTTTTGTTTGACTGATATGTTTCTCAGCCAGAGCGCCGAAGTTCCAGCTGATCAGCTGATGCTGCGTCTCTCTCTGTCTCTGTGTATCAGTTTGCCAGTGTGACGGATTTTCAGTCAGTCAGATCAGTGCAGCTGACTGCAGGATTCTGCATCGCGTCAAAACTGAAAAAATTCACTGAATAAGACAAATAGACCATCGTGGCACAGACGTGTAGAACTACCTTTTTGTGCTATAAAATACAGAAAACCACCTGTTTTAATCAACAGTATCAGCGTATTTGTCTGTGATCCGCGCCATTTTGAATGCGCGCAAAGCACTATGGGATATGCAGTCAATGCCCCATAACTGTCCAGTGTATCTTTTTATCTGACTGCATCACATTACAAACATCCTCATCATTTCAAAACAAAAAACAGTTACAGTAAATGACAGAAGCCCCAACAGCTGACTAATAAATTTCAACACCAAACTGTTAAATGTAGATTAAAGTGAACAATCAAACCTGTAAACAATCCAACCTGAACTCTGAAGGTTATTTTTTACCAGTATTTTTATATTTTACTGGTTTCTCTTGATTTTTTCAACAATTAAAGGATTTTTATTGAAACAAATATAGAGCCAGGTAAAGTAAACAGACTGAATTTGAAGCTTGATGAAACCAAAAACAAAGCAGAGGAGCTCGGAAGAGACACAGCGAGACACATTTAAAAATGTGAGGACCAAGCAACAACCCTAGATTCTCTTCTGAGAACCAGGCCAAAAATATTATGTGCACCCCTGTTTATAATTACATTTGTGCAGACAGGTAGTGAAAGTATCAACCACATTAAGAGCAGCCCGGCGTCCATCGCTAAAGTTTTGAAGTGATGTTTTAGGGAAAGTTGATGGGAATGCCAAAAACTATAAAAAAAAAACCTGAATTATATAGAAGCTAATGTTTACTTAACGTGTTTTCTTCTAAATAACATTTAAAGAAATGGATTGAAGTTAAGGTTTTTATCAACATGACTCTTATCTAAAACTACTTTAGATTCTAAAAAAAATAGTAATAATAATGATTGCTTACCTGGATTTCATATACGTGAGCGATGTGGAACTGAACTGTGAGAAAAAAAGCAAACGAAACAAGAATTAGGATTTACCATCACAACAGTCATTCACTGAAAGAGGCTGTATGAATTCAGACTGTCAACTGTCTGAAGCACAGATGGGTGGGGGAGTAGGACGCTCTCTCCAGAGTATACACGCAATCTGAAATCACAGTGTGCATGTGCAATTTGTTTGCAAGTCCTTCCAGTTCCTTCTTCTTGTGCTGTCTCCTAGGCAACCCCAGTCTTGGGCAGTCAGCAGGGAAACAGCAGCAGAGAAGGAGAGCTGCAGAAATATTCTTAAGCCCTTTTGATACATGCTGTACCACACTGAGTTGGTGGTATATCAAATTTAAATACCATGTTACAACACATAGCAGAGCGTGACTGCTTGAGCTGTAGACTCTTTGAATTAAAGCATTTCTACTTACTTTCAGCTTTAGACAAAGTGCAGAGATTGGAGTCGATCAATGCCAGCTGAAAATGCTGCAGAGAGGGAAAAGAAGCTGCTTTAACCAGAATAAAATACATCACAAATCTGCATTAATGTAACAAAAATACAGCTATTTGTTAAATAAAAATATATTTACAATATGTATCCTGCTCAGAACGATTCCCAGAATAAAACAAATACAGAAGTCTATTTTCCTTTTACTCAGCCTGCTTTAAAGAAAGCCCCAACAGATTCACAATAAACCCTGAATGAACCCAGGTGACCGTAACATGAGAGGACACAGATAGTTGGAACGGCTGAACCATAGATGATCTTATCTGAATTCACCCATCCCTCTGTAGCATTCTCTCTTTCCTCAGGTTGAGAAGAAAAGCCTTTTCACACAGACTGTGCTTTAATACCTCATAGGAGACTCCCGTATGATGCTGCTGCTCGCTTTTACTAGTTCACTCAAAATAGAACAGTGCAGCATCATCTCAATGCGTGCCTTAAAATAGCATGCTGCCGAAGAGGAACTGGAGACATTTATTTCTGGTGCTCTGTTCCATCATACCGGCTCACTCTACAAAAAGATAGCAGTTGATTGCCCCAGTTCAATCCCTGCAGTGACGTAAAACACTGCCGCTTTGAACAGGATGATGAAAAGAGCCTCAAAATAAGATGCCAACGTCCAGTGGTATTGAGACCATCATCTAAGCAAGAGGAGGCAGATGTTGGCAGAGGCTTTAGCACGGCTGTCAAGGCGTGGCAACACTGGTCAAGAGTTTCAGATCTTTCTTCTGATATTCTCTTGGCCGACTCTTACAGTATTCTTGCAATATCACCCTCTGATGTTCATATATTTAGAACCTGCTAATAATATGATCCTATAAAAATAAAAGCAGGAAGTCGCCTTGCTTTGAAATAATGTCTTAGTGGCCCAAATGTGCAGGAATGAAAATATGAGACCTCACAAAAGAAACTGAAGGTAATACATACTTAGGTAGCTTCAAGGTGACAAGTTCCCCTGCACCTACCAGGTTGCATCATGACCTGTTGTAGCCTATAGCTGCTCTGTGCATTCAGAAAGGCAACACTAGTATCTAGGTCAGTGAAAACTCACATCTAGCTCACAAAAATCCAGAATGGACCTACTAATACTGTCTAACTGTTGAGATTTCTTGCCCAACAACAAACTGCCTTGATTGGGGCAAAAGATATGTGTAAGGATGGAATAAAGAAAGAAAAGGAGGAGCCCAAAGCTCTCCACACCAGCAGCTACACAGATGGTCAATGTCAGACATGAAAATCAAGATCCATCCAGCTGGAGCTCCTTCCACTAAAAAGTAAAAGCACACTGAGACTAAGCTTCAAATTAACCTGCAGAACTATCAGCCACAAGCCTTAAATTTAAAGAAGGTAGTCGAACACATTACCAAGATGGCTTTCACATCACAGCATCCTCCTGCAGATCTCCCCCTCAGCCTCCTCTAGCCTTCCTTTCCTTTCACACTTGCTGTACTGCCGGGCAGATAATGCAGCAGGATTGTCAGTTTGGCATTCCACCTCCCTCCTCACGTCTCGCTTTCCTCACTCACTCCCCCCCCGTCTCTCTGCTGTCTTTCTTTTTATCTCTTTTCCTCTCTCTCTCTCTCTCACTACCCCCCCTTCCCTGTTCTATCCTGGTGTCACTGATTACCATTCAGCAGACGGCTGCAGTGGAGAGTGCACAGAGATGACACACAATACCTCAAAGCAGGAACAAGCACACACCACCTCCCTCCATCTCACCTCCTCCTTTTCAGTTTAAAGCCTTGCTCTGTGGCTCCACAAGACCGCCAACTCATCAACTTAGTGCATTCTGCACAATGAAAGCCAAATTCTCATGCAGTTGCATTTTCTGTGCTGTCATTGACTGAATTAGCAGCCATTACTGGAATGAAGCCAGTCTGAATGAGATAGTTGCCTGTATGTGAAGTTGTTGGTCCATAATCAGAACACAGTGTATTCTCAATCACTTGATGCCTCTCTGCCTCTTCTGGCATCAGATTTGTGAGGATGAAAGCAGGTTCTGGCTGAAGAAACACAATGGAGCCTTCATCCTTCATGAAAATGTCTCATCCTCCCCAGCTGTAATGTTTCCCCCTTCCTCGCTCTCTTACCTTTAATCTCTGCTACTCTGAACAGGCGCTCACTCCTCCCTGCTGATAACTGGGGTAGTCATGTGAGTGAGATCCTGGCAGTGAAAGCGTGTATGTATTTTGTGGGGCAGTGAGTCAGGACTACGGGGTGCAGGGTTGGAGGGGTGCGACAGAGTTAAAGTGAGGACGTGCAGCACATGTAGCCTACTTAGCTTCATACGGTACCTACAAAAGTATGCCAATATATTAAACACCGAACACAACCTTCAACTGTGACAAGAACACTGAATCTTTCATGACTTTCCTTGACAGGGTCTTAGAAATAATAAACTTTGTACCAAGAATATCAGTTGAAAGGGTCTGAGGGATGTTGGTTTTATCATTATTGTAACAATCTTAATATCTCTGTAATGGAATTTGCCTCTGAACGTTGGGTGCAGAGTATAACAGCATCAGTGATGCTTGTTCAAACCATTCAGACAGCTGATGGTACGTAGTCCAAGGATGGACATTTCAGAAAAAATACTGTTTGGATTTGCCTGTAATTATTTGATTATTTTTTCAGATATTCAATATAAAGTGGATGATGTGCAGTCTGTCAGCGATGCATCCGTGTGCATATCACATCAGCACATTTGTAGCCTGCTGGAACATAAACAGTGTTTTATGTCTTATTTTTACAATACATGGATTTAGTTCAGGGGTGGCGAACTCCAAACCTCGAGAGCCACTATCCTGCACATTTTAGATGTTCCCCTGTTTCAACACACCTGATTCAAATCTGCACCCTCTCAGCAAGTCCTGTGGAAGCCTGTTAACAACCTGTTCATCTGCAGAAGGTGTGTTGAAGCCGAGGAACATCTAAAATGTGCAGGATTGGGGCTCTCGAGGCCTGGAGTTCACCACCCTTGATTTAGTTGGAAAACAGCAGTCTTGAAGGCACCACATCTCACTTAAGTGCTTGACAGAAGTTTTCCAAATAAATCTTTTGCCTGTGTGATTAATCATGTTCATAACAACAGCTTTTTAGACAGACTGATGTTATCTACCCATGTTTGCTTCTAAAAGGCTGAACCTTTGCTTTTCAAACAAAATCCTGATCATAATCACAACCTTTTCTCACTTCGGGTTGTATTCCAGTGTTCGAAGATCCTGTGAAAGGATGTCTGGAACACAATAAACCCCAGGATCAAATAGCAATCCATCCCTGTAAGGACCCAGGACTCTCAGACTACAAGAGCCATAGAATGAAATCAGTCTGAACATCTTTGACTTACAGGTAGAAAGTATGTCAACAGCCAGGACAGATGAGCCACTCGCTTTTGTCTGAAGGACCAGAACTGTGAAGTTTATTCAGGCACCTTAGTGTTTTCATTGACCGTGCATCAAGTTTATAATAGTGTGGCATCAGTGACCCTTTGTGAAGCTGTGACACTTTTCAGATTTACAAGCCTGAACACAGTGTCTCTCACTGCACATACAAACAAACATGAACAGACGTTCATTTGCAAGTAGCTGTAGATAACTAAATCTTTACTTTAGCAGTCAGTGAATGGAATAATGGAGAGAACGGTGACTATTCTAATTTACCTGATCAACCAGGGCCTCACGTCTTTGACAGAATACTTTACAAAGACGTGAGGGCCTGGAGCTGAACTGCTGTCTCTCAATTTCGAAGGCGGGCTTAGCCAGTTGAGAGAGAACCAATCACAGAAACCCGGAAGTGACGCAACATATGTGACGCTAAAGTGGATACACACGAGGCGGAACAAAAACAAAAGGTTTAGCGAGCGGAGCCGTAATGGTAGCTACAGAGCCATGGTTAATGGAGGAGAAAAGACGAATATTAATGACAGTTGTCGCTTTTGTGTCAAAAACTTGTGAATACGAGGCGTCATTGCACACTCGGTTCAGGTATTTGACCGCCCCCAGCAAACACTGTGCAAACACAAAAGTAAACACTTAATCCACAGCCGAGTCCGCCATGTTGAATGTTGTGCTCTGGGTGGAAAACGCTAGTTCCGTGTTTTCAGGATGACGCACAACAAAGGTGATATGTAATTGGTTCATCCTAAAATTTGACGTGGAAATGATCGGGTGTCAGACCCTTCTGCATTTGAACATAATGCAGGAGGATCTGATTGGTCAGGCTATATTCTAATCAATCTTATATGAAATTGCCCACAAAATCGAATAAATCACTTGCACATATGAAAACAATTCAAGTGATTTTAATGGATTCCTTCTCATTACAAAGAATCTGTCTCTGCACTCCAACTTAACAAAATGTGGACCTGACTATTTAAAATTCCGGTGCTTCGAGACAGAATGTGAGAAAGTTTTTGACCAGCTCAGAGGTTTAAAAGCACTTCTTAAACCCTTTAGATGGATTTCAATCTGCATCTCTGTCAGACAAAACACTCGTTTCTGTATCACTCACTCACCTTTAAGCTTGACTCATAGTCTGTGTTGACTTTGAACATGAGTCCCAGTCTCAAGTGAATCTCTTTAGCTCTTGAAAAACTCGGGTTGATGTAAAGCACCTCTTGAAACATCTTGATTGCCCTGAAGAATAAAAGATAGGGAACATGGATGCTGAACATAAGAATCAGAATCAGGTTTATACAGTATGTTACACACAAGGAATTTTACTCCTGTTCACACTTGCTTTTGTACTTATAGAAAGAAATACAGTATGTCCAAATCTCACTGCTTAATTAATTGTTAATTTATTTTGGTCACAAGAATAACTAAAAACATTGCAGATACATTCATGATTAAGTAATTGTGTTGTATTCTTACAAATAAATCCTCATTCTGCACATAAACAGAAAATGTGCAGGCTGTGTATCACCACACACTAATAATTTCAAAACATCTCAGTGAAAACAGGAAGAGGCCTTTTTTCTCTGGTTTTCTATGTTTCAAATCCAAAAATGTAAACAAATATTTTAGTGTTTTATCTTGGTAACAGCAGAGTTCGTACGCAGCTGTAACCCACGCTGTTACTGCACGTCACAGCTGTGAAAAAGAGCTCTGACTGACAAGAACAAAAACAAAAAGCCAATAGATGCAGAAAAGCAGATCAGTGCACTTCATGGACTTACAGTGGGGCAAAAAAGTATTTAGTCAGCCACCAATTGTGTAAGTTCTCCCACTTAAAAAAATCAGAGAGGCCTGTAATTTTCATCATAGGTATACCTCAACTATGAGAGACAAAATGAGGAAAAAAAAAATCCAGAAAATCACATTGTCTGATTTTTAAAGAATTTATTTGCAAATTATGGTGGAAAATAAGTATTTGGTCAATAACAAAAGTTAATCTCAATACTTTGTTATACAGCCTTTGTTGGCAATGACAGAGGTCAAACGTTTTCTGTAAGTCTTCACAAGGTTTTCACACACTGTTGCTGGTATTTTGGCCCATTCCTCCATGCAGATCTCCTCTAGAGCAGTGATGTTTTGGGGCTGACGCTGGGCAACATGGACTTTCAACTCCCTCCAGAGATTTTCTATGGGGTTGAGATCTGGAGACTGGCTAGGCCACTCCAGGACCTTGAAATGCTTCTTACGAAGCCACTCCTTCGTTGCCCGGGCGGTGTGTTTGGGATCATTGTCATGCTGAAAGACCCAGCCACGTCTCATTTTCAATGCCCTTGCTGATGGAAGGAGGTTTTCACTCAAAATCTTACGATACATGGCCCCATTCATTCTTTCCTTTACACGGATCAGTCGTCCTGGTCCCCTTGCAGAAAAACAGCCCCAAAGCATGATGTTTCCACCCCCATGCTTTACAGTAGGTATGGTGTTCTTTGGATCCAACTCAGCATTCTTTCCCCTCCAAACACGACAAGTTGAGTTTCTACCAAAAAGTTCTATTTTGGTTTCATCTGACCATATGATGTTCTCCCAATCCTCTTCTGGATCATCCAAATGCTCTCTAGCAAACCGCAGACGGGCCTGGACGTGTCCTGGCTTCAGCAGGGGGACACGTCTGGCACTGCAGGATTTGAGTCCCTGGCGGCGTAGTGTGTTACTGATGGTAGCCTTTGTTACTTTGGTCCCAGCTCTCTGCAGGTCATTCACTAGGTCCCTCCGTGTGGTTCTGGGATTTTTGCTCACCGTTCTTGTGATCATTTTGACCCCACGGGGTGAGATCTTGCGTGGAGCCCCAGATCGAGGGAGATTATCAGTGGTCTTGTATGTCTTCCATTTTCTAATAATTGCTCCCACAGTTGATTTCTTCACACCAAGCTGCTTACCTATTGCAGATTCAGTCTTCCCAGCCTGGTGAAGGTCTACAATTTTGTTTCTGGTGTCCTTTGACAGCTCTTTGGTCTTGGCCATAGTGGAGTTTGGAGCGTAACTGTTTGAGGTTGTGGACAGGTGTCTTTTATACTGATAACGAGTTCACACAGGTGCCATTAATACAGGTAACGAGTGGAGGACCGAGGAGCCTCTTAAAGAAGTTACAGGTCTGTGAAAGCCAGAAATCTTACTTGTTTGTAGGTGACCAAATACTTATTTTCCACCATAATTTGCAAATAAATTCTTTAAAAATCAGACAATGTGATTTTCTGGATTTTTTTTTCCTCATTTTGTCTCTCATAGTTGAGGTATACCTATGATGAAAATTACAGGCCTCTCTGATCTTTTTAAGTGGGAGAACTTACACAATTGGTGGCTGACTAAATACTTTTTTGCCCCACTGTATGTAATCATTACCGTGGGAAACATATACTAAATATGTAAATGTAAAATTAAACATAGGAAACTCCATGAAAAGATGAAGTGGCTGGTTCCAGTTTCCCACACTCTTTATGTTAGTGACTGAGACAGTTTCCTTATCATAAAAAAAACCAAACGTGTTTTCCTCGGGTGCTGATTCATGTAGATCTTACATAGTTGGTGTATGTTTAAAATATTTTGGGGGCTTTTGCTAGAAGTTTAGCTAGGCTCTTAGCCCCACATCTATAAACACTGCCTCCAATAAAACAACATGTCAGAGTCTGTAAAAGGCAGATCACAACCCAAACAGCATTCAGCTTTTACACACAGCAACACTTTACTAATGTGTTACCAGCAATCACATTGATTTATACTAAGTGCTAATGTAAAATGTTTCCTGCTCAGCAGACAGGATGCACACACATTTTATGATATGAACAGCTTGTTTGTATCAATTGTTCCCAACATTTTGACATTTACTTTAGTTCCTTTTTTTCCCTCTTTGTTTTTCTCTTTTTGTGTCTGTGTCCTCCTCCATTCAAATCCAGCCTGCTGCAGACATAATGTAGCTAAATCACAGCTGTAGTGTCCATCCTTGTGATGCACGCTGACCACTGAGCAGTGCTGCACAGTCAGGTGGAATAGATCAAACTAGTGAATATTTTTTCTGTGAGAGTTTGAGGAACTTGATGAACCGGACCTGTAGATGGGAATCAGACTTGCTGCTTTTGTTTGCTTTTAAGTGCATGGAGAAGAACTTTGTAGTGGCCATTTATAAATAAACTGAACTGTTTTAAAACCTTTATAAAGCATAAGCTGAAAATACACAGATTTCAGATCTTTAAACCAGAAAGTTGATGAAATACTACACACAAACCAGTGTCTCAATAGGTTGAGTTGCAATAGGATCTGACCAGCTCAACACTTTTACTCTGTGAGTTAAAAAGGCCATTTCATACAAATTTCAGGACTTTGTGGTTTGTGGCTTTGGGCAGCAGCTCATTCATGTTCATTATTCGAATTTGCTGGACTCAGATTGGCTAACAAACTAGCCTATGAGAGCAAGGTATACTGTTTCCTGCCCCGCTGCGCATGGCAACAGACACGTAGTCTCTTCCAGTTTGCTACGTCTTTATGCTGCAGCTTTTAGCCAGCAGCATGCTAGGCGTGGTTTCAACTGTGGCAGCTGATGAATATTAACAAACAAAGGAGTTGTGACGAAACAGATACAGACCGTTTGAACTCAAGTTTTATCGCCACCTGCGTAGTTTGAGAGATTAAAACTGAAAGAGAAGTTGTTGACCTGTTTTCACACCCACTATGAAGGTAAGAACACCTGTGGAGCTAAAATATTCAACAGAAACCTCGGAAAACTGTTTTTAATGGAAGGGCCTCTTTAAGGACTTCATGTGGTCTGACTAGACAACCAGTGACATGCTGAATCCCACATGTCCAGATTCCCAGTTTAAGACCCCAGGCTTACTGCAAGCTGCTCTCTGAATCCCAGCTGTCGCTGCTTGACACTCCAATTATAAACAACTACCCACTGGATTGTTTTGCTTTGGTGTTCCAAAACATCAAAATAATTGATGAGAACCGAGTTAACCTGATGGATATAATACAAAGCAAGTTCAACATAGTTGGAATTTCTTTGCATAGTCGAGCTTAACAAACTCACTCCACTAAAAGATTACAGGTAACACTAGAGTGGTCAAGATATCCCTTAGTTAACTCTAGTTATCAGCTTTTGTCCGCTGCGCATTCATGTAAAAACCCATGTTTCACATCATTACCTCCACCAGGATGTCATGTTTCACCAGAGTTTGTTGGTTTGTCTGTCAGCAAAATAATTCTAAAAGTTCTGGATGAATTTTGATGAAAATTTCAGGAAAGGTCAGTAATGTTCCAAAGAAGTAATTAGATTTTGGGGATGATCTGGATCACCATCTGGATCCAGGAATTTGTTTAATGATTCTTCATCATTGTTAGATCAGACTGTTTACAGAGCGAGTTCCCAACAGGTTCTACATGATACCAAGGATTGACCTGAATCAAGACCTGATCTGGATTGGTACAAAATACTTTGATCCAGAAAAGAAAAATATAGAGAACTGTTGGGTATTTTAATCACTGCTAGAGAACAAAAGATCTGCTCTGGAGCTCAATCCAGAAGAAAACCACCAATAACTACTGAACTAATAAGATCAATGTCAATTCAATTCTTAAAGGTGTTTTCAATGAATCTGATAATGTTGATACAACAAAGGTGAGACTGTTATTTTGGTGCAAATCCCAATATGGGGGAACTGAGGTGCTTGGCGGAGGTCTACAAGTGATTTTCTAGTTTGACACATTTTCTACTCAAAATGGACAAACCAAGCAAGTTCAGGATAAAAAAAAAGATTCACAAAATCACTTCACTGACCAGCTCAAATGAATAATTTTTCAGACTTTTTGTTTCTTGGTGTTCTTTTGTTGCAAACCCCTCACAAATGCACAAAGTTTAGTATAAACTTGTATTAGTAATTAAAGACAAGCTCAAGTTTTATCAGAGTTTTGAAACAGACTTTAAATAGTTTCGCCTGCTAGACGCTGCTGTGAGATTAGCACACTGATACCCAACTCCGTCTGTGACAGAAGTAAGCTAATCTACAGGAACAAGAACACTTCCAACACAAAAAACAGAAGTTTACATTTCAACCCACCCACTGTGTAACTATGACAACAACAGCAATTGCATGTCAGCATAAAGCTCATCTCCTATGTGAAACACTGAGCCCTCAAACCAATGTGTGCTACACACACACACATATACAGAACTGAACTCATTGCCCCTGCTCCCCACCTCCTCTACATATTTTTGCTCCCTGTGTGTTCAGCTAGTACCTCACAGTGCTGACACAGTTTCACACTTGGAGACATAATTATATGTAAATTTCCAATTAGAATCACACAACTGGTGCAACCATTTAGTTACCTGCTCAATTAATGAAGGATCACGTTGGGCATGTGACAGAACAATCCGTAAATCTGGTGTTTTAGCTGCCACCGTTTTTAAAATTGAACTTACAACTTAAAGACTGACGCTTCAAATCTTAGGTACCATATAGGAATCACAAAAGCAAAAGCTGACAGTCGTGATTGAGCAAACCAAATGAATGATGTGCTATATGGAAGCTCTGGTTACTCAAATGGCCCTAACAGAAGAAGTCTGGTCACTTAATGTGAAAAACCTAATGACCCATCAGCCAAAGAACAAAAATAAACTTCACTTCACGAGGCCATCATCAAAAATCCTGTTTTATGGATTATGTGTACAAATAAACCTTGTTGTCACAGACATATATCCAATTTAACTTGAGCAGATGTTTTAAAAAGAGCCCAGGAGTTTAACATACAACCTTAAATGTCTAAATTTCAAGAGCTGATAAAGATACAGTAAATTAATTTCTAATCAGACCATAACATGGTTGAATTTAACCCTTTGCACCTTGATCACTGCTGTACTGTTGGTAGATAAATGTTACATTGTGTGTAAACACTGTTCTGTGTTGGGATTATTTGAGCCTTGCATTCTCCAGCCAGTCAGAGCAGTCGTCCTATACTGATGCTGACAAAGTTAGCACAACATATCTGCAGCCAGGTACCATGTTTTCTGAGGGCTGCGTGAACAAAACAATAACGTTTGGTTCATGTCTTCCTCAGCAACAAGGATCTTGATTCCAGTTTCACTGATTTTTTTTTTAATTCTCCCTTGGCCATTATTTTTAATAAAAACAATGAATTTCTGTATGTTTTTAAAGGTCATGGTGTTACCATATATGGTCAATGATGGGTGTGTCTAAATGCAAATGACCAAGAAAGGCATGAGCAGGTGATTTAGAACATGTGGGAATTATCAACAGCTAACACGTGCATATGATTGGCCATCGCACTTTTGGTGCAGATTTTGTACTTATGACAATTTCAAATATCATTCGTAAGATGGAATTTAGGACAGTTTCTACAAACGATTGATCATCAAGAGCCCAAGCAAACTACCCAGAAACCAGTTCTAACATTGTGCATATTGAGCGCTCACTACACCGCACAGGACCAACCTCTACCAAAAGAACAGTAAAGTCTACTAGTAGCACAAATGGCACGATGATGATGATGATGCTCTCAAAATATACTTCAAGTAAAACAAAGTCTATTGGCACGAAAACCAGATTAGACATCTGGCATATATTATTCTAAACATTTTATATATTAGTAGCAGCATTTGTCAATACGCAGTAAAGAAAAATACTTACCACTGAAATGCGTTGTAATGGAAGTAAACCATTCCAAGTCCATATAAAAAGGCAGCATTCTGTGAGGGAAAAAGTCGGGAAGCAAATCTTTAGCGTGAACTGACACGTTCGATGACTCAGCACATAGATGACTTTTTATTTATTACTTGGGTTTCAAGGTGAAATGGTTATTGGTAATAATAGTTACCATGGGAAGATTTTCCAATGGTTAGTCTAACAGTGTTACCAATAATACCACATCTGGTTTTGATTGCCCAACAGCCAAAGCTACCATCTGATCTGTCCATCTTCACAGCATGCAGAAAGAAAGTTAATGTGATGAGGGAAACACAGACCTATCTGCATCTGCTTGATGACTTAAAGACCTACTCCGACCATCTTTTGAGCCATTTTAAATCGTCTCAGTGGTTTTTAAATTATAATTATGTCCTTTTTACTCAAAATCCTAAAACTTGTGCCGTTCTCTTGGAAATAGTTTCTGCATAGCGGCAATAGCTCATTAGCAATCCACCTCTGTGCTGTGGGCAGAACCATAGGCGTGGATGATCCCCCCCGCCCACTTATTTTTCTTAAGATATGTCCTTTAGCATCAGAAAAATGCCACAAGAACATGTTAACATCAAGAAAAACATGATTTTCATTGGAGTGGGTCTTTAATTCCCATTTTAACATCAGCTTTAATCAGTTTAACTCGTGGTTTGCTTGTCAGATTTCGTTCTCTGATTTGAGAGCACATATCGAACAAGGAAACTGTTAATATCAGGCTTTCTGGTGTCTTTAATGTCCCAACAGTGTCAACTGAAGCAAAATGACACCCAACTTCATTTAAAAAACTCTTCACAATAAGAGCAAAACATATTCATCCCTAATTATGTTACTGATATGTCATCTCTCACCACAACAGGTAAGACTGGTGTCAACACAGCTAATGATAAATGACAAGTCAAATCAAAGGACGATATTTTTCCTGTTGTCCAGTCTGCATCACACAATAGACTAGCAGAAGATTTGGTCTCACATCATTATTGTGAAATTGTGAAAAGTGAGCCCACAAATATCTGCTGTGACCACATTCAAGCTGTAAGCACATCCATTAAATGTTCAATAATCCAAAATTAAAAACTAAGAAAAAACTAAGTCCTCTCCATTTCAAATCGAGTTTCAACATACTCAAATATAAAATTTTGATGTTTACCAGATTACAAAATTTGTCAGTAAAGAAACCCTCAAGATGGACGTAGACAATTAAATGTATCTAATAAGCTTATTTCCAGTAAGAGTTACCACCTCAATAAAGGCAGGAGGTTAGTCAGTTTGCTTATGAGGAGCATATAGGTGCGTGATAACACAATGCAGAGGAAAGACATCAAGGCCCAGCAATCGAAGGGTTTTCAGACCATTTCCAAATATCACAGTCCTTTTTGCAGAAAGTTATTACCAGTCAAAAACATTTAAGATCAATTCTTTAATGAAAACAAAAATCACTGATTTTTTACTTCAGGAAATAATTTTTGCATTTATCCATTTCCCAAGAATCAGTTGGTTGCCATTTGCACAGCACCTTGAAGGGGTGAAATTCCTAATTCGATGCTACAGTATTTAGAGAAATAACAAATGCAACAATGATGCAAGTTGTGACAATTTCTTCTCTCTCCATCTATTTTGTCTCCATTATCCCCCATGCATGTTGAAAAGAAACACAGCAGTGGAAACCTTCTCCACATCATCAGATTCATCAGGTTTGAGCACCAACTGGGTTCACTCTCACACCGCACGGGCCATCAAACCACCCGAAATCCAAAGTGTTGAAAGGTTGGCATTCAAAACACCCACTGAACTCTTCATCAGCTACCACTTCTGCAGCTGTATTGTTTCTTCTGTAGCAACACCTACAGAAGGGGTGGGGGGGTGGGGCGCACAGAACGCTTGAAAATCACATCAGGCAAATCTTTCAATACGTCGATGCTTTTATCACCTTCACAAGCAACAGAGCAGAGGCATTCTAAGCCGAGGAGAGGAGGAAGTTTGGAACACCAGAAAAGTTCACGTGACGCAGTTCGTAATTATTTTGGAAAAATATGGCAGGACATGAAACGAACAACAAACAAAACCAAAGATGATGTCATGGTCCAGAGAGGGTGGCAGAAATATATACCTGCTTTTCCCTGCACAAACTACAAACACACCTTCTACAAGCATCGCGAGCTTGAACCAAGTTCAAATTAGTATAATCACAAAAATAAGATGTTGAAAAGAAGGTCACATGGGATGAGAGGGAAGTTACGCATGTTATCAACTTTTAAAAAGGTAGCAGTCAACATCTGCTCTGTACTTTCAAAAACTCTCCCAAAAGTAACAACTTTTTGAACATTTCTTTATGTTGTTTCCAACAAATACAACCAGCTGCTAAACGTAAAACCCGAAGGTAACATAAGACACCAGGAAGTCTCTGTAAGAGTAAATCTTTATAATCAATAACTGTTTTGGCACAAAATTAGATCATATCAATTATTTTATGCATATCTGTTTTTATTATTGTTTTATTTCCTGCTGGCTGATTGTGGGCTTGACACAACAAGTGCATAACCTTTAATGCCAGTAGTGTGGCAGTTCCAGTCAGGATTTACTAATATGGAACAGATCCTTTTGTTTGGTTTTACTGACGACACAGTTTATGCAGTGCTTTTGATTTCCACCTTATGTACTGGGGATATGTTGGGTGCAGAATTAAAGCCAAAGCAGTGTTTCCCCTACATAGACTTTACCGTGGCGCAGCACCACGGCTGAAATTCCAGCGCCATGGCTGCAAAATGCAGAAATTTATTTATTTTATTTTTTGCTGCTTCTGGAAGCAGCAGCGTTAGCGTCTCTGTTGTTTTACGTGAACACAAGGGCAGACAGCAAGGAGGTGGGGCATAAGGACATAATTACTCCGCTTTAGTTTGTAGCCTAAAGGCAAGGTGATGTTAGAGCAGCGCCAGTTCGACTTGCCGCTCTTAACTGCGGACATGTGAGTTCTGTCTGCGGCAAACGAGCGTGACATGTGCAACATGAAGCAGTTTCAGTAAGTCAGTGTAGAAAAGCAGAGAGTACTGAACCGACAGCGTAACATCCTGTCCTCCTCCTCCCAGCAGTTAGCGCTTTAAAAAGTAAAATGTATGTGTGTGTGTCAGCGGATCTGCCAGCTTTCGGTAAATGCGAACCGTTGAATGTAACATTACTTTCACTGTGTAAATATTCGAAGTGAAGAAGAAAAAAGATTTGCAAGGTGGTTTTTATCAAATCTACCGAACAAGTTCCACTAATGAGAAAGAAAGAGAAAGAAGAGGCAGCAGTGCATCTCTCTCTCTCTTTCTGTGTGCGTGCGCGCGCCCATGTGTGTGTGTGTATTGCCTCAAAAATCTATATTAATAACCATGAAATACCAAACTGATGGTGTAAAAGGTTTAAAATCACCATTTGCATGAAACACTGACATTTTTTATACTGTAGCTGGTTTAACACAGCAGTAATTAACATTGTTCTTGGTCCAGATCAGACTGTTTACTAACACCAGTCAGAATAAATCTGTATTTCTACAACTGGTAAGTTATTACTGAACAAATCAGTGATATATCCATTGCAGATAGAATAGGCCTGTGTATAATTTATATACAGTGGGGCAAAGAAGTATTTAGTCAGCCACCAATTGTGTAAGTTCTCCCACTTAAAAAGATCAGAGAGGCCTGTGATTTTCATCATAGGTATACCTCAACTATGAGAGACAAAATGAGGAAAAAAAATCCAGAAAATCACATTGTCTGATTTTTAAATAATTTATTTGCAAATTATGGTGGAAAATAAGTATTTGGTCAATAACAAAAGTTAATCTAAATACTTTGTTATATAGCCTTTGTTGGCAATGACAGAGGTCAAACATTTTCTGTAAGTCTTCACAAGGTTTTCACACACTGTTGCTGGTATTTTGGCCCATTCCTCCATGCAGATCTCCTCTAGAGCAGTGATGTTTTGGGGCTGACGCTGGGCAACACGGACTTTCAACTCCCTCCAGAGATTTTCTATGGGGTTGAGATCTGGAGACTGGCTAGGCCACTCCAGGACCTTGAAATGCTTCTTACGAAGCCACTCCTTCGTTGCCCGGGCGGTGTGTTTGGGATCATTGTCATGCTGAAAGACCCAGCCACGTCTCATTTTCAATGCCCTTGCTGATGGAAGGAGGTTTTCACTCAAAATCTTACGATACATGGCCCCATTCATTCTTTCCTTTACACGGATCAGTCGTCCTGGTCCCCTTGCAGAAAAACAGCCCCAAAGCATGATGTTTCCACCCCCATGCTTTACAGTAGGTATGGTGTTCTTTGGATCCAACTCAGCATTCTTTCCCCTCCAAACACGACAAGTTGAGTTTCTACCAAAAAGTTCTATTTTGGTTTCATCTGACCATATGATGTTCTCCCAATCCTCTTCTGGATCATCCAAATGCTCTCTAGCAAACCGCAGACGGGCCTGGACGTGTCCTGGCTTCAGCAGGGGGACACGTCTGGCACTGCAGGATTTGAGTCCCTGGCGGCGTAGTGTGTTACTGATGGTAGCCTTTGTTACTTTGGTCCCAGCTCTCTGCAGGTCATTCACTAGGTCCCTCCGTGTGGTTCTGGGATTTTTGCTCACCGTTCTTGTGATCATTTTGACCCCACGGGGTGAGATCTTGCGTGGAGCCCCAGATCGAGGGAGATTATCAGTGGTCTTGTATGTCTTCCATTTTCTAATAATTGCTCCCACAGTTGATTTCTTCACACCAAGCTGCTTACCTATTGCAGATTCAGTCTTCCCAGCCTGGTGAAGGTCTACAATTTTGTTTCTGGTGTCCTTTGACAGCTCTTTGGTCTTGGCCATAGTGGAGTTTGGAGCGTGACTGTTTGAGGTTGTGGACAGGTGTCTTTTATACTGATAACGAGTTCACACAGGTGCCATTAATACAGGTAACGAGTGGAGGACCAAGGAGCCTCTTAAAGAAGTTACAGGTCTGTGAAAGCCAGAAATCTTACTTGTTTGTAGGTGACCAAATACTTATTTCCCACCATAATTTGCAAATAAATTCTTTAAAAATCAGACAATGTGATTTTCTGGATTTTTTTTCCTCATTTTGTCTCTCATAGTTGAGGTATACCTATGATGAAAATCACAGGCCTCTCTGATCTTTTTAAGTGGGAGAACTTACACAATTGGTGGCTGACTAAATACTTTTTTGCCTCACTGTAATGTGATTATTTAAACAGTTTAAACATATAGCCAATAAATTTTTCCAGCAAGTCTATTTTCTTTATTTTAAGTGTTGTGAAAATACAGGTTTTATTGTTTTTTATAACCAATTTCCAGTCAGTGAACAGGGAAATTAGTGCATGCAGAGCAATGGGGGGTGCAAAAGTCTGCAAATAAAGCCTCACAACAAGAGACCCCCCCGCCGCTACCTGAGCACCACAGCTAGAAAAAATTCTCGGGGAAACACTGCAAAGCGAACACCAACTACTTTTTGTCTTGATTTGATTAAACATAACTTTATTGAATAAAAACATGTGTTTTAGTACACAAATATTACATCACTCTCTCTGAACAACAGTTAAGGATGAGGGTTTTGTGTTAGATCTCACCTTCCAGTAATCTGGCTGTAAACTGAAGTACCTCTGGTATGCTGATAATGCTGAAGAGACAGAAGAAAAGACACAGTCAAAAAGACGCAGTGATGAGATAAGAGTGACAATGTTAAATCCTCAGGAGATTCAACTCGGTTATATTTATAAACTTCCCAGCACAAAGATAGCAAGTCAGCTATTTCAGCAGCATGAAGTCACTATTTTAGGGGGGTGAAAATTTCAGCTTTCAGTTGATTCCAAGGCATGGTAGAAAATGAACATGTAAAACTGTTTGCACATTTGAAGACTCACCTTTTGGATAGTCCTCCAGCAGGAGGGTGAAGTGGCCGAGCTGGCAGAAAACATCCGGGTCCACCTTCCCTTCTACTTTCAGGATGAGGGCATCATAGCAGCTCACAGCCTGAAGTTTAGCAAAAGTCAAAAAGATAAAAGTTATGTGGACAAATTATATAAATCCTAATTTATAGCTGCCAAAAATGACACAAATTGAGATTAGAACTTTCATAACTATACAATTTGTGAAATTCATGAAAACTAACACAACTGACTTCTACCAAAGAACCATTTTCCGTTGACTTCATCAGGAAGCATTTTGCATTGTACCAGCTATGTACCCAAATATAGACTTCGTCAATATTGAAACTGTAGCTAAACAAATAAGCCTCGATGTGTCATTCTGTCACCAGAGGTGAAGCATGTGTGGCTTAAGTTACGTCAAACACAACAGTTTAAAACGGTTAAAGTTCGGTTTTATCATCCGTCTCCAATTTAATACAATCTCTGGCAAACCAGTGTGTTAAAAACCTGATTTTAACACTCCGCTACGTGGGAAACGATCCCCGAGACTTTAAAGATCAAATTTTACCCATACAAACTGAAACATATTTCAATGTTTAGAAATATATTAATGCATCTTTTATTATATTCTGGATCCAAGAAAGTACTCAATTTAAATACGAACTAACTCAAGCGTAAGTGGAAGATCAGTATATTTTACATTTTTTCACTAACGCAACTGTTTGATGTGAACCGGAAGAACGCCCCCGTGAAGGGTCGCATGGCGCCACCTACCATGGCGGCGGTGAGCGCACTTCTTTGAATAATTCGATTTTCGAAGTGACATGTAAACTGGGATACGGCTCTCGCCAGGGGGCTAATCCTTAGTCCGGCTTCTGTCAAAAGCTCGATTTAGGTGTGCATGTAAACATAGTCAGTTTTTCCAAACGTTTGTTAAATATAAAATGTTTTATATTAAAGGTTAATACTTCAGAAATAACCACAAAGTCATGAAAGTTGTGTGAAATGGCCTCTTTAACAGATGCTGCCGGTGCTGATGGTCTGGGTGCTGGATATTTGGAATGGAGGACTTCTGGGAGGATTGTGTTGAATGCTGAGCATGCTGGTGTACGAGATGCAAGTATGATACCTCCAAATGTTTTGTGCATATGTCCGTTGGCGCTGTGCATATAAGCGTATGGATTCTCTATTAAATAGGAACGTGCCCAGCAGTTTTGTTTACGTAAGCATGTTGTGTATATAACCGTCGTCCACTGTATTATTATTATTATATTAATATTATGTCCACCAGCCGCCAAGTGGTGGAGGCAGAAATTATGTTTTCATTGGGGTTTGTTGGATAACTCAAAAACTTCTGGAATTTGATTAAGTTTTCAGGACAGGTCAAAAATGGTACAAGGACCAATTGATTAGATTAGAATTTTGATGACAAATGAGATCTGGGTTCTACAAGTCCTTTTCTGGTTTATACTTTTACTGATCCCTCTTGGGGAAATTTGGGCTCTGCATTTAACCCATCCTCATCTCTGAGGAGCAGAGGGTAGTCATTCTGTACAGCACCCAGGGGTCAGTTTTGGGCTTCACACAGGTCCACATTTAGCCTGTTACTTATTAGAGGTCCTGGGGGGAAAAAAATCGATTCACATCCGAATCAAGATTCTGAATTGATCCAAAATGACCAAGTTCTAAACATTTTTGAGGTCACACATGGTGCTGTTTGTCTCCTGTAAGTGTAACGTTCCAGCAAGAGCTGGTACCTCATGCTACAAACATTAGTTCACTAGCTTTACATGTTAGCCTCATATTTCTGCATAGAAAAAGAAAAACAACCAGTCTTCTCTTTGCTGAGGGTAAATGTTTGGATGCACTTTGGGTTTTATAATTTCCGAGGTAAGAAGGAACTTGACATGATGTATTCAGTGTGTAAAATATGCAAAATGAAAGTCAAGTACTTCAGGAAAACACCCAAGCTCACATCTTATATCATCACCTAGAAGTAGAGCAGGGGCTGCTTCCATTGCTTGATGGCTCTACCACTTCACTAAAATTCGAGCTAACGCCAAACAGGCTAAACAGATAAGTAAATCTATTGCTTGTTCATTTGAAAGACCTTCACCTCTACAGACTTGTGAAGAATGAAGGCTTCATTCACGGTGCATACAATTGAGCCTGAGTTTGTCACACCCTCACAGCAAGTTCTAAGAGAAAGCCACACCATAACTTGGATACTTTTTTTAAGTTATTGGTCAAGGACTCAAATGTTACACTTTGTTGCCACACTAAAGGTTTCAGTTAAGTAGCCGTAAAGAAATGTTAACATTTGCAAAGTAAGCAAAAATAAATGTTGTCTCTTTGCTTAAAGAATGCCTCTTTTAGAAACTTGTAAAATTGCATTTTCCTGATCATAACCATTTATCTTTAAACAAATTCTATTAGCTCTTTATAGCTTATACATAAAACAGTTAATCCTGGAATTTGCACCCTTTGTTATTAAAGGTCCTATATCATGCAAAATCAACTTTTTTGAGCTTTGGAGCTAAAATTTGTATGAAATGGCCTCTTTAAAAATGAATGTTACCTCATGCTGCTGTCAACCTGTGACAAGGCTGATGAAGAGATGTTGGTGTCTCATGCACACCGTCAGAGAAGGTTCCAAATAAGGGAAGTTTTTAATTTCATAAGATGGTTATATTGTCATTACCACAGAAAATGTCTGCATTAGTTCTCATTTTTTCTGGTTATTTAACTGCCGTTTTACCTCGACTGCTCTGTTTAGTGCAGTACGCTAATGTTGAAACATCTCAGTGCCATGTCACCTGACTGATGGCGCCATAAATGTGCATGAGAGACAAAGAGAGAAGAGTGAAGTGATCAACAGTGTGACTGAATCATTTACCAACACCTGTCCTGACTTCTGAATAAATACTGCTTTGTTTACTGGGTCTTAATACATGACTTTTATTGCATTGTGGATTACTGTGAAGTGTAAATAGGGCTGTATTCACACTTGATAGTCCGGTAGACTCTGTTCAATTGGGGACCAAAATTGCAACATTGTTGCTGTTTTTAGTCAGTGCGGTTTGGATTCACACTGCACTCTATGAAAAGAACCAAATAAACTTAAGTGCACGTTTTAATCCCTGCCTGTGGTGGCGCTGTAGAGTTTCTGCACTACTTTTTTATTGTTGTTGCTGCACTTCATGGTGCTGCCGCAGAAGAGTGAAACGTAAATACACATGGAGGTTTTGGGATTGATCTTTTGTGTTTGGATCATGTACCGGATCAATATTCTGCAGCAATGGGTTCAGAATGAGCAGATAACGAGACAGTGGGCTACACGAGGCGGCTGCACAATATAGTCCACTTCCTGCTTTTGGTGTGGTCCCAGTGCGGTTGCGTTCACACGTGCAATTGAACCGCACCAGAGTTTGTTTCGATCAAACCGAGACCCACGTTTTTAGGCGGACTAGAGTTCGGTTGTTTGGTCTGAATCAGAGTTCGACTGCCCGTTCACACCTCCCCAACCGAACCGGACTTTCTGTGCAAACGAACTAGAGTTCCATTCAAGTGGACTAAGCGGGGTGGTGTGAATGTAGGTGGATGCAGCATGAACACAAAGCAAAAAATAATAAAAACAAAAGCACAAAAACTGCCATTTCATAAAACAGCACATTTATGTGAGAATCCCAATTTTGTGACTTTTGCCCAGTTCAACTTTCTACCAACAAATAATCTTTATTCAAGACAAACTATCTGAGAGCCGAGGTGTGTTTGGGTTCAATGTGGTGCTGAATCTTTGGAAACCTGCACTGATTTTGTAAATAAGGTATCCCCATCTTCTGAAATTTGGACATACAGACATCTGCAAAGGCTTATGCAGGTGTCAGTCTGGAAAAGCACAAGAGTCTGACCTGTCACAAAACACATAGGTCTAAAACACTTGTCAGTATTGGTGCTTCATAAACTATCATGATACTGATGACAAAGAAACAACTTTGCACAAATCCACCCAACTGCAGTGTTTAATAAAAACATGATTGAGGATTAACTGGCTGTTTGCCTGGTCTGGACCTGTTAGCATTCTGAGGGAATATCTTTGAGAAGCTTTATTTAATCCTAAAAAATTTAACAAAATTGAATTTTCTGCACCTTTTTATGAAAGTAAGCCTGCTTAGAATGAAGTATTATCTACCAGTACATCACATGGAGGCATTTTATTTGAACTGAACCAGTGTAGTTTTTAGTTTGATGGCCATAGGTATATAATGTTACCATATTATCATACAATGCTTTGCATCAGTTGAGCCACAAATAATCTAATGCTTTTGAACAATAGGTTGCATTTAGCAGATATCTGATTACACAAAACCATTTGCAAATAATTGTGTGGTGAAAAATGAGCAGAGCAAAGGAAGGTGGTCGGTTTAAAAAATATTTAAGTCATTGTGTGATGTGAAAACATCCATTTCACCAAGTAACTTCAGTTTACCCATGCTTCTCCATAAAGTTCATTGTGACAAACAGACAATGTCCCTTTGATGAAATAGTTCAGAAATACACAGATGTGAAACATGTTAAAATACTACACAAAGATCTAAAACGACTGACTTGATGTTTGTTGTTATATGGGGGGGAAAATTAAGTCAGCAGGTCTGTCAGATTGTCCAGTTGACGATAAAGTAAAAGCTACCGGTAAAACAGCAGTGACTGACTGTAGCTGGGCCTTATACCAGAACACCCGAAAACAATGTACCCTGCTATCCCTTCAGCAACAAACCCACCAGCCACATGTTGGAGAAAAACGTCAAGCACAAGCAGCCTAATGCCAGTACTTTGGTGTTCATGGTCACAGTTGATATGTGAACACCAAGCACTGCTCAATAACTCCGATAAATGCCCCTCAGCTTCCGCTTTAGTCAGTCATCTTTGTTATAAACACTAAACCCCCTCGAAGTGATTATCTTTCATGCGAATGTTAGCCTAGCCACTGCAGCTAGTTAGCTAGCAAACCTTCTGTGTATTTTTCTTTCATACCCGCCATTTTGGTCTCCAAGTAAAGCAACCATTATTTTCAGCCTTAACTGACACTAGGCATTTGTTTACCGACAATAATGTTCCATAGGTGGGGTAAAAATGTGCGTAAATGTGAGCGTGAACGGGTGTGAACCGCTGGACAGTTAGCCGCTGCATGCTATCTGAGAGCTGACGCACAAGCACAACTCGGGCATTTGTTCGGATGGGACGGGTTGTTTCATGTGCCACAAATATTTCATTCACTGCATGTTTATGTTTCGATAAATACCAAACGTTTAGACGTTGTGGCGTAGCTCGCGAGTGCATTTTCCAATACTAGTGTATAAGTTTAGCAGGGGAAAAAAATATTTATCAGCTTAACTCGGAGTTTATAACGGATGGTTGACTACATGGCAATTACACCAAAGAAAAGTGACAAGAGCTGGAAAATAAATGTGTTAACACAATTTCCGTCAGCCTTTAATGCTGAATTGATAAATATGTAGAAAGTATGTTTGGGTGAAAATGACTAGCTCCGTTGCATCGTTTCCACCAACAGTAGACACCTCCAGAAGGGCGGAGATGCGTTCAATTTCTCCGATGCAAAGAGTTGTGTCTGCAACTTAAAGCATGCCTCACGCTAATAAACACTGTACACATGCATTTAAGTCATCCGATTGAGTGCTCGGTAGTGTAAATGTGCAATAATCCAACTGAAGTCTGGTTTTACAAACAATCGCTGGTTCAGCTTCAAAGTTCGGGGAATCGCGGGGCTATACATCAGGAGTGGCGTTGGGAGGTCTGTACCATTTATTTCAGGTGGGATATGGACTCATCAGAGAAGATAACGGGCAGAGGTGTCTGTGATCCTGTTCAGTTGCATACCTTTAACAGCAAGGCCTTCGTTCTGGCGCCATCTTCTTGAAGCCCATGAAATCCAAACAGAGAACTGCAAGTAAAGGACGGACAACGCAAAGGCGGTTCCGTATTACTTGGTGGGAAGCGATCACATTTAATGTTTTCAACTGCGCAAAAACAACAGAACGCAACCAAAAAATCTGACGAGACGGAACAAACGTTACACAATCTAACCTGTCAATTCCGGCCAAGCTCTCTTTCTCTTGCGTTGTTAGCTTAGGAAAGTCCTCTTCGATTTCAGTCGATTTTCCCGACGCCATTTTCTCCTCGTCATTACCAGCAACGCCGAGACTCCGGGCAGCGGCAGAAGCAGCAGCGGTGAGCGACACTCCGCACGATTTCATGGAGTGGGAACGGGAGGAAAAGCGAGACCGAGCAACTCCAGCAGAACGCAGCAGCAACGACACCGTTGCACACCTATCCAGGATTAAAACGGGGCGTAGCGTGATTCTTGCCAAATCCTCAAGGAAATTATCCTTTCAAGTTCCCTTGCACACTCCTCATTGTACGTCAAAACAAAGCGTGTATTCCGTTCCCAATTTCTGCATTGAGTTGGTGTAATGTTGGGTCGTAGGAGAGAATGTTATTTCATAATGTCGCAAACTTCCCAACAAGCGGCTCAAAGTTGTTGTAATTGTGTCACATAGGCAAGCGCACGCCGCCACCGTCGCCACGCCCTCTGCTCATCCTAACCAACCAGCATCAGCAGTCTGCAGTCACGTGATATGTTTCAGTTGATGTGTTGCGAACGCGCGCACGCGCACACACATATCAAAATGTGCTACTAAGGCCTGCCCCTCGTTTTCTGATTGGTTTTCTTACGTTACCTTTTGGTTACGTAACCGTATTTTACAAAAGCTTATTGGTTAAAACAATTGGCAGTTTCAGTCAAGGATAATTGTTGCACACGTATTTTTTTTCAATTAATACTAAACAATTGTCTAAAAAACAAAGAAATATGCAAAACGTAGGTTAAAAAATAAATAAAACCGAAAGAATAGAAAAAATTAACGAAACATTCAGTCTAATGTTAGAGCTCCTAACCCTTTATTTTTTTATTGATTGTGTAGTAGTTGTAGTAGTTGTACACATTGCAAAACCTATCAGATCATCTAGTGTTTTTATGCATGTCAGTTTTTTTCATACCAGGAACCTCTTAAAACTTAAAACACTTGAAATATAAAGTTTCAGACAAATAGTATCAACATTAGGTAAATAATTCAACAGTCAAAATACAACAGATCTGTAAATATATAACAAAAACATAAAACAGAACATGCTACAACATATGTGATTTATGTGTTTATTTAAACAATGTGCAGACTGCTGTACTGTAAGTGTATCAATCATCTCCAGTGCTGCCAAATTAATTATTCATACTTTCAATATTCCACACAAAGAGATAAATAAATCCATTACAGAGTGAAACAGAACCATCTTTAAAATATAGCTTATGAGAATTCAATTAATATTGAAAAAAAAAACGTGTTTTGTTAAAAAAATGTTTAAATATATATTCTCTGAGTTCTGTCACTGAGATAAATAAATCCTGTTTTCAGATGGTCATCACACATCAATATAACAAGATGGGATAAAAGTAAACTGACAATAAAATGTAAATCTGTTATGTTATAGCACCACTTACAAAGTTTAATTACATCTATATAATATGGCAACTAAAACAAATGAATGCATTATTAATACATTATACTATTTGATAATATTCACAAGCTGAATATTTTCCACAGTGTATCAATGTTTCTCCCTGTAAGGTTGTTAATAACTATGCAAATGTTTATTTCCTTATAATAACAATTTTAGAATGAAATGTGTGTTTGTATTAGTTTTTGTTTACGTCCCCTAAAGTGGAGCAGCCAAATCTATTCCCAAAATAAAAAAAAATCTTTATATAGTGTAACACAGCTGAGTAACTGTTTTTCACAACGAATGGTTCATTTCAAAAAGTTTTTTTTTTTTGCACCTGGATGTTTTGAAATATTGAGAACATTTATTTATGACAGCCAAAATATGTTACTGTTGTTCTGAGCTGTGTGTCAGGTCTAATATTTGTATACATAATTCTAAATTAGGAATAATGACAGAGATTATCCACATAGTTCTGTCCAATACAAGTCTAATAAAAAATAGACATGTATTTTGGTATGTGACTCCAGTCCAAAGCAATCTATTCAAATGCTATGTGACATTCTGACTGGGTTGTAAAACGTAGATCCTTCTGTATTTAGTCACAAAGACTCTCGTCTCGGTTTTCACTTTTATTTTCACCGTCAACATTATGCAAATGACGGGGACGTTCGTGCATCTGAGGACAGCCCTGCGTGCACCGAAATGGCGAACCGCAACAAGGGTAAGCTGATTTTAAACTAACTATCTTCCTGTTTAAACCATACTTAAGCGATATTTTCCCAGCACGATTCGATTAGTAGACGTGTTTGTTGTTTTAATCAAACAGTCGTGACTCCATGAAGCTTTTGTTTCCTGTTGCGTTCACGTGTCAGCTGTTAGCTTGATGCTAACATAAAACCAGGCCCGACAACTTTACTAAGAACAGAAAGAAACCAGTACATTAACTAGTTAATCCGTTTTTATTTTCTTATTTAAATACATCTAACATTACCACTCAAATTATTGTTGGTTATTAATAATTAATGAAGAATATAGTAAAATGACCTCTGTTAACTTTGTAAGTCGCTTGACTCTTGCTACTAAAATGCTAACTTTTTGTTTCCTATTTAAAGAGCTAGAAGAGGAGATTTACGACAAGGTGGTTGATCTGACAGAATATGCCAAACGTCAGCGATGGTGGAACCGTCTTTTTGGGAAAAACTCCGGTCCTGTCGCAGAGAAATATTCTGTGGCTACGCAGATTGCCATAGGAGGAGTGAGCGGATGGTATGAATTAGTCCTACGAACGCATCACGCTGCTTTCAGGGACCCAGCTCAAGTCTACCACAGTTTGAAATATAGCTAATGCCCTGTAAAAAAAAAAAAAAAAAAAAAAAAGAACGAACGCATATATATTCTGTGTTTTGACAACCAAATGAAAATAGATCAAGTAGCATGAATATGATGTTAGACAGAGGCAGTAGTATTAGAACTTGTTTGATATCGTTTCCTTCATGCAGTCAACATTTCAGTATGTTCAAAAATGCCCAACGGTGCTTACAACATTTTTAAAGTAAATATTTGTTGCATAGGCAGTGAAAACAACAAGCACCATGATCTGTTTACAGAAACTTTCTTCTAGCTGTGATTCACTTCAGAAAGGCCAAATTTACTTGAAGTTCAGACAGTATGTTGGAAGGGATGCAGCTGATTGTAGAAAATCAAATCAAGTTTTGAAGGGTTTAAAAATCATCTAACTCAGATGCCCAAAGTCAGGCCTCGAGGGCCACTATCCTGCATGTTTTAGATTTTTTCCTACTTCAACACAGCTGATTCCAATCTGCAACATCTCAGCAAGTCCAGCAGAAGCCTGTTATCGACCCATTCATCTGCATCAGGTGTGTTGAAGCAGAGGAACATCTAAAACATGCTGGATATTGGCCCTTGAGGCCTGGAGTTGGACACCCCTGATCTAAGCCATCAGGCACCAGCAAACAGTTTCAACATTCAGCCACAAAAACCTTGTTCTTATTACTGCTGTACACATTCCTGAATCCTATGTTACTATAGTGTTTTGTGTAGTCACATTCAGTCACCTTCTGACCTGCAGTCCAGCTCATGGAACAGAGTCTCTGGCTGTAGAGGTGCTGCCTCTGGGTCCATGGCTGCTCCCATTGGTGTCGCTGTCTTTTCTCCATGTCCTCCTGCTGCTGCTAAACGAAAGCAGCATTTACAACAGCAGAATCTTCATCTTGCAGCTGCAGCTGAACTCTGCATTATTGCTATATTGAAAATTACAAACGTTTCCACAAATTTTCCAGCAGATGTGATAATCAACACACAGAATTTTGGAGATATTGTACTGCCATCCTAACAAATGTGTCAAACACCATAGGAGTTGAACTAAGGTGTGCAGTTTGATGCTGTATGATAACTATTTTTGTAAGATCAGAATCAAGCTTTATTGCCAAATATCATTTGCATAATTTGACTTGGAAGAGAAGCATAGTCACGTTCCAAGGCACCCTTATGAAAAACATAAGGTCTCTGTCAAGTTGCTCTTGCAAATTAAACAGCAGGCGTAACAACTCCCTACAAATACTGTAGGAAACTACCTCCATGAATGTCTACAAACTCCAGGTGTTCTAAGAACCTTTGTGACTGTAGCTTTAGTCGTCGCTGACACTCTGGTCATAACATGAGTGGGTTGTCTCTTAACGCCTGAGTGAATGCTTTTCACACTTAGTTGCAATTCAGCTTATAATAAATGTCTGCAGAATTCTCATGTGGTGCAAAGTCAGACATTAATTGTAAACAAAGTAAAAGTTTTTATCTGTCTGAGTTTATGGAATTCTTACACTGCACTTGTTTTAATTACCAAGATGTTCAAGGTCATAAAAACTTTTAACAGTGAAGTTCATTTGAATAGCACATTTTGTTCAACAATGCTTTGTGTTGTTACAGTAAGCTCCTCCAAACCCGGTGCTGTGGTTAAAACAATATAGTTATGAACATACTGAAAGATTAGCAGAAAAATGGGCAAATTAGTAAGAAAGAAATCATCTGATGGGGTGAATCAGAGGACCAGCTGCTTTAAGACTTCTCTCAATGTAAGTCGCTTTGGATAAAAGCGTCTGCTAAATGACAGTAGTAGTAGTAGTAGTAGTAGTAGTAGTAGTAGTAGTAAGACTTTCAGCTGAAATTCATCTGAAGCTGCAGAAGCTAAAACTCATCTCCACATTTGTCTCTAAAGTCGTGCACACATCTGGAAACAGGAGTGACGAGCTTCTTTCCCTTGTGTTTCGAAGCAGCTGCGGCATTTTAAACATGTATCAAATGTAAGAACATTAACATTTAAGCCTCCTCACTGTTTGTGATTCATATTAGGTGTGCAGGTTATCTCTTCCAGAAGGTGGGAAAGGTCGCTGCGACCGCTGTAGGTGGTGGTCTTCTTCTGCTGCAGGTATTTTTGCACCGCTTTTCCTGAATCATTCCACCTGCCACCTGCTTCTCATCCTACTCAACTCTTTCTCCAGATAGCTAACAACAGCGGTTATGTTAAAGTGGACTGGAAGAGGGTGGAGAAGGACGTCGATAAAGCTAAGAAGCAGCTGCAGAAAGGAACTAATCAAGCTGCTCCAGAGCTGAACACATTTGTTGAAAAGGTTCCATTCTTTTTTTTAATTTCATGCTTCAATTAACGACTGAATCTGAATCAGCTATCAAGAAAATAGAAAATATTTGTTAATCAACGAACAAACTCAAATGGCTTGTGATTAAAACAAGTTGTTTTTTTCTTTTCCAGTCCAAAGAGTTTGTGAAAAAGAACGTCGTGGTTACGAGTGGCTTCATCGGAGGATTCCTGCTTGGACTGGCATCTTAGTGTCTGTCAACAGAAAAGAGTCTTAGATGTCATAAAACTCCATCGATTATTTATGACGAGTTTTGGCAACAAGTACGTTTTCATTTTAGCTTCGACCTAAACTGCACTTGTTTTTCTTTAAAACACTGTTACTACATGACGGGTTCCATCAGAACAGGAATCTGTTAAACCCAGTAATCCCTCCTAAAACTGTAGGATACACACTGATACATTCTCTACAATGAAGAACACAAAGGCCAACAAAATGTTGCCTTTTAAATATTTATTTTAAACTAAATGATCTATGGACTGGCGATCTATTCAGGATGTGGCCTCGCCTCTCGTCCAGTGACCGTCGAAGGCACCAGGCAACCCTGAACAGGATCAAGTGGGTAAAGACTGAAGGACTGATGTTCTTAGAACACATGCACTCCTTTTATTCTCCATTCAGAACATTTAAATTCCCCATGAAATGCCATAAGACTCCATCAGTGTCAGTGTTGTAGTTTTCAATTCCAGGCACAATGTTTTTATAACCGAAAACTTGAATGTTACGATAAAGTTCTGATGGATGTAGAAATTGTGACGTCTCCTTCAGAGGTGCTTAATGGTTGATACCTGCATCTCATTTTTTATGTAATTTCTAAGGTGATATTTTGATGCCTGTGGTACAGAAAGACTGTGGTTTGCCTCTGTAAATAAATAAAAGGATCAAGTTGAATGGATCACGTGTGTTTATTTCATTTTATTTTTATTAGTCACTTGTAAAGGGTGAATGGTGACTGGGATATTTTTGGTCCATATGGACTAATATGGTGGGATTTTTTTGTATATTAGTCATTTTAGGCTACAGAAACGTAAATATCTTTTAAAAAATTGCAAAATAAATATCGTCCAGTGCACTTGAGTTACATTCACTCAACACGAGCAGAATGGGTTAAAGATATAAAAAAATTGTTAAAAACCAAGTTCCAGGTAAAGAAGGGGGTCAAACTGGTTCACTTACTGGATTTCTGTTAACAACCATTGATGGAGACAAAACAATGATCACCAAAACCATCCCATAAACTTAACCTCTAAGTAATTAGCTAATATTGTCACAGAGTTTATCTACAACAGAGAACTTTCATAATGTTCATGCAGATTTTCTACAGCATGTTTCCTTCTAGGTAGCGCTCTTAGCTAGCTGAAGTGTTTTGGAACAAGTTGCATGTGTCATATTGTAAACTCAAGCAGTTAAAGATGAACACCAGCATTTCACCCTGTGATGAGAGACTAAACCATAACAACTGAGTATCATTCACTGCATGTCTATCAAGCAACATCTGTCAACTCTTCTGCATGAAATGTGGCGTCCCCATAGGGTCAACTGTCCCGGGCCCATAGTAGGGGGACTGGATCGTCCAACTATTAAATCATCTGGAGGATTCGTTTGTTAAAATTAATAAATAAATATGTATGACCTTAATTTGTGTCCCATCATTCATGTTGTCTCCAACCACCACAGACATGGTTGTTGTCACAAATGGTTGAGAAAGCAGCCTATTAAAAGTTGACAATATGTATGTAATGATGCATTTTCTTTTCTCCTAATTGTCCTTGGAGCAGGTTGGTGCTCAGCTACACCCCAACACAAAATGGATTAAACTACTGACACAACCTTTGTCTATGAGTTCATTTACTCCTGCTCAAGTAATTAGAAGTTAAGTAGTTAGAATTAAATGATAAGAAATACTGTAGATCCTCATGTATGACTGAGTGGAATGTACAGTATCTGAACTGTTGTCCATTTTCTCTCTAAGAGACACAACGTCTATCATTGGTTCTGATGTGAGTAGATGTGTGTGTGAACGGTCACTATGTGGCTTTGTGATACACTCATGACCTGTCCAGGTGTGACCCCGCCTCTCACCCAATGACCTCTGGAGACAGACACCAGCTCTCCGCGACCTTGAACAGGAACGAGTCGGTATTGAAAGAAAGGACGTTGTTATCATCACTAAACTTTTTGTGACTCAAACAGGAAAAATCCATCAGATTACAGTAAGGATGAGCTATTGGTGCTGAACATGTTTAAACTGACTCTTTAGACCATTGGTTTTTGATGCCAGGGTAAGAACCCCCCACTGTGGGTTACAAACCCTTCAGAGGATCTGTAGAAGTCAAATAAAACTGAAACAAATGTTCCCAATTGTTCGTTTTCCTTATAATTTAATTAAAAGGTAAGAGTAATAGTCATACACAGATATAAGTTGTATAAGACAAGTTGAAACTGTTTGTGTTTATTATTATTTTTCATTTAGCATTTTAGCTCTGGTTCTATAGTTTATCCAGCAACATCTGGGCCTGCAAATCTTTGCCACAGTTGTTAAGCAGGTCAGAAGGTGAAATGTTGGGCCTGACTTTAACTTGTTGCTGCAAGTTTTATATGATATCTGTTGCAATGCTTTACTATAAACACTTGGGGGCAGTAAGAACACGCACTAGCTGGAGCTTTGACCTTCCAGGAGGAGGATTTCTGAGAGCAGGGGTACCGGATATGTTAGCTTCACTGAGGAAGTATCTGCACATGTATACAAAACAACCACAGCTGAGATGTTTGTGTTTTTGCAATCACTTCTTGGTCAATAGATATTAAAAGTGATGAAAGAGTTCAGGACCTCGACTTCACCGACATGAGATACTCAAGACCCCTGCACCGCTGTGTCTCCATGCTTCTAAAACAGAAGGCCACAGGAGAAATCCAAGCTTTTCCTGGATGTATTTGCCATTGTGAGCAGGTTTTTGGCCTTTCTGCATTAGTCACAGTGGTAAAGCATGTGCAGCCCCTACTGACAGGCCCCAGTGATAGAGGGTCCTGTCTGAATCTGAGCAGTCATAGGTCAGATCAGGGATGAATTACCTGCTTTCCTCTGATCGTAAGAGCTCCCTTCCTGGGTTGCTTTCTTCTTTTAAGTGTTTTATATTTTTTTTCTCCTCCTTCCTCTCAGAGGACTTCACTCCAGTGCTACAGTAAAAAGTTCTCCCACCTCCTTCCATCAAAGCCTATACCCCAACAATGGCTTTGGTTTGGAGCTGGACTCAATGGGCCCTTGCCAGGGCTTGTTGCTGGAAGATTTTTGCGAAATACAGGTTAGATGATTTATTGTTGAAGTTGTGATGAAATTGCATGTTGACAATGTTGTGTCTGTGTCGAATGTCTCCCTGATCGTCCAAGCCAAGACAATGACCACTGATCCAGCTCATCTCATTCTGTCTCTCTGATGACTTGATGAGTGTGTTTGAACAGTCTCAGAGGAACTCAGGTAGAAAAGTTTGGACAATTGCTGCACCAGAAATACATTTTTGGACAAGGGATGCAAATCTATGACTCTCATGGTAAGCATTAAGATGTCAGATTGCCTTTCCAGTTCCAGAATATTGTGGAAACAGATGGCATGTACTTTGTAGATGCATGTTTCCAGTGATATAGCTTAGTATTTGTTGATATTTTTACAGTGCAAACTGAAAACTGTGTGACTCTAGAATAAAATCTAACTTTGCAAACCTAAATTTTATTTTAAGTAAAAAATGTATATGCTATTGAGATTAAAGGTGATATCCCTGATTTCAAATTGCCTAGCTTAGAATGTCAACAAATGTAAACAAAGTCACAGAACTCTCAGCCCCTCCCGTCAGGTAGAATTCCTAAGCCACGCCCCCCCAGGTTTGGAAACATGTGTAGCCCCAGAAAACGACAGAGTGCAAGACACTGGTCTGCAGTTCATTCAAGTACCGTAACATGGCGGAATCACCGGTAAGTGAAAACAATATAACAACAAACAACTGACATTAATTGTTACTTTGTCCTGAACCTGACGTGGAACCAGCCGGCGGCTGTTTCTCCTGCTGTGACATGGTAGAGCGGCGAACACTCCCAGCAGTGGTGTTCTGCAGTAATATGTCTCAGTTTTTTAGGAGCACAGAAGCCAAATAACTGCAGAAGTCCGTATGACTGGAGAGACTGTCCAATCATTCCTTTTGGGCCGAACCATTTGACTGGTTGATGTTTTTAGACAAATACGGGAGAACCACTTAATTATTTTTTATGTTTGTTTTTTTTAATCTCCACAACATATTTTTCTCCATGTTGTGTTAAAACGTTTTTAATGGGCATGAAAAAAATATGTTAAGCTAATTTGTTATGCTAATTAAGAATAGCAGCTTTAAATGTATTTCCATCATGATATAAAAACACATGTAAATAATTTATAAATCAATGAATGAGTGCTTTAAAGTGTAAATAAATGGCATATATTTTACATGAGGTGTGCTAGGATGGAAGTTCCTGGTGAAGACACAAGGTCAGCTTTTGGAGTTCTTCACAGCCCAGGATCAGTATGTCAGTGCTACTGTCTGCCCCAGCGGTGTCAGCTACTGGATGCTGATGAATGCACACTCAACTACATGAGGTAAGGATAGGGCTGATGGAGGAATGTTTAACACAATAATTACATCTAAATTCATCTAAACAAGTGTTAGTCTGACTGGAAGGACAGTTTTTTAACAACAACAAGAGGGTTTTAGTGACGTATGCATGTTGAAACTGTTCTGTTTTGGATCTCCATGGCAACTGATGCTGAATTCCTAACCTGCATCACAGGGTTAGACACAGAAGACACAGGGAGTCTGACACTCGTCTTGAGCTGTTCTTCATATATCAAGTCAGAAAGAGCAAGAACATTTAGGAGAGTTTGACGATTTATGAAACTAAATTGTGATGTAAAAAGAATTTGACATTCTGATCTCGATAAACTTGCAAATATAATGAGGATAAATTGTGAGCAAATCCCTTAAGACACGTTTTAACTGAATTGTGATATGAAAATTTGCTGTAAAAATGTTGCAGATTGTTGAAGTTTTGACAGATGCTTATAGGTGTCATAGGTGATTCCAACTGAAAATGTTGGTATTTTCCAGCTGTTCTGTGTCCATGCCTCCACCAGCAGTCACAGGCCAGTGAGGTTTAAGTTTTGATTAAAATATTTTTTTTGGTTTGATTATGTATTCATGTTTATTTCAAGCTAAAATTAGCAAATCAATGTGTACTTTAATGCTCTGATTATAATTTAGAGTGGGTCGTCTTTTTACAAGAAAGTAAATTCTTATGGTTTCTGTCTCTTCAGCTGGTAAGAGCCCATATTTTATAGAACTAAGCTACTGAAGGTCTTACTGCATCCATCCAAATGGTTTGGAAAAATGCAGTCTTGTGCTTATGCCCAGATTTTTGTTTTTCTAAGCATTTAACATTTATTCACCAAATGCTTAAAATAAGATGATCTTTTGGTTGTTGTGCACAATAATCTCATTTGCTGGTTTGCTGTTGAAGCTAAAATCATTGACCGTGCCTTCATCACTGATAGTAACTGGTTAAAGCATCTTGTCCGGCAGGTTATGCCCGAGGACCAGTTCAGAATAAGTTTCATTCATAAAAAAAAATCTGTCACGATCTAAATAAATAAATAAATAACAAGGAGACTCTTCAAATCAGAGTCAATCCAGAAGACACAGTAAGTAGTTTCACAGTGTGTGCACAGATTTTTAAAAAGATCTAATTGAAAATCAATCTGCATTTCAACCGTCTGCGATGACTCAGAGGATAAGTGAGCCAAACTCAGAATTAAGTAAGTGGAAAGGAACAGTCAAATGGACAAGGACAATTTATTGTAAAAATGAGTGACACAGACTGACTAACAGAGGTAAAAACTGCAGCTCCTTCGGTCTTGGCTTTTGGGCTCGTTGTAATTCTGATTTGGAATGTTTCACCACAGCTGATCTAAACAGAAACAGGTGAGCAGGAGAGATATGCACCAGAGCATGACAACAAAGGGAACCTTGCATGTGTGGAATGAGAGGGGATCATTCCACTGTGCTTAGGACTGTGTGTGTTTCTGAGTTCCTTTGCCACAGATTCAATGAAGAGGTGGAACAGATTGATAAGGAGGGCTGGTTCTGTTCTGGTTCTGAACTGGAGTCTCTTGAGTTGATTGTCCAAAGGAGGATGAAGAACATGATGGAAAACCCTCATCATCCTCTTCAGAACACAGTAACTCAACAACAGAGTGTCTTCAGTCAAAGGCCTCTTCAGATCTGCTGCAGCACAGACCGCTACAGGAGATCTTCCTGTCCACAGCTAGAACAAAACTCATTTGTTGAGATGTTGTTACTATTATTATTATTATTTTTTTTTTTAAAATTCAACTCATCCCTGAGACTATAACCACCCTCTATGTCTCTAAATATGCTTTGAATGTTCCCTGGAAGCAAATTCTTCCTCAACTTGTACATTATTTGAGCTGTTTTAAACTTTACTAGATCCATTAACTTTAAAACCTTTGCCCTTGTAAACTATGGATTAGTGTGTTCTCTGAATTCTAGGTTGTAAATGATTCTTATTGCTTTTTTCTGTAATGTACAAAGAGGTTTGAGGGTTGTTTTATAAGTGTTTCCCCATATTTCCAGACAATAATATAAATATGGTAAGACTAAAGATGAATATAAAGCCAACAAGGAGTTGCAGTTTAAAATATGTTTCGTTTTTCCTATTACTGCAATGTTCTTAGAGAATTTTAATGATGATTATTTTTGATGATAAAAACTTATGAAGCATTTGTGTTTCAAAAACAAGAATTGTATGTTTTTGTTGAAAAATTATACTATTAAACAGCCATTATTGTTATGAACTCTGGAAACATTAGGGCGTGGCTGTGGTGTAGGATCCAAAATGCAGGCAGCAGACAGACATGAGGGTTAATTAACAATCACAGGTGGAAGATATGAGACATGACGATGGACACCAGAGAATTAAAGGAAACATAATGAGACATGACAAGCGAGGCTATGCTAAAAGTAAATACAAGAGTAAAAGAAGACAAAAATAAACAATAACATGAAAATCAAAACTAAAGACCAAGATATAAATATAAAAAAAAACATAAAAGAATTAGGCAGAAAACAAGGTGCTGGAATACTAGAACAAGTTTTTCTCGTGTGTGAAACTCCATTAGGTCAAACATAAGCTGACACAGTCCACTTAACTGGAAAATTAGGGCTTTATGGTTGAAAAGATCTTTGCGGACAGATGCTACTCAGAACATCCAGATAAGATGTTGTTGATTTTAAAACTTGAAATAAATCATGTACATTTAATGCATGACAAGAATTTGAACCCTTCTTGTCGCTGGGGGTGTACCCTGTAGTCCAGGTCCATTTTTGTACCTTATGAAGTTGTTCCACTAAAACAGTAAAATTATGCCACATTTTGAAGTCTTAAACCAACATTCTGACCCATAATATTGAAAATAATGGATTAAACTTAATAAAACTGAGATTAACCAGCCTTGACCAGGGTTGCAGGTGCAGTTGAAATGGTACAAATTTGTACTTTATACCAATTTGAACCCTCAGAGGGGTCCAATATTGTACTTTTGAGGGAACATTTTAAAACAATTTACCTATAGGTACAAAAATGTTCTTGTCTCGTACCTCTATTTCTGAGAGTGTATCCTCTCACCAAGTAACAGTTATTCTCCAACTTGGCCAGATGCAGGTCTGGAGACTGAAATAAAGACTAGAACCAGAACATGTTGATGGCATCTCAGCAACTGTTGAGGGACTCTTGAATGCAGGAGTCCTCCTTCTGACAACATCCCCATGGGACACATCTATTCTCCAGTCTCCCAAGTTGGAAACAAAGGTCAGAGAGTGATACCTGATCTTCAAGAAATCAAGCTAACCACAGTTACATAAAAATCCTTCACTTAGATTCTCATGAAATGCTGCAAAACCTTAATCCCAGTGACACTTGTATCTTTCTGTCATTGATTTAGACTGATTTTAAAGGTCCAGTCAGTCGAAGAGAAACCAGCTGCAGAACCAGAAACTCCAGTTGTGAATTGGTCTACAAGCTTAACTTGTATAAATCCAAGGACCAGACTATGAGAGGTCATTGAACGCACCTCATATGAGCTCCAGGTTAAAGGTAAAACAGGAGCAAATTGGCACCACCTGCCCCAGATACTGATCTGTCCTTGATGGGACTCAAACTGAGAGATCGAGCCATTTGTGAGCAGTAATGATAACGCAGCACTCTGGACTCTTGTCATATAGTTTGCTCAAGACAAAGGTCTAGTTCTTTAGGGATAGTTTTTTATCTTGTCGTAATTTTTTTTTTTTTTTTAACCAAATAACATTTGTGTTTCTGTGAATGTGTGATTACACTAAGACCGCTGAACGTATCCTGCCAAGAATCTGCCATGACTCATAGTTTTGCAGGTCTAATAAAAAAAAACTACAGAGGAGAAAAACAAGTGCAATGAGAAGATATCTGATCTATATAACAGATAAAAGCTGTTGTTTGGAGTCATGGTGAACTTGTTGCAGGACATTTTTAAGCACGTTAACAAGTGTAGTTTATTTCTCAGCATATTAAATAGAGACTTTTCATTGACATCATCAGAATCCAGAAGTCGGCCATCTCATCACTCATCTCTCATGCACTGTTTTGAATATGTTAGTCTAAAATTTTTTTTTTTTTAATCAGGATGAAGAAAGCTGCTAGTGTACCAGAAAAGCAAGTGGATAGTGTGATAGAGTATTTAGAAAGTACTGCTGAAAGGAGCTGATATATGGAAAAAATGGAGCAACAATCTTGATTGTCTGCCTTCGATTCAATACCCAGATATTGTAAATTACTTGGTCTTTATATCTAGTGCTTATAATTCAGAGGATCTAAAGTTTTATAAAGTGCTACATCAATCAACTGGAATACAAACTGCCGTAGATCCCGTATTAGCTAAAGTCATTTATGGGGTCTCTGCACAGCAAATTCTACAGGGTTGATTTAACTCTACTGGAGTTAAATTCAACACTTTCAACGTGTCTATACAGTGAGGCAAAAAAGTATTTAGTCAGCCACCAATTGTGTAAGTTCTCCCACTTAAAAAGATCAGAGAGGCCTGTAATTTTCATCATAGGTATACCTCAACTATGAGAGACAAAATGAGGAAAAAAAATCCAGAAAATCACATTGTCTGATTTTTAAAGAATTTATTTGCAAATTATGGTGGAAAATAAGTATTTGGTCAATAACAAAAGTTAATCTCAATACTTTGTTATATAGCCTTTGTTGGCAATGACAGAGGTCAAACGTTTTCTGTAAGTCTTCACAAGGTTTTCACACACTGTTGCTGGTATTTTGGCCCATTCCTCCATGCAGATCTCCTCTAGAGCAGTGATGTTTTGGGGCTGACGCTGGGCAACACGGACTTTCAACTCCCTCCAGAGATTTTCTATGGGGTTGAGATCTGGAGACTGGCTAGGCCACTCCAGGACCTTGAAATGCTTCTTACGAAGCCACTCCTTCGTTGCCCGGGCGGTGTGTTTGGGATCATTGTCATGCTGAAAGACCCAGCCACGTCTCATTTTCAATGCCCTTGCTGATGGAAGGAGGTTTTCACTCAAAATCTTACGATACATGGCCCCATTCATTCTTTCCTTTACACGGATCAGTCGTCCTGGTCCCCTTGCAGAAAAACAGCCCCAAAGCATGATGTTTCCACCCCCATGCTTTACAGTAGGTATGGTGTTCTTTGGATCCAACTCAGCATTCTTTCCCCTCCAAACACGACAAGTTGAGTTTCTACCAAAAAGTTCTATTTTGGTTTCATCTGACCATATGATGTTCTCCCAATCCTCTTCTGGATCATCCAAATGCTCTCTAGCAAACCGCAGACGGGCCTGGACGTGTCCTGGCTTCAGCAGGGGGACACGTCTGGCACTGCAGGATTTGAGTCCCTGGCGGCGTAGTGTGTTACTGATGGTAGCCTTTGTTACTTTGGTCCCAGCTCTCTGCAGGTCATTCACTAGGTCCCTCCGTGTGGTTCTGGGATTTTTGCTCACCGTTCTTGTGATCATTTTGACCCCACGGGGTGAGATCTTGCGTGGAGCCCCAGATCGAGGGAGATTATCAGTGGTCTTGTATGTCTTCCATTTTCTAATAATTGCTCCCACAGTTGATTTCTTCACACCAAGCTGCTTACCTATTGCAGATTCAGTCTTCCCAGCCTGGTGAAGGTCTACAATTTTGTTTCTGGTGTCCTTTGACAGCTCTTTGGTCTTGGCCATAGTGGAGTTTGGAGCGTGACTGTTTGAGGTTGTGGACAGGTGTCTTTTATACTGATAACGAGTTCACACAGGTGCCATTAATACAGGTAACGAGTGGAGGACCGAGGAGCCTCTTAAAGAAGTTACAGGTCTGTGAAAGCCAGAAATCTTACTTGTTTGTAGGTGACCAAATACTTATTTTCCACCATAATTTGCAAATAAATTCTTTAAAAATCAGACAATGTGATTTTCTGGATTTTTTTTCCTCATTTTGTCTCTCATAGTTGAGGTATACCTATGATGAAAATTACAGGCCTCTCTGATCTTTTTAAGTGGGAGAACTTACACAATTGGTGGCTGACTAAATACTTTTTTACCCCACTGTATGAGCAAGTCTGAGCACAGTTTATAGTAATGTACAATAGACAGCTTGGATTAGGTTACCTCAGTCAGGTTTGAGTCACTGCTGATGAAAGATTTACTAGACCAACTGATTTTAGCGATGTAGAAAGTGTTAAATATTGAATAAAACATTGTGCTGCGTGATTGGCTTTACTTTAACTCTCACATGTTGCTTTATGATGTGCTGATTTAAAAGTAAATTGCAGATGTAGTCTCCAAGTGCATTTTGGGTAAAACTCAGACCCGGTCATTGGCTCCGCCCCCTGTCCAGCTCTGATGAGCAACTCTATTCAGTTAATTTTAAATGCAACACTTGACAGAGTTGCTTAAATGTAACTCCCCAAATTAACACCAACTCTTTTGAAGAATTTACTCTCACTGAGTTTAAAAGACTAAAAAAGTGTTAAATTAACACTGTTTTTTAACACACATCACCAACACTGGAAATTTAACACTTTTGAATTTGCTGTGTGGTAATTAGCAGTACAAAATAAAAATGTTACAAGACATGAAGTCTTAACTTTGACTCAACTGAATGAGCTACAAAGAAAAAAAAATTCTTTTTATTTAAATTTGTTCAATTTGTTAAAAAATCCTCAGTCAGACACTTGATGATGGAAGCCCAATTTTTACCTGAGATGAAGTGGGCAGAGCAGATCTGAATGTTTTCTTTGTTTTTCCTGGATACAGTTGGGTAACCACAGTTGTAAGCCGATCCTCAACAAGTTTCTTAGTTTATCACTTTAGACAATCTACAATTGGCAATCACAACTTTGTTTGTTGGTACAGCCCACCACTTGACATTATTTGACCATAACCGCACAATTAAGCCAAAAAGTGTATATAAATGTGCAACGTATTAGGAATTTCTATTTTGTAGAAAATGGAGTCTCCCCATCATGGCGGACTTCCGGGTTAGTGACATCATGTGAAAACCCTCAATAGGACAGGATGAAGATTAGAGCTGAGCAAACTGTTGCTCATGATAAATAACATTAACAGGGAGACACATATGAAGGCTGAAGAAACCTGCATTGTCATGTCCAGTGGTTTTGCGACTGTGTGTTGGGTGAGTTCTCTTCTCAGAGATACATCTTTGCTGGAGAGTTGGTGCAGGCTGATTGACACTAGCTGGCGGAGATCAGACTGCTGAGGAGCAGCAGGCTGATGATCATTCATAGCCCGGTTGTTGACCCTAATGGCACCAAAACCAACGCCACTTCCGGGTTTTCCGAGTATTTTTGATGTTTATATTTCCGAGTGATATTTTACTGTGTTTCCGAGTAACCTTGTCTTCTCCCCAGACCACCTGCGTTCCTGCATCTCCAGTCCTCCCGAGGACCTACTTTTGAGTCTTTGTTCCCGAGTCATCCCGTGATCTCCGTTGAACCTCCTCCTGTGTCTCCCCGTGAACCTCCCGAGCCCTGATCTCCGCCGTCAGCCTGCCCGCTCTCTAGCGGATCACCTGACACACACCCCTGGACTTCATCTCTCCACTCAGTCGCATCTCTGGACATTCCTCCTCCTCGTGCTCCTCGTTGTCATCTTCCCCGTGAGTCTCTTTTCCTCCCGAGTACTACTTCCGTGACTTTGTCATATTTATATAGAGTGACTAACATCTTATCTCTCCGCCAGTACCGGACCTTCCCGAGACGTCCCGCACTTGCACATTCTTTTCATTATGTCAATAAACCGTTCTCTTGTTGCACCTGAGCTTGTGTCTGTAATGAGTTCTGCATTTGGGTCGCACCGCTCCTCGCGAGCACATGACATGCACAGAAGTCTGTACCATCCTTCAAGTGGAAGCTAAAGTCTAAACCACGATTTCCTCCCGTGGAAGCGCCCCTTATAAAACCTAAACATAAATATGTAGGCCTCAGCATTTTAATGTTGTAGTGTAGCCTAAATCAAGTGCTCAAGTTTTTTACATGAAGTCAAACATGTGCTGCTTTACAAGCTACAAGTTGTAAAATCGAGAAAACAAAATTTATCCAACCTGACAAACACTAAAGTTTACACCAAACCCTAACATGAATCACCCTCCCTGGTGACGTCTCCTCTCAGCATGCTATGTGTTATTGATGCTTTGTGTGACTGCTTCCTGTTGTCTGCCTGTCTCCACTCAACACAAACACAACAACGTAGGCTCGTTGCACAGAATGTGCTCATCCCGATTTGTCCTTGTTCCACTTTACTGCTCTTCTGTTCAGAACCACAACACTGTAAAAACTGATATGCAGGAAATTCAGAAACGTCTCAGGAGTGGAGAGGATCGGAGCACCTTGTGCACATGCAAATACACACATTCATGTGTGTGCGTGCATGCATGTTAATGTGCGTGATGGGCTTAATGCAAGTCTGATGGAGTCATGGCTAGTGTATGAAGTCTAAACAGATATCTGAGGACAGGAGGGGGAAGTTTCTGTTTACTGGCGATGTGCCCTTCTTTTCTCATGACAACAAATCTCAAACCTGGAAGCACACTGAAACACATGCATCACAGAGCACCTGCACTCAGATGGTGTTTTTCTCAGAATTGTTCCTCCAAAGCAGCAAGGTTTGGCTTCACAGTGCACTCAGCATGTTTTAAATTTGTCTCTGCAGTTCATTTTAATCACATCCCCTGTTTTACACATCTAACTCTGGAAATCTCTTTCATCTATCCTCAGAGAACCTTTCTTAAATATGAGCTAAAAACGTATTACTACTTATTACTGCTAAAACTGAAATTGAAATTAATCTCAATTTAAATGTGCTGATACAGGACAGGACATAAATCAATTAAAAAACATTCTTTTGAAAGATTTGAATAAGTCTATGTGTCTGAGGGCTCTGGAACTTTGAAAGACGGCAGATGACAGTTCCAGATTCAAGTAGCTGTGATGTTTGTGGGGAGTTTCTTCCACATTGTCTCACTGTTGTTTGGTTTATTTCAGGCTCTGACGGGAGGAAAAGGACCCAATAGTCCCAGAAAGAGCCAAAGAGGACTAGAAGTGGAGAGTGGGAAGGTAAGGTAAGCATTTACAGGTGAGTGGATGAGAGATATGGACACCCAACAGATGATTCTATTGCAGAGACATTGATGTGGAAACAGAGGCTTTGTTCTCTGGAGCTTCTCAGGAGGAATGACCCATAGAAGAAAAACAGGTGAGTTTTTAAAAAAATGGTAACTTGAGGAGAAGTTAACGAATCACAAAAAATGCCTTAGGAAGTGGTCAAATTTCACTGTCACAGTTACAACAGTCTAAAACAGTAGCATTGCCTCAGTCCAGCTCATTTAGCAGAGGAGCATGGTTATTGATGAGCTGCAGGTGTGGCAGGTTGAGAAGCAGGTAAGCAGTTCAATAACCACGAGGAGCTACAAGGAACCCACTTCTCCTAAGAGACAAATTACACTGATCAAAAATATAAACACAACACTTGTTTTTGCTTCCGTTTTTTATGAGATTAACTCCAAGATCTAAAACAATTTCCACAAAATAATCATCTATCTCAAATATTGTTAAAAAAATCAGTTTAAATCTGTAATAGTGAGCACTTCTCCTTTGCAGAGATAATCCATCCCACCTCACAGGTGTGCCATATCAAGATACTGATTAGACAGCATAATTATTGCACAGGTGTCCCTTATGGTGCGTTCACATCGGCCCAACCATCAACTTCAGATGCGGCAAGTTTATATGTAAAGTCTATGGTGGACGGGCGTCAGACAGACGTCAACGGCTCTGCGTCGCTTTGTGAGCGTTATGAGCGACAACTTTTCAAGCTTTTCGAGCGTTTCAGGCGTTGACGCTTAAAACGCTTAAAAAGCTCGAAACGCAGAAAATTCAGTTGAACTTTTGACGCTCTTAACGCTCTTGAAGCGGCATGTCAACCAATCAGAGTGTCTCATCGTAGTGACGTACCTGAATGAAGCAGGAAGTCGTTAAACAGGGCGCGGGACAGATGGAAGTAGCGCTGGAAGCAAACCTCATCCATATGTAACTCCTGGAGCAAATAGTTTAACTCCTCAAACTCAAAACACATCTGAAGAATGGGGTGTATCCACAAATGGAGTAAATAAAGCCAAGCCACTCTCTCTATATGATCCGCCATAGCTCAGAACATCTGATAACAAAGGAAGCCCCGCCTTCGCGCTCTTTTTAACGGTCCAGCGTTACGAGCTTTAACGCCTATGCGCTCTGACTGGCAGGCGTTATGAGCTTCAACTTTCAAACGTCAAACTTGGAACGTTATGAGCGTTGATTGACGTTGACAAAGTGGCCGGTGTGAACGCACCGTTATACTGGCCACAATAAAAGGCCAATCTGAAATGTTCAGTTTTGTTTTATTGGGGGACCCAGAAAACCACTCAGTAACTGGTAACCCTAACCTCCCCAATAAAACAAAACTAAACATTTATAATTTTAACGCAGACAGATAGAAAGGTCTGTTAATCAGTGTTTCCTGATGTTTTTTAGATATAAAATGTTTCATATTACTGGTTAATACTTAAGAAATAACCACAAAGTCCGGAAATGTGTATGAAATGGCCTCTTTTATGTCTGTTACAGATTTTATGTCCATCAAGGAAAATATTAGAAGACAGAACAAAGACATTGAACAGCAATAAAATCATAATCTCAGTTTATTTAGCCAGACTTTTTAAAAATTAAAATAAGCATATTCAAGTCACATATTTTTCAGTGTTTGAAACAACCTCCTGTGCATGTAAAATATATGCAGGTAAAATAATCTATTTGTTATAAACAAGTGTTTAGGAGGAAGAAAAATCTCACGTCCCTACAAACCACAAAAATAACAAATCATAAATCTGTTTGTTTATCACCTGGATTTACTTGTTCAGTATGTTTTAACATGACTGAGTCAGTCTGTGTGGGAATTACAGCTGCTTGCAACATGTCTTGAACGGTCAGTGCATCTTCAATTTTATTGGGATGTGAGAGGTTTTTCTTAACATAAAAGTTATGTGTTTGCTTCCTGCCTCTTAGAATCTAACTTTTGAGTGCTGTAATCATTTTTCTTCAGGTGACCTCTACCTGTGTTTTGGCTCCTCCTAATCAGGAAAGACTCAGTGTTGGGACCGGTGGCTGTAACAGGAGGGCTGTGGACCACACTCCTCTGTAATGGCCCTTTTATAGAGATGAACATAGTTTACTTAATTGTTTTTGGCTGCTCTCCCTGATTCCAGCGATTCCTCAGTTCCTGTGGACATTGGCAGAGAGAGTGTGATGGAGGGGAGGAATTCTCAGGCTCAGACTACCGGGTTCGTCGCTGCCCCGACATCCACATGGGGAAACATTCACTGCATTCTTATTTCTTCCTCTTCCATCACTATTTCTGTCCCAGAACTTTTTTTTTTTACCTTCTCACTTTTATTCTCATCTCCAACCAGTGGTGTTGTTCTCTCATGACTATCTGAGCTTCTGTTTAAAGGAGTGTTAGGACCATTAACTTCTCTGTTGTCTGCATGCACTGCTGTCTCGTTGCCATTTGAGACGAGCAGTTTCTATTTTATACCTGTGCTTGCCATTAACCATGTATTCTTAGCTTTTATACTGACTGTGTTTCCCTCCGAATTCTATTACCAGACCTGGTTTGCTCATCAATCATTAGTTGTCTTTGGCAGCTGCTGTGACATTACTTTATCTGGTTACAAAAAGTTATTCTACACCAGCTGTAAAACACAGTCATGGGACTGTTTTTGTCAGAAGTTTGGCTCCCAGTGGAGACCCTTTTTGAGGCAAAAACACACGTCGTTTGTTTGCACTCAGGTTCAAATAGATCTCTCACAATTCTAAACCTCTTATATTTTTTATGTAGCTTAGAAGAACTCTGAAAATCAATCTTTGAAATTAAATTGGAATACCAGCCAGTTAATCTACTTGATAAAAAACAAGAAATATACTTGATGGACTTGAAATAAATTCTTTAGTACACAGAAAAAATTACAAAAAACCCCCACAAAGTATCAAAGTAAAACAAAATTCAAATAAAAACAGTTTATTTCTTAAGAAAGTTAAAAGATGTGTGGAATTTAAAGGTGCAAGATGCATGAATTTTACAGTGAAATACTCACACAACAGTCTAAAGTTGTGCTGATATTAAAAGAAAAGTCACATTGTAAAAGATTTTGATCTCAGCCGGCTGGGTGGTCGCTAGTTTCTGTCATTTTAAAAATGCTGTTCCAGAACGAAATCATTGTTTACAATAACTATTCTGTGTCCAGACTTCCTGGTTCCATAACGAATCACATGTGATCCTGCAAGGTTGCCAAATCTTCAGCACAAGCATTTGCAATTCTACAACGACCAGCAGCAACGAGTAGCAGCACAATGGACGGAATGGAAGCCAGTAAAAGAAGCAGCCCTGAGGTAACTTGTAGTAAACCTAAGAAACCACAACATCCTTCCCAAAAAATTAACAAATAAATACAAGACAAACAAAACGAGGCTCAACATTGGAACTGGCAACCCGGCCGAAAAATTAGGAAAGGGAGGGGGTGAGTGGATTAGGGTGGTAGTATTGTTTTTCTACATGAAGAATTTGACGACAAGGTCTAATTCTTACATATACTGCACCTTTAAAGATCATGATAAACAGACTCCATGTACACCAGAACCTCAAAGACCTGTGGACCTTCAAGAAGAGTGTGATGCCGAGCCATGGCAGAAAATGCACATGACATGTTTTTGAGACATTGACATGTTTTGTTGTGGTATAACAGGCGTAAAATTTAAATCTTCCATATTTTTTACAGCCTATTGCAGGCTGGAGATGTAGACACGAATGAGAGGAATCACACGGTCTCCATTGGTATTGAAGCAGGTTTGTAACTATCTCTAACAAATGTGTGATTTCCTGTGATATTGCTCTAAATTCCTAACTTTGCAATGCAAAATGGATTCTTGCGAGATTTGGAGTTTTCCAAACCAACAAAAATCCATTTTGAACTCCTCCAATTAAAACCGTCTTCCTCGGTCAAAAGATTTTTGGACCAATCATGAGATATGATTGGCAGCAAGTGCCCAGGCAGGCAAAGAAAAACAAACATGGCTGCGCGGGTGGATGTACACATAAAAGCAGCTATTGAATCTGTTTTAGGAGAACTAGAGACGATTTCTTCATTGAAAAATTAGCAATGGTAAGAACTTTGTGCATTTCTTGATGGTAACGATGTGTGGGCTTTTTTCTTGACTGGATTTGCAAGAGCTTGATATACTGTGATTGGCTAAAGATCATGAAAAGTAGACACTTGCTGGTGCGTCCTCCGATCAACTTAAAATATTATACCAGATGTCCCTCCCTTTTTTAGACGCTTTCATACGGAAAGGTGTATATGTAGCACCGAGTGGACAGGTAGGGCTACTTATATCTCTAGTAGAGCCAGGTTACTGAATTCCTGGACAGAGATAAACATGACCGGTGTTTGGATGTCTTCAAATGTTCGGCTCAGGTGAGACTGACCCTGGCCTGCTAATCCTGTTCTGATGAGGAGATGACTCATGTCACAGCAGATCCACTCACAACTCTTGTGCTCATGGAGAAAGCAGGATGAGGTTTCCTACAGCCAAGGTGGGATGTGATCAGGACTGGGACATCTCGCACATCCCACGCCTAATAGTCATTGGCTTGGCTGCTTATGTAGTAAGGCTGCAACTTGACTTGTCTTGCAATGCTAAGCATGCAGTTACAACTAGCGAAAATGAGTTTGGACCATATATACAGTGGGGCAAAAAAGTATTTAGTCAGCCACCAATTGTGTAAGTTCTCCCACTTAAAAAGATCAGAGAGGCCTGTAATTTTCATCATAGGTATACCTCAACTATGAGAGACAAAATGAGGAAAAAAAATCCAGAAAATCACATTGTCTGATTTTTAAAGAATTTATTTGCAAATTATGGTGGAAAATAAGTATTTGGTCAATAACAAAAGTTAATCTCAATACTTTGTTATATAGCCTTTGCTGGCAATGACAGAGGTCAAACGTTTTCTGTAAGTCTTCACAAGGTTTTCACACGCTGTTGCTGGTATTTTGGCCCATTCCTCCATGCAGATCTCCTCTAGAGCAGTGATGTTTTGGGGCTGACGCTGGGCAACACGGACTTTCAACTCCCTCCAGAGATTTTCTATGGGGTTGAGATCTGGAGACTGGCTAGGCCACTCCAGGACCTTGAAATGCTTCTTACGAAGCCACTCCTTCGTTGCCCGGGCGGTGTGTTTGGGATCATTGTCATGCTGAAAGACCCAGCCACGTCTCATTTTCAATGCCCTTGCTGATGGAAGGAGGTTTTCACTCAAAATCTTACGATACATGGCCCCATTCATTCTTTCCTTTACACGGATCAGTCGTCCTGGTCCCCTTGCAGAAAAACAGCCCCAAAGCATGATGTTTCCACCCCCATGCTTTACAGTAGGTATGGTGTTCTTTGGATCCAACTCAGCATTCTTTCCCCTCCAAACACGACAAGTTGAGTTTCTACCAAAAAGTTCTATTTTGGTTTCATCTGACCATATGATGTTCTCCCAATCCTCTTCTGGATCATCCAAATGCTCTCTAGCAAACCGCAGACGGGCCTGGACGTGTCCTGGCTTCAGCAGGGGGACACGTCTGGCACTGCAGGATTTGAGTCCCTGGCGGCGTAGTGTGTTACTGATGGTAGCCTTTGTTACTTTGGTCCCAGCTCTCTGCAGGTCATTCACTAGGTCCCTCTGTGTGGTTCTGGGATTTTTGCTCACCGTTCTTGTGATCATTTTGACCCCACGGGGTGAGATCTTGCGTGGAGCCCCAGATCGAGGGAGATTATCAGTGGTCTTGTATGTCTTCCATTTTCTAATAATTGCTCCCACAGTTGATTTCTTCACACCAAGCTGCTTACCTATTGCAGATTCAGTCTTCCCAGCCTGGTGAAGGTCTACAATTTTGTTTCTGGTGTCCTTTGACAGCTCTTTGGTCTTGGCCATAGTGGAGTTTGGAGCGTGACTGTTTGAGGTTGTGGACAGGTGTCTTTTATACTGATAACGAGTTCACACAGGTGCCATTAATACAGGTAACGAGTGGAGGACCGAGGAGCCTCTTAAAGAAGTTACAGGTCTGTGAAAGCCAGAAATCTTACTTGTTTGTAGGTGACCAAATACTTATTTTCCACCATAATTTGCAAATAAATTCTTTAAAAATCAGACAATGTGATTTTCTGGATTTTTTTTCCCTCATTTTGTCTCTCATAGTTGAGGTATACCTATGATGAAAATTACAGGCCTCTCTGATCTTTTTAAGTGGGAGAACTTACACAATTGGTGGCTGACTAAATACTTCTTTGCCCCACTGTATATATATATATATATATATATATGATAGAGTTTATTATGATCCGGAAAAGCAAATTACCTGTCCACAGCTGTCACACAGCACTAACTTTATTTCTTTTTATTGCCATCAAATTACCTACAATCAAAACAGAACATGAACATGAAATGTTTTCATATGTTGTCAGAAAGCTGCTTTTCTAGTGGTTTGTCATCTCAGAGAGTCCAAAGCTTTTGATCAATATATCTCCTGGCTTTTTTCTTGACTCTGTTCCTTTTACTCCACCCTCCTTGCTCCACATATGGGATTCCCATTTGGCTTCTCTGGGCGCTTGCTTAATGCGATATTATGATACATTATCTGAAGCCATTTATTCCCTGTCACCACTTCTCGTGAGGAGCTGAGCTTAGTAAGCCAAGGAGAAGCTGTCAGGTTCTGTCCGGGTGAGTTATGGCCACTTAATTTGACACAGTTCACAGCGGTGATCTTTTACTATGCCTGAAAGTGTAATCAAAATACAAACTGTGCTTATGTGTGTCTCTTGCTCCCTTTCTCTAGATGCCTGTTGGTGGTGTCTAAGTTTTCACTCCCTCCTGCTGCTGGTTGTAAATCGCCTCTGTCAATGGTGTATGTGTGTGTGCATGCATGTGTGTATGTGAGGGAACAGAAGGTGAGAAATTTGGGGGTCAGCCGAGGTCTTTCAGGTAATTGCACTTCTTAAACTTTTGACCTTCTAAGCCCTACTTAGTGCAATGCAGCTCGCTCCCTCTTATTTCCCCTCAAGGGTTTTGACTCCACATACCAGGACATGTGTGTATGTGTGGGGGTTTGTACCTCGTACAATGAGTATCTGAACATATGCTGTCAGCCTCACACAGCCCATTATTTTTTTTTCACCTTCTCTTGGCATTGCACTCATTGCTAATTCCATATCGTCACTTATGTGTTTTGTCAGGTGATAAAAAGTCTTACGTTTGTATTGTTGTTTTTCCTAAACTTTTGTCCTCTGCACCAATTATGTGACTTATTTCTCAGGTATTTTCCCCATTTTCCCACTAATAAGAATATTTTATTTTTATTACAGGTGTTTTTATTACATTGCCTTTTTTGGTAACTTGATAAACTTCCAGATTATATTCACTATTGAAAGATATTGAAATAAGACCTTATCCTTTAATAATCTGATTTATTTATTTAGAAGAAAGGAAGAAGACTTGTTTCACTTTCTTCAAGGATGAGAAAAGCCTTTCCACCTTAAAAGAGGGTTCAAGAAATATTCCGATTGTTTAACACGAGTTACATCGTGAAATATCACACCTTAGATTGTTCAAGGGAAAAAAGTTTTCTAGTTGCTCTCAATGGAGATTTATTCATATCTGTTTGAAACATCCTCAACACATGATCCTGGCCTATTGGGAAACTATTGGAAATCACAATTTGCTGATCTATGACTTGACACAAAAAGCTGGCTGTATATGTTGTAAGTAGTCGCCCTTAGCAACACCCATTGCTTCATAAACTGTCATTCTGTGTTTCTAAAGCCAGTTTATGTATTTACAAGTATGTGATCGTGTAGAAGCATAATTGAACTGTAATAGCTCAAAATTATATATTAATCTGGCATACAATTTGTTCAGTTGTACAATAAATTCTGTTCAGATTAAACAAATGCACATATCCTTCAAAGAAACACTTTACACAAAGTTGGCTGACTTGTATGTTTGTAAAGTTACACAAGCAAATATTAACAGCAATATTTTTAGTTATTTAGTCTGTCATAATAGAAGAAAATGGGGTTCATTTTTCAGATGCATATTTTTATCTTGCTATTCATTTATTTATAAATGTTACATTTACTAGCAAAACTAAATATTTAATTTGCAAATTAAATATTTGGGTCTGACCTAAATATTTTTTCCAATGTAAATATTTAGTTTCTAAATTAAATATTTATGTATAAATATATTTTATAAAACTTTGCAAACTAGGGTATTTTCATACTGGTTACTCCAAAAGAAAATAGCCTTATTGTTGGACACTTCTAGCGAAAAACACAGGGGATTTTGAGGTGGTGGTCATTTCAAAGAGAGGGCTTCCATGCAAAAATCATAAATTATGATCTTATCAGTTGTAGAAAGGTTCCTGAATGTCCCAATCTGTCAAACTAGTGACTAATTTGGATGCAGCCAAAAACATTTTTTTTTGCCTCCGTGTCAAAACAGTTTCACTATTCAAAATTTAACTACAGATTCATGCGGGCCTTATTTCATAAACCTTTACACTGCCATCGGTTTTAGATTATACAGTTATTCACGCAGAATTCTACAGTAATTTACAAGCATAAACAGCCCCAGCAGCAGTGAAAAGTAGCCCTTCTGAGGAATCTTGAGTTCATGTCTGACAGACATTTCTTAATTTTTCTGCTGTAAATTACAAAATTAGCTGCGGATCATAACAGAAAAAATACCATAAAACACAACAAAATTTTGGAGAGCTAAACACTTTGGATACAATCCATTCAGTTCATACTGACAGGCTGAAAATGGACTGAATAGATCCTACTTTGAAAGTGAATTGCTGCTGCCTCACAACAGCTTCAATTTCTTATATTTTATGGAGCTATATACCAGAACTCTTCACTTAGTCCTCCAAATACTTTCATGTAACACCTCTGCTATCTCAACTACACGGGTTGAAATTTAAAGATTAATTTAGGATACAGATTCAGACATACAAGCACAAACCTACATCAAAAGAATATTTTGCATCCATACATCCCCATCAGGGCTCTAAGGCTTAGCGATCAGCTCCTGCTGACAACCCAAAGATACATTTTATGACTCAATTTATTGCTCAGGAGGCATTCTGTTAAGATACCATGCTGGAATTCAGTGAGCTCCTGAGAGCGACCCATTTTTTCACAAATGTCTGTGACTCTGGAAGAGATTGGAAAACCTAAGTTCACCAGTTGATGGGTGAGTAACTAAAAACGTTTGGCAATAGAGTGTATAACCTGAAATCCATTGACGGGTCATGCAATTCCCATGAAGGCCTTCAGTATAATATCAGTATATGTCCTCTATATCAGTATATGTAATAACCTCATAAACCTGCAATATTTTTTAGGAAAATAACAATAATCTACTCAACAAAAATTTAGATTATTTGTAGAATAAATCTTCAACTACTTCTTCTCCTCCTTCAGACCCTCTCTGACTATCCAATCAAACTGTGCGAATACACTGACGTCCACCTTCTCAATGGCCTGAATGTCTCCAGTTCTTGGACGTTGATCCTACCTGGTAAAAGTGATGGCTGGAATGTGATTGGTTAAATACTTTAAAAAACATGTCTGGAAGCAGCAACCAGGGGGAAAGTTACAAAAGGATGCAGACAGACCATTTAGAAATATTTAATAAGTATTATAAATAATAAGGAATAGTGGTATACATTGTTGCAGCTTGTTGGAGTAGCTCTGTGACATTGCTAGCATTTTTTTTCTTTTTGAGTATTTCTTACTGCCTTTTTTCTTCTGGAAATATTATTTTTGAAATACCTTTTATTCTGATTTTGTTGCTTTGCTGATTGCTTTGTAGATTTGTCACTTTTTTGCTATTTGTTGATGCGTAACCGTGGCAATGAGAGACTTGTTTACAGGAAAGAGTAGCTAACTGACATTTCTAAGGCTCAAATAATCCTCAAATTGAAACCACGGATCCCTGATGAGCTCAAAAGAAGAAGACGTGGATGCAGCACAGGAGCACAGTGAAGAGAGAGAAAGAGGAAGTTTAAACCTTCACTTTCATCAGTCATATTGACAAATGTAAGATCTCTTGCTAACAAAATGGGTGAACTTGAAACTCTGTTGAAGACCCAGCCAGAGTATCAGGAATGTAGCATCATGTGTTTTACTGAGACACGGCTAAAGGAACATATCCTGGACTCCAGCGTGTCTCTGCCTGGCTTTCAAACAATACGGGCAGACAGAGATTTGAAGAGAAGCGTCAAAAGAAGAAGAGTTTGTCAGCTGATCACATCTGCAGTCACCTGTTGGGGAAGCAGCATCAGAGCACTTGACATGAAGAGGTTGAACAGATTGATAAAGATGACTGGTTCTGTTCTGGGGACTGATCTGGAGTCTCTTGAGTTGATTGTCCAAAGGAGGATGAAGAATATGATGGAAAATCCTCATCATCCTCTTCAGAACACAGTAACTCAACAACAGAGTGTCTTCAGTCAGAAGATTCTTCATAATCCGCTGCAGCACAGGCCGCTACAGGAGATCCTTTTGGAGCAGACACCCCCCTGTTCAGGACAATGGACAAGATGTTCCCAGTAAAGTGCACCGGCACAACAATAACTAACATAATCTAACATTAATGTCCCCTTTTCACTAGGATCAGGTCAGCTCCAAACGGGTCTGATCACCACAGCCTAGAACCTGATGGTTGTGTTTCCATTACCATCTCTGGAATGTGGGTGGGGGTATGGGCATGCTCAGCTTAGCAAGTGGCGCAAAAGGTCCGTGATGTCATTCATAATTACCACAAGAGTAGTAAACCAACATGGACATGTGCACTGAGAGCGGGGAACAACAATGGAGGACATCAAGGTATTTTTGTATTTTGGGAGATTCTTCAGCGCCGACATCTTGAATGACATAACAAGTAATAACATGCAATTGTTGCTGGCGGTTTATTTGAGGTCGCTCAAGTGCCATTCTGTGACATCACTTCGCATGCACACCGCCACTCCAATATGTAGTTAGGCATGTGACTGACATCACTTTACTGATCCATAGGTTGGCGTGTTGGGTTGCTTTGGCACTCTTCGGACTAAGGCAGTGGTGGTCCGAAAAAAGGGGTCGGCCTAGACAAAGGTAATGGAAAAGTGCCAAAACAGGTCTGAATCTACCCATTTCAGATCATTCCAATCCACGTGCCGAGATAGATGTATCTCATATAACGTCTGGTTTAAATCAGATTAAATGATTAAGATATAATTGAATCATTTGAATCAGACAAGTTGGAAAAGGAACTAAAACTTGCAAGACAGTGGGCCTCGAGGACCAGGACTGGGGATAATCGATAGGGAAAAACTGGGGAGTAAATTGGCTGGGAGGGTCATTACTGTGTGGAAAACAGTGTGGATGATTGGCAGATGGAGCACAGGTTTGTCATATGTAAATAGGAGGCTGAGGGAAACAATAAACTATACGAAGCTCTAATTCCTGGTTTTATATTCAGCATGAATCCTTGTTAGCTGTTTGAAACATGTTGATCAGTTGTCTGAACATTGAGGCTGTGAAGGCCTGTTTAGCTCAAACACTTCCAGTCACTTCAGTCAATGAAGAATCTTTCTAATAAAAAGTGAGTCTGAACCCTTTGGCTGTTGCTGAAATGCCGAGAGGGAAGCAGGGTTAGTGATGTCATGCAGTGCATTGCGATGATTTGGCAGCAGCTGAGAACACAGTCACACAGAGGGGATGACTTTTAGTGTTTTATTAGCTTTCCATTGATTGTATTTAATCTCTTACATTTTCAGGGTGTCTGTCTTGGTAATGAGTCTTGTGGAGTGACTGATGAGGCTGTTACGGTTTAAATACATGTGAGGCTATTGTCCTTTTCAAACACACAGCTTCCAAAGTGTCATGTAAACTGATGAAGTCAAATGATGTTGACACATCTGAGTGGTTTAAAACCATTAATGAAAGAAACTGACAGGATGTTGTTTGTTTTTTTGATATTTTTTATCTGCAGATGAAGGATTTCTAAACTTTCTCACAACTCAATCAGCTGCACTCACAACACAGAAAGTCTCATTAAAGTAGACCACTGAGGTGACTTCTTCATCCCCCGTAGAGACTGATCTTCCTCTCTCACCCTTGTGACAAAGAACATATTTGAATTTTAAAGTCCCACCCAAAAAGCCCAGTTATTTTTGAATAAACTAAATCAGCTAACAGTTTTATAACCCAGAGCTCGTAAAACCGGCTTCAGCTTTTGGTCAGCTCCCTCCTAACGCACACACACACACCAATAGTGGGGCGAGGATGGCCATACAGGCCTGGAATTCCCATTTGCCGCTGTGGAGCGTGTCAGTGCGTCAGCTGCTGTGTATGTGAGAGAAACAGGGAAGAGAGAAAGGGCATATGATAAACGACTGCTGTGTCACGATCCACATGTGACGACCATCCTCACAGGCAGAGCATCCAGGCTGCTTCCTCATTCTAGCGATTTTCCTGTCAAACAAGAAGAAGTGAGGGAGCGTGTGACTGTGGGACAGAGGAGAGGAAGAGGGAGGAGGTGGGAGGCAGACAGAGGGAGGAGAGAGTATTGCTTAGACAATCAGTGCATGTGAGAGAGAGGTAGAAACAAGAGGAGCTGGCTGGGAAACAATACTAGAACAAATCCAGTGTTCCATGCAGAATCTCAGGCTCTCTGCTGCCAGACGCTGAAGGTAAGACCACCAATCTGTACACCACATATCTGGACCAGCATACCTTCATCAGCAAGGTTTAGAGTTTCAGCCCTCATTTCATCCAGCATGTTGAAACCCTTTGAATTTTGACACATGCTGCAAATGCAACAGTTTGAAGGACACTTCGGCTGACTTTTTTTTGCCCTCATCCCAGAGCTCAGGTACCCATTTGTCTCTAATTACAGGTCGTTTCAGTTCTGCACGCGTCCAGAAATTACAAGTGGTTGTGATTAGGATGTAGTGTGACATGATGTGTAATGTGAAGAAACATGTTTGCATTGGCACAGATGGATTTGTTAATCAGGTACTGACAGCGATGCTGGAAGGGCAGTGAGCTTGTGTGTGAGTGTGTGCTTGTATTTGGACAACTATGACTATGTGTTTTACAGATTTGTTATGTCCTTGACTGTATGATTGATTTGGCTTGTTGTGTTGGACCTTAAAACTGCTGACTTATGGTAGAAGGAGATGATGACAGATGTAACCGACTCTGTGGTAGGTAAGTAGGAGGAGGAGATGAGCTACCACTTCCACTTGACTTAGAAGGAGAGGCATGTGTGTGTGTGTGTCCGTGTGGGTAAAAGAGAAGGTGTTTAGATGAAAAATGAGGTGTCCACATAATATTAGTAGGTAATGAGAGACAACTCAAGTCAGAGGAAGAAACACCGGGCAGAGTCGAAGAAAGACACAATAAATAGGAGAAACAGAATGAAACTGAGATGTGTGAGAGACACGGAGAAAAGGAGGACCAGAGGGACATAAGAGGAAGGAGAAAGAGACAGAGTGATGCAAACATCCCTGCAGACATCCCTCTCATCTTCCGGTGACTCCAGATGAGAAACAGTTTGTACGGTCAGACAAAGAATTTTTTAGTCCTTTGCTCAAACTTTAAATCACCTTCAAACTGTTTGGAGAGGAGAAACGTGACGAAGGCAAGTAGGAGGTGTGTTTGAAAGGTTGCAGCCAGGTGCGGATAGACAGCAATGCTCTGGCAGAGAAGCACACGGTTAGTTTTCATATTTGAGCTCTAGTGTTTCATTTTCTCACATGCAAACACACACACACACACCGGGGCCCATTGTGAGTGTATTTATTTAAACAGTGTTGAGGCTTCAATACAATCTCACAATGTCTCATCACTGAAGGAATGTGCTTCTGAGAAATGGATGCTCTGAAGGAACCGCAGGCCATCGAGAGGAACTTTAACGCCACACTGTCAACCAAGCACGTCACCAAAAAGTGCAGCCCAAAGTAACTGGGTTCAGTGTGTGCGCTCCTTCACTTACTCCTCTCACCTCAGGCTTGCAGCTGAAGAGAGGATTGATCCAGTTTCACTTTTTAGCCTGCAGTCCCAACATTCTCTCTAGTTTTTTTTTTTTTCCCACCCTTTATGTCTGATGAGGGTATTAGGTGTGTATGTTTAAATAGAAAGATCAGAAGGATTACTTCAGCTCCCACATTTATACAAAAAAATAAACAAACCTGAGAATATTCATGTCAATGTGTCCTCTGTGTCAGTAAAGTTTCTGAGAAGCTATAAGTGTAAAGCTAACACAACTCAGCTGCAGCTCATATGGCTGCCTGTGATTGGCTGTACACCACCCTCAGATCCAGACTGGTGGAGGTCGTCCATTCTATCAGCAGTGAGGCTTTACAACAAAACCCTGTAAACATCTCATCTCATCCTCTCAGTTTCTGTGCAATATACAACGGGCAATCTTATCTTATCTTATCGTATCGTATCGTATCGTATCGTATCGTATCGTATCGTATCTTATCTTATCTTATCTTATCTTATCTTATCTTATCTTATCTTATCTTATCTTATCTTATCTTATCTTATCTTATCTTATCTTATCTTATCTTATCTTATCTTATCTTATCTTATGGGGATAAATCTAGTGAGGAGCTTAGCCTTTAGGTGACTAATACACAGAGAGGGTGAATGGGTCTTAGTGTTTGCGAGGAAGTTTGTGTGTGTGTTTTTGGACCTGGCGTCAGTAGACGGTGAAAAGAGCTTGGCACTCTGCATGCCAATTTGTGTGCGTGTTTGTGCATAGTCTTTGTGTGTGTTTGTGTGTGGCTGGAGGACAGGTTTGTCCCCCCCTCCCTCGTACTGCAGTCAGGAATCTGCCCTTTAGTTTATTAAAAGCTGGTGAAACAATGGAGGGGGTGAGGCTGGGGATGAGGGCAGGTGGGGAGGTGAGCAGAAAATCATGACGTAAACTCTGGGCACTTCACAGTGCTTGGAGCAAATCAGAGGCGAGTGTGGTGACGTAGTTGAAAAGAAGATGAAAGAGAGATGAAGAAGGATTCAAAAAATTAGCACTCTCCCGTCTACCTGTGATTCTGCTTTGATTTCTCCTCCTTCCTCCTTTTATGCACCTGTTTTCTTGCTGCTGCAGACAGACTCTTCCCTGGACATCAGCCACAGCAGCTGGCTGGGAGATAGAGAAAGGGATCCCTCTGATGACCTGGTTCCTCAGTCTGACTCACCCCCATCCCAATAACGTTTAGAGCTCCAGAGCTGCAGCATTACGTGAACAAGAATACTGTGTCGCATAGCCCTTGTGTGCTGTACACACACGCATGCTCGGGTTTGTGTGTGAAATAACGAAAACTCATAAGTTTGGTGGGTAGAAGATATTTATGTGTGCACCCTACTAGGAAGAACAACACAATGTGGCAAAGACTGAGAAAGTCTGCTCTACACAACATATGGCTTGGAACTGTTGGAAAGCTCAGGGGTGTCACTTTTAACAGATTTCGAGTTTTGACATAATGGATTTTTTTCTTCACCTAAATAAAAGTGAAAAGTTGTTTGGATTTTTTAGCAGCTCAGATAATTTGACCGTAGCTGTGGTGTGACTGTGCGGAAGAAAAGCTCTCCGATCCACGTCAAACTGTTTTATTGTTTATTTATTTGTGTAATAGCTGCTGCTGTGTGACCTACATGGATTTTTTAATGTAATGGACAAATAACTTGTAGGGAATAATACTGATGCACTGAATCATTCCTGAGCTGGATGGTGAAACAGTCGTCTTGCGGCATGAAGGTTCTGGGTTTGAAACCTGGCCATGTGTGTGAAAGGATGTTTGTCTCTTCTCTTCCTGTGATGTACCCCTAACCCTAACCCTAACCCTAACCCCCCCCCCATATACTGTATGACAGAGAAGGGCACCAGCTCTTTGTGACCCCAAACAGGAACAAATAGATGGTATAACCAGTATTTAAAGACCCACTCAGATCAACTTTTGAGCTATTTTAAAGCATCTCAGAAGTCTATAAAATATGGTTATGGTGTTTTTACCAAAAATCAACAAAACCTGTGCCGTTTTCTAGGATGCAGTTTCTGCATAGCTGCAGTAGCTCATTAGCAATTCACCTCTGTGCTGTGGGTGGAACCGTTGGAGTGGGGAATCCCCGCGCTCCTCCCTGTTGCTGAGAGTCCTCTGTTTATGCTAGCGCTAATGCTAGCTTACAGCTTGTGCTTTGTGGCCTGCCCAGTGCCTTTTCTGGATCCCAAAGCCAATGTTTTAAAGCAGAACTAAGTAAGTTTTGCTCTCGCTCTCCCCCTACTGGTCCCCTGTGAAAGCTCACTGTCGTAACGTTCCCCCGCCGCCGCCGCAGACCCCCCCA
>SSNP01000148.1:119800-282907 GCA_006937955.1 Pachypanchax playfairii | reverse complement strand
CCCCCCCCCCCCAACAACAACGCGCAGAGAACGCTTTTGCAAGAAGAAAGAAAAACAAAACCAAGAAAATGTCTCGACAGGTGAGTATTATTGTCATCTTTGCGCTCCTAAGGGTGGCGTTGCTAACAACGGCAAGGGCTTCATGCTTGTATTTATGTACGTGAGTGTGAGTGCCGTAAAGCAGGTTTGTTCTCGCGAGATTAGTCGGGTCCGATCCACTGAAAGTTGCAAGTGCTGCTTTCAGGACACAGACCCCGGAGGGAGGGGAGGGACCCACGAATCACCCCGCCAAGTCCTTGTTTACCCCCACAGGGACTCTAGAAAACATTTATTGAGGTGAAAAAACTTACTTAGTTCTGCTTTAAAGCCAATATTTTAAACCGGATCATTGCGTCTGCTACTGATTCACAGCGACTTGAATGTAGAAATACTCAGAAATGCAATTTTAAGCTTAATTTTCTTAAGATATGTCCGCTAGCATCACAAGAAAATGTTAACAACACCAAAAACATGATTTTCATTGGTGTGGGTCTTTTTCTCCTCACATTCAAATTCAACATTTACATTTGATGTCTCATATTTTAATCTATCAGGGAGAAGGTTCTCACTCAAAATCTAGTGGTATATGGCCTATTTTGGCCCCTCAATATGATGAATTTGTACTGCAGCCCAAAAACATGATATTTCCACCTGACTGAGGCAATGATGAAATTTGGGCCACACTCATCATTCTATTTTCTCCAAATCTTTTATATTGACTAGATGCCAAAGAACTTCGAATCATTTACAGGTTCACTAGCAAATCTAAGACTGAGATGGATGTGACTACATGAGCAGGGGCACCTCAAGATTTTATTCAATTAGATCTCCAGAACAGTGGTGAGTGATGGTATTTTTATGTCTGCAGTTTCTGAATAAACAGACTAATAGTTGTTAGCTATATTCAGAAATGAAATCAGGCAGATATAAAAGGTTGGTTGGTTGGTTGGTTGGTTTGTTGATTACAATCTGTATGCCATATGGACACAATCAAAACAATCTGTTGGAATTGTGAAGGATCCATAAATGACATGGAAACAATGAGTAAGTTTAATGCAGTGAGTTGTGTTCTGGAATTAAGATGATATTCTGTCTCTGTCCATTAAAATAAAACTGACATAAAATAGGAGAGTCTTCATTTCCTCCTGAGCTAACTTACAAAATCAGCAAGGGATCAAGTAATTATTTCCTCGACTGTATCTGTTGTCAGTATTTACTTAACATTGCAGAGGGAAATTGTTCTTGACATCGTCCAGTAATTCCACATATTTTCCAGTCATTGTGATTCTTTGCAAGAAAATTCAAAAAAATGTTCACAAGAGCTAAAAAAGGCAGAGCAGAATCTTCTAAGGTGCTCCAGGTGCTCAGTTCATAGGTTCAACATATTCACCAATCATTTTATTTTTGTGCATGAGATTCTTATTTTAATTTCCTGATTTGTGTATGATCCTTAAAGAGGCCATTTCATACACATTTCAGGACTTTGTGGTTATTTCTTAAGTATTATCTAAAAAAACGTCAGGAAACACTGATTAACAGACCTTTCAATCTGTCTGCGTTAAAATTCGGGTGGTTCCGGCTCCTTCCATCAGGCTGCTTCGGCTGCTTCGTCAGCAGCTCGTTTATGTTCATTATTTGAATTTGCTGGACTCTGATTGGCTAACAAACTAGCCTATGAGAGCAAAAAATACTGTTTCCTGCCCCGCTGTGCATGGCAACGTCAGACGTCGTGTCTTCCTGTTTGCTACGTTATGCAACAGCTTTTAGCCAGCAGCATGCTAGGCGTGGTTTCAACAGCGGGAGCTGATGAATACTAACGAACAAAGGAGTTGTTACAGGCCGTTCGGACTTGGGAGAACTCGGGTTTTATCGCCACTTGTGTAATTTGAGAGATAAAAACTGAAAGAGAAGATGTTGACCTGTTTTCACACCCACTATGAAGGTAAGAACACTTGTGGAGCTAAAATATTCAACAGAAACCTCGGAAAAAACATTTTTAATGGAAGGGACTATTTAAATTGAGGGGAAAATTAAAGTTCCTTTTACGAAGAAAAGAAGCTATAGTGTAATAAACAATAAAAGAAGTTTCATAAAACTAAAATTTCAAAACACACACATGCACACGCACTATATACAACCACCATTGTACTGTGGGAGAGAGTAGGAGGCATATTTCCCACCATAGTCTCCAAACAAGACATAACAATAACTTCAGAAATTAAACTAGGAATCAACGTCTCATAACTCCCAGAATCCAAAAGCTTCAGACTAGAGGGATGGTGCATGGGGGGTCTGTTCTTCAGTTCTCAATCCAGGCTGGATCTCTCTGCTTGTACAGAGCCCTTCATTATTTGTCTGCCCTTTGGCAATGCCACTAAAGCTATACCTGCAAAACATAAGTGGAATTTTATTAATTCAATGGCTCCACGAAAGATTATATTACTTTTAATAAGCATTTAATGCAGAACAAAATAGTTCCATAAAATTCATGCTTTGCAATCATTTCGTCTGCCTTGGGGCCTCCAGCTTTGGCTCTCTAATTAGTTTTTCAGAAACTAGAACCCCACATTGTTCATTCGAGGAGGGGATTGCCTCAGATTTTTTGGTTGTTGTGCTGTATTATTAAACGTATTATTATTGAATTGTTAAAGCTGGCCGGAGGACAGATTCTACAGACTGATAGAGTAATTTAACTTAGAAGGTAAAAATAAAAATGAATCTATATAGCTTAAACAGTTCAATGTTTGCTACCCGGCAACTCTATTGAGTTTCTGTTATATAACTTCCATTTGTGTAAATTTTATTTTCCTATAAATGCTCTCATTTTATTGGTCTTGTAGTAAAAGAAATAGTTATTTGCAGGACAGTAAAATAACATGTAAAGTTTGACTAGGTTTGTGAGGCCTTCAGTCATTCCCCCAAAATTGAACAAATACAAGAGAAACTAAACGAGGATCAACAGTGGAACTGGCAACCCAACAGAAAAATCAGGAGGGGAGGCGGGGAGTGGCTGAGAGTGGATGTTTTTTTTGTTTTTTTTTACATGAATTGCAGGACTCGGATTTACATATTACATATTGTACTTTTAACAGTGAACATGTTCAAATTTAACATGTAACTACAGAATATATTAACTATTATTTGGACTTTATTATTTATTCAGACTTTAAAGAGTTCAAAAGTCCAGGTTCCCTGAAAACAATTTGTATTCACATCCTGTGTCATCATTTGTTTTAATTTACTTGAATGGTTGAATGTGGCTTTTTTAATCCTAATCTGACAGATGATTAATCTAACCACTGATTTGCTGTTTAAGTGTAGCTGTTTGACATGTTTAAACTTATAGAACAACCTGAGTAACAAAAGAATATTAACTTTGCTCACACACTTGCTTGATTATTTTTGCAAACTTGTATGTTTTTTAAAGAAAAGTTAAATTTTACTGGGTTTGTGCTGCTGCAATTTCTATTCTTTGCTGTTTGCGTGAGGAAAAGGATGTAAATGCAGCATGATGACACATTAGAGAAAATTCAGCCTGCTGACAGAATGCTTCTGGGCAACAATATCATATCATGCTCTGTTTATTCAATAAAATGTTCCTTATTAAAGATGCTGCAAGGTGGTTTTGCTAAAAGAAAGGAAAAAATCCCTTCTCATCAAATGAAAAATATGTCTTTGTTGGTGGTTTACTGGAATAATAATCCGACCCTTGCAGCAGTTTTTCTACAACAGTCATCAAGTGAAGTTGTTTACTTTAATAGAGGTAAAATTTCACGGGTAATTCAGAATGAATGACTTGTATTTCACGGAGCCCTGCTGCCAATATGGCTGTATTTTGAAATGAAAGAACTTAAGGTGACACAGCGAGCTCTGATCCAACACTCCTTCCAAACATAATCACTGTAGTTTAGACCACCGTGGAGCAACAGAGTGGAACATGCACTTCGAGTTGATAGGTCCTGAGTATAAATGAGGACGTGATGGAAAAAGAAATAAAGAAAAGGGTGGGTTTGATAGGAAAATAATGCACTTTCAAGTAGAACACAATGAGGTTTTGCTTTTGGTAATCATAAAAAACAAAACAATAAAATAAAAATCCAAACTGTGGTTTGAATGGATGATGAGGGTAATTCCATGCAATCGATCTAGAAAAGACACTGACCAAAACAGTTTGAGGTTTTGCTGGTCATTATAGTTGGATGTAAAAGGGGGATGTGGAGTGGTCGACAGGAACCAGCTGCATTTTGTAAGCTGTCTTGGCTCTATAAATCTGAGCCGGGCAGGTGAGGGTGAACTCGAGGAGAGGAGGCCACTGAGGGTCTCACGCTGCTTCAAACCTCTTGTTTACTTCAGCGTTGTCCGACACAGACACACATGGATGAGTTTTCACCCTCGCAGGGCAGTAATGAACTCACTCACTCGGACACATTCTCAGGTTTTTATCCTAAAAGCTCCTTTATGTGAACCGGCTGCATTCATAGCTTCATATTGATATCAGCAGCTTTCTGAGCTTGAAAACATGACAGTAAAGATGTGTCGACACGTGGTGTTGAAGGATGTCTCTGTTAGCTGGGAGGCTCTTGCTGCTGGTGTAACTAACAGATCTCTGTTAAACATAAAAGGATGGGAAAGTCTGGCCTGATCAACTGATTGTTAATCAGAGAGGACACAGCTGGATCTGGACCAAAATGACATTTCTGGTAAAAGAAAGTTTATTTGGCTTTGTCCTAGTATTTACTAGGTGGACCGCTGTGGTCATTATCTTTGTTTGCTTTCCTTCATGGTAAGGCCAAGACCTGTTGTCTGTTTAACAAAAACACATGTTCTAAAGGGAAACTGTGATTTATGAGGAAATACCGAGGATGTTTTCCGCGTGTGACCATAACCACAGTTACATTGTCCTGTTTGATCTCAATTGATTTAACATGTTTTCACTTAATAAAATCAATTTACTAGATTCACAGGATGCTGTAGTCATACATGCTTTCTGCCCATCCATGCAAAACAGGAGTATCACGTTGCCAAAGCTGGCAAATGTTGCTGCGGCCCAAACATTTGAGATCCTCTGAAATCCCAAAATTCATTACATATGTAGATCTGATTGGAAATTTGCACACGAAGGTTGCTGTCCCACTGGACAGAAACCCGTCCAACACACCGGCGGGTAGTCATGGGTGTTTATCGTCTCCACCTCCGATCGGCAGTGACAGAAACATGACACGAGAACGTGCGCAGCCTCAAAGCAAGATTTAAAACCAAACATGTACGACAGACATGAGCTAATAAATTAAATCTGATCGTTTTTATCAGTCCGTTGGCTGCGGCAGGCCAGTCAAAAATAACAGAAAATGTAATGATGTCTGTCTCAGAGGAATTGTCAGAAGATCACTCTCACCAGAACCTGTGGTCCGCCACAGCCAATAGGGATAGCAGACTGCTGCAGGGTTCATATGGTTCAAATATAATTAGAGTAACCATAATACTTCTGGCAGTGGAAAAGAATTGCTTGGCTTGTTTCCGTTTGTCCACATATGTTTAAAATAATATCTAAATTAAAAGTGCATACAGTTGTATTTATATGACTAAATAATATTTTAATAATTTTATTATAAAAGCATTATCACACTGGTACATAACCACAAATATGTCTTACCATTAGGTTGTCATTTTCACCTAGTCTGACAATAGCTGGAGAATTAGACACAGACTTCCACGTTAGGTTCCCTTTCACACACGTGCACTTCACAGCAGGAGGCGGAGCTGCTCTAGTGTGACACCTGGGTGAAGCATGCAGGACGAAGGGCTTCTGCAAATAAAAAAAGGAGAATTGTTGTTTTCATGCAAAGAAGAGAAGCGATTTATCAGCAATGTATTACATCATTTACTTCAAATGATCTGTAATGTAATAAAGGAATGAAAAAGATCAAAGATAAAAGAGGATGATGCAACCTTGTCAACACACATAGTCATTTGCCATTTATTCTTTGAGGATTATAACTTGGTAATGTCTAAAAGGTGTAGAGAGTGAATGCTGTGGACAGGCGCTCTTGTGCAATCCATCTGGAAATTTTCCAGGAAATGTCAAGGCATGTGTGAGTCCAGCTCTTGTTTGCTGTTTCCTTCTTTTGAACTCTACTAGTTAGTGAGAGAAATATTCGCTCCGTTCTCTTTTCATGCGTCTGATACTAGCACTAATAATGGTTACAGACAGCCAATATGGCAACTTAAAATGTCCATTTGTGAGCTAAAAAATTCTTAAAATACACCAAAAGTGAAATATTAACATTTTTGTTAGGAAATATAGGCAAAATATTAGGTGTTATAATTAATATTGAGAACATGATATGGAATTAGCTCAATTCGGAATCATCAGCTGAACTATACTGCATGTTTTTGGACTTAAAGGAAGAAACTAAACTCCCTAGAGAAAACCCACAGGGTTACAGTGAGGTTGCAAACACCACACAGAAGTCAGGTTTTAAACCCAGGCACTTTACTGTGAGACATCCGCATTAATCAGCGACTCCTCCAAACCGACTTCATCGTGAAACAATCAAAGATAAATGAAGTGATAGGTGTCAAAATAAAACTTTCTGATTCTTTGGGCATGTAATGAAGCAGAATGGAGCACACAGAAAGTGGCCCTACAGAAGAAAAATGAATATCTCCATTTACATGTGAAACTCTTTAGAGATTATTATTTTAAAAATTCATCTGTTTGACAAATGCCAATTTATCTATCGCTTCCTTATTAGCATGAGTCATCACTGATTTTAGCTTAAAAGCAATAAAAAGCAAACAAAAACATGAAAGTGTGATGCCTTAAAGAGACCATTTCATACAAATTTCAGGACTTTGTTGTTATTTCTTAAGTATTAACCAGTAATATGAAACATTTTATATCTAAAAAACGTCAGGAAACACTGATTAACAGATCTTTCAATCTGTCTGCGTTAAAATCCGGGTGGTTCCAGCTCCTTCGGTCAGGCTTCATCAGCAGCTCGTTCATATTCATTGTTCGAATTTGCTGGACTCAGATTGGCTAACAAACTAGCCTATCAGAGCAAGGTATACTGTTTCCTGCCCCACTGCACATGGCAACGTCAGACGTCGTGTCTTCCTGTTTGTTACGTCTTATGCTAACAGCTTTTAGCCAGCAGCATGCTAGGCGTGGTTTCAACTGCGGGAGCTGCCGAATACTAACGAACAGAGGAGTTGTGATGAAACAGATACAGGCCGTTCGGACTCGGGAGAAATCGGGTGTTATCACCACCTGCGTAGTTTGAGAGATTAAAACTAAAAGAGAAGTTGTTGACCTGTTTTCACACCCACTATGAAGGTAAGAACACCTGTGGAGCTAAAATATTCAACAGAAACCTCAGAAAAAATATTTTTAATGGAAGGGCTTCTTTAAACAACCACGCTGATGATGCTGATAATGATACTAGCTGCAGAAACGTGGATCTCTGCAGTCGGCTGGCAGGGCCTGATGTGTTGATAGGTACCGGCCATGTGTGAGACGACAGGGCCGTTTGCTATGTAAACCCTGCAGCACATGTTGGACAGACCAACAAAACATCTTGGGCAGTATTTATTTGAACAGACCAAATGATACTTCTATTTCTCTCAGGAGGAATGTTAACATTAAATGATTCACCTGTACCGAAAATGCAAAAGCTGAAATGAGAAAGGCTGAAGATGGAGGGATGAGAGGAGGTGTGAAGATTCCAGTTCAGACAGTTTGCTACTTTTAGGTGATGAAAGGGAATTTTAATTATGCTGCAATGTAAATAGTGGAGATAAAATATATCAAGGAGCTTTGTATTAACATTATTATTATTATTTAATACATTTCTTCTGCTTTTACTGTGTCATTTTCTCAGTAATGAAACTGACCTTGCGTACAACTATTAATAAAATATTTTAGTTTTAGTAAATAAGTCATCCATCATGATCCAAGTCTACTTTCTATGATTCTTTCAAAAGGATGAGTAATATGTTAGAAAATCAGAACTCTTTAATCGTGGTATTGTCATGAAAATCTGAGATTATTAATATAATTCAAGCAACTTTGGCTTGTGTTATGAAAACATGAAATAATTTAGTTTCTATTTACTAAAGCTGAGATTTTTTTAGTGTTTTTAGAAGCTAGACTTAGGCCATGTCCACATGTAGCCGAGTATCTGTCTATACGGAGGTATTCTCTAACGTTTATGCCTGTCGTCCACACGAAAACTAAGCTTTTGTTCTTTTGGTAAAGAATGATACTTTTAAAACTCTGGCCAAACTGGAGGTTTGTGAATACTCCAGCTTCAGCATTTGTGTGTGTATATAAGTAACTAGAGTTTTAGGTTGCATTGCATCACTGACAAACAAATTTGCTCAGACATCATGTGTGTGCGACCCGTGTTTACACTTTAAAGCAACATGGATCCCCTGAGAACCGCGTTAGCGCTCTCGATTGTCCAAGCGCTTTTTGCTTGTTACTGCTTGTTGCAGGAAACAAAACAGGTGAAGGATGATGTGGAGGGCGTATTTATGCCACAACCTAGCGATAGGAGTGGATAGGATATGGGGAACTACTGCCACCTAACAGTTTACCATGATTAAAAATACACAATCTGCAGTTGCATGTGGACTCACGTTTTTTTCTTTTAGACTGAGGGGGCAGAATATTCGTTTATAAAAAAAGCCAGCTCGAGATGCTAAATAACCTGTAAACAAACTGTAGCACCAGGAGCAAATCAACACATGAATGGAGACAACATGTAAATGTCTCACAAAAAGGCTGCCAATGAGGTTCAAACCTTCTTGCTGCGAGGTAGCTATATGCTAATCAACTGCTGTGATCTGCTGCCTGCATCAAAGTTTAAAATTTAAGGCCATGTCTACACGTAGCCTGGCCCTGGACAACATCTCACCCCGGGACAAGTGGAGATGGGTACCAGCTCCTGCGATCCTGCACGTGGTATTTACAGTCCTACATGTTAAAATTGATTCCCTGCTTTAATACCCCTGATTCAAATGGAGGCGTCATTCGTAAGAGTCAGAATCAGGTTTGTACTGCCAAATATAACGCACGTGCGCACGCGCGCACACACGCACCCACGCACCCATGTTTGTTTTGTTATCCTTATGGGGACCGTCCATTGACTTCCATTGATTTTAGTAACTAGATTTATACCTAACCCAAACCCTTTTACTAACCTTAACCATTACTGATCTATAACTAACCCTAAGACTAACTAAAACTCTATTCACACCATACCTATAAACCTAACCCCTAACCCTAAAAAGGGGAGTCCCCCTCATGGGGACCAGGCTTCGGTCCCCACAAGAACGCTCGGACCCCAGAAAGATAGTAAAAGTCAGGAAACTGGTCCCCAGGAGGTCAGAAATACAAACCCACACACACACACACACACACACACACACACACACACACACACACACACACACACACACACACACACACACACAAGGCATTTGGCTTCACATTAGCTCTTGTACTTGTAGCTGTTTTTACAGATAAATTATTATTATTTCTATAAGAGAAGAAGTTATTTCTACATGAAGGTGTTAAACATGTTTGTTCCACATGGTGACGGTCTGGAGGAAGAAACTAGTCTTGGATCTTGTGGTTTGGGGCTTTGTGGTCTTGGAGTACAGTGATCTGTAGCTCCGTCCTGAGGGGAGAGAAGAGGTGAGATCCTGACCTTTTCCTAAGTCTGGAGGAATCCAGGTCCTGGATGGAGGAGACCAGGTCCTGGATGGAGGTGAACAGGTCCTGGATGGAGGAGCACAGGTCCTGGATGGAGGAGACCAGGTCCTGGATGGAGGAGCACAGGTATGGAGGAGATCAGGTCCTGGATGGAGGAATACAGGTCCTGGATGGAGGAGTACAGGTCCTGGATAGAGGAGACCAGGTCCTGGATGGAGGAGATCAGGTGCTGGATGGAGGAATACAGGTCCTGGACGGAGGAAAGCAGGCCCTGAACGGAGGAGATTAGGTCCTGAATAGAGGAGATCAGGTCCTGGACGGAGGAGATCAGGTCCTGGATGGAGGAGATCAGGTCCTGGATGGAGGAGTACAGGTCCTGGATGGAGGAGTACAGGTCCTGAATGGAGGAGTACAGGTCCTGGATGGAGGAGATCAGGTCCTGGATGGAGGAGATCAGGTCCTGGACGGAGGAGATCAGGTCCTGGATGGAGGAGATCAGGTCCTGGATGGAGGAGCACAGGTCCTGGATGGAGGAGATCAGGTCCTGGATAGAGGAGTACAGGTCCTGGATGGAGGAGATCAGGTCCTGGATGGAGGAGTACAGGTCCTGGATGGAGGAGAACAGGTCCTGGATGGAGGAGGACAGGTCCTGGAGAGAGAGGTACAGGTCCTGAATGGAGGAGATCAGGTCCTGGATGGAGGAGTACAGGTCCTGAATGGAGGAGATCAGGTCCTGGATGGAGGAGATCAGGTCCTGGATGGAGGAGTACAGGTCCTGGATGGAGGAGATCAGGTCCTGGATGGAGGAGTACAGGTCCTGGATGGAGGAGATCAGGTCCTGGATGGAGGAGTACAGGTCCTGGATGGAGGAGTACAGGTCCTGGATGGAGGAGATCAGGTCCTGGATGGAGGAGATCAGGTCCTGGATGGAGGAGATCAGGTCCTGGATGGAGGAGTACAGGTCCTGGATGGAGGAGAACAGGTCCTGGATGGAGGAGTACAGGTCCTGGATAGAGGAGACCAGGTCCTGGATGGAGGAGATCAGGTCCTGGATGGAGGAGAACAGGTCCTGAATGGAGGAGTACAGGTCCTGGATGGAGGAGATCAGGTCCTGGATAGAGGAGTACAGGTCCTGAATGGAGGAGATCAGGTCCTGGATGGAGGAGATCAGGTCCTGGATGGAGGAGATCAGGTCCTGGATGGAGGAGTACAGGTCCTGAATGGAGGAGATCAGGTCCTGGATGGAGGAGATCAGGTCCTGGATGGAGGAGATCAGGTCCTGGATGGAGGAGTACAGGTCCTGGATGGAGGAGATCAGGTCCTGGATAGAGGAGTACAGGTCCTGGATGGAGGAGATCAGGTCCTGGATAGAGGAGTACAGGTCCTGAATGGAGGAGATCAGGTCCTGGATGGAGGAGATCAGGTCCTGGATGGAGGAGTACAGGTCCTGGATGGAGGAGATCAGGTCCTGGATAGAGGAGTACAGGTCCTGGATGGAGGAGATCAGGTCCTGGATGGAGGAGATCAGGTCCTGGATGGAGGAGATCAGGTCCTGGATGGAGGAGTACAGGTCCTGGATGGAGGAGATCAGGTCCTGGATAGAGGAGTACAGGTCCTGAATGGAGGAGATCAGGTCCTGGATGGAGGAGATCAGGTCCTGGATGGAGGAGTACAGGTCCTGGATGGAGGAGATCAGGTCCTGGATGGAGGAGTACAGGTCCTGGATGGAGGAGATCAGGTCCTGGATGGAGGAGATCAGGTCCTGGATGGAGGAGATCAGGTCCTGGATGGAGGAGTACAGGTCCTGGATGGAGGAGTACAGGTCCTGGATGGAGGAGTACAGGTCCTGGATGGAGGAGATCAGGTCCTGGATGGAGGAGTACAGGTCCTGGATGGAGGAGATCAGGTCCTGGATGGAGGAGATCAGGTCCTGGATGGAGGAGTACAGGTCCTGAATGGAGGAGATCAGGTCCTGGGTGGAGGAGATCAGGTCCTGGACGGAGGAGATCAGGTCCTGGGTGGAGGAGATCAGGTCCTGAATGTAGGAGATCAGGTCCTGGATGGAGGAGTGCAGGTCCTGGATGGAGGAGATCAGGTCCTGGATGGAGGAGTACAGGTCCTGGATGGAGGAGATCAGGTCCTGGATAGAGGAGTACAGGTCCTGAATGGAGGAGATCAGGTCCTGGGTGGAGGAGATCAGGTCCTGGACGGAGGAGATCAGGTCCTGGGTGGAGGAGATCAGGTCCTGAATGGAGGAGATCAGGTCCTGGATGGAGGAGTGCAGGTCCTGATGGAGGGCAGATCAGCACCAGGATCCTCTCTGCAGTCTGTTTTTGTTTAGTTTGGTTGCAGAACCAAACCAGATTGTGATGGACTGGAAGAGGACGGACTCCATGATGGAGCTGTAGAAGTTCATTTTTCTTCAGGCATAAATTAACAGAACACCACTTCCAGCTGAGACCTGAAGTATGGAGGTTATTTATTCTATTGTAAAGCCATCGGAGGATCAAGAGTGATGTCTAATATGGCAAATAAAACAAAAGGACCTCCTCTTGTATATTTTTCATAACTATTAACTATTGTTTTTTTTCTGACAGCAGTTTACACCTTACAAATAGCAAAGTTTGAAGAGGATAAATGCCCATCAGTTATCGACCGTGTATAAGACAAACAAAGGATGATGGATGACCGACAGACAGACGGATGGACAGCTGTCGTTAGTCCTTTCCCTGTAGTTTCCCTCTAACCCTTTGAAGTAAACATTTAAACCACGCAGAAGTCATTAAGAACTGTAAACACAGACAAAGTAGAAATTTATAGCTCGTTTCTGTCGCCCTTCCATATAAAACACATGTTCTAGGAAAGAGTCTTATAATCTCAGTGAGCGCTCTTCTTTACTTCCTGATTCCACGTACTTATACTTCTCCGTAATGCACAACACATTGCTTTTCAGCCAGCAACATGCTCCCTATTAACACCAACCCTGTTCTCAAGAGAACTGTAAAAATATGAAGTTGGAAAAAAGTAAATACCTGTGAAAATATGCTGAGGGACTAGCAGAAGGTTTACAGTCCTGAGAGGTTTTTCTTTTTTAAAGTGATTTGTTTTAATGAATAAGTCATTCCTGTGGAGAGGAAAGGGTCTGGCTGCAGGCAGTTTGTGCCTGGCTTAGGTTTCTCCTCTGTAATAAAAGTAGCAGGACTTATGTGTCTGCATGTGTGTGTCCAGAGTGTGGGTGTTTACCGGGCTGACCGTGGAAGACAGGAGACAATATGGGCAGCCAGGTTTGGTGAGACATATGCACTTTAACAGTTACTGAAACTGGCCAAGAAGTCAACGAAAAGCTTTTCACACCCTATAATATGACAAATGGACATAATATGTCCTACAGACAGGCTGGTTTCTTGTCTCTATCTGTTTAAAGTAATTCCTTCCTGTTTGTCTTCTTCTTCCAGATTGAGATGGACTGAGATGTTGAGGGATGGAGCAGCCTGATGAAGCCACTTTCCTACCACCTGTTTTTCTTTTTGCCTCCTGACTTTGAACCTTCATTGTCCTAGTAAGAGCAAAAACAACCCAAAAGTGTTGAAAGACATCCAGTTTTTTTTTTTTTTTTTCTCCTGGTGGAGAAAAGACGGAACTGTGGTTTAGAAGTACTGGACTTTTCTTCAGGATCAGGAGCCCGAGGGTGTCCCGATCATGAAACCTTTGATTTCCACAGGGCCGCCATCTGGCCTCCTGCTGGTCCTGATGTGCTGCCCCCTGCTGGGCTTTGTCCACTCCGCCAGCGGCAACAAGTCCAGCGACAACAGCCACCCACATCTGGGCAACACTGACCCAGACCGTTGCATGAGGCACCACTTTGTGGAGACCATCACCCACCCAATATATAAATGCAACTCCAAGGTAAAAAACGTACACAAGAACACACGGTGAAAGCAGCCTGCTATTTTGGAGTCTAAAACTTACTTGAATTTAAAATTGTTCAAGGTGAAGTCCACTTTATAATTGAGAGATATTATGAGAACAGTTTGTACCAAATAAAACCTCAGAACACGGGCCAAAGAACCCACTCCGAACCCCACTGCATTTGGTTAGTCTAGCTTCTCCTTCATTCACTAACATTATCTCCATATCTCTTTCATTTAGACACGCCACGCTTCATTTCTCAGGAAGTGTGTGCGTGTCTATGTGGTGCTGGACATGGGCCACGCTGCAGACACACTCTGCACTTCAGCTGGAACTCAGCTTTTGGCTGAAGCAGACGTTTCCCTGTCAGCCTCGCTTGCCTTTGCCAGGGCTTACACAAAGAGAGACGACTGAGGGAAGAAGAAGTAAAGTGGAAAGTGAATAATTGTGAGGAAGTGAGGCACTCATTCAGATTTTGCAGACAAGCTAAGGACAACCACTTGATGATGAATGACTGATGATCCACTGAGCAGCACCAGACATATGAGTGTTATGGTGGAAAGATGCTGTCAATTATCTCCCTTTTTCTTTTGTTGTGCAGCAGAGCAGTTGTTCCTCTGGTGTGAGTGATCTGTTCTTTGGTCTTTTTATAATATTCTGACTCTGAGCGCACCGAGCAGGTGGTAAAACCACAACTCAGCTCAGACGAGGCCTGCCTGCACAGCATGAACTTGGCTAACAAGCCATTTCTCACCTCAGTCTGTGCAAGTTCACACAAAATCCATCTGCAACATTATTTGTTCTCTTTCTGTATATTATTCATGTAATAACACATTTGAGTGGAGTGGAGGCAGAATGAACATATAAGCTATAGATTAAAGTTCTAAAAATACATTTACAGAAAGGTCAATGAATTTCATTTTAGATTGGAAAAATACTCCAATTAGTGAAACTCCGAGGCTCGTAGATTTCTTATTTGTCATTTGACCTCTTCTAGTTTTGTTTTTTCATTAAAAACATACAAGCAGCTTTAACTGCTTCTGATTTACAGCCAGGTTTTTCCAGTTAGCCTGACAAACATCACCAAAAATTGTTTTTGTCATCTGACGTAAATTAAATTTAATCCGTAACAGATACGTCGTGTCTTAGGCCAGTGTGCTTATAGTCTGCTTATTCAAAGCTACTGACTGTGTTGTTATTTTAAAATAAATAAATAAACTTTAAGCTCGCCCTCCTTTTTTTTTACACTTGGGCAGTTGCATTTTTAATTTCAGGATCAGATTATCCACCGCTGGCCTGGGAGCTTGAGGGTTCTTGGACTGCACACTTCTAGACAGAGATCTCTTACATTGTTCCTGGGATCTGTTAGAGTCGTTCTCCCAGTTTGGGGGGGGGGGGGGGGGGGGGGGGGGGGGGGGGGGGGGGGGGCACAGAACTGAGTGAACACCGGTACCACAGAGGTCTCTGTTTCCTCTTAATTCTTGAGCTTTTTCTTGATTTTACTGTCTTTATTTTCAGTTACTACATCTGGCTCCAGTTTTTCAACCACCACATTGTCTCATTGGTCGGCTCTCACCTGCTCTACAGTATGGATCTGGATCATTTCACTTCAACTGCCTGTACTAAACACAGATGTTCCTGGACACTTAGTTATGATAATCCTTGTAGTCTTTTCCTGCCTGCATCATACATCCTGCTGTTACGTGCTGGTCTTGTCTGGTTTGTTCTTGTGCGTCCATGATTATTACCTCTGTGCTACAGTCCAGCTTCTTCTAGATTTCTTGACATCAGGCACTCAGTCTACCAGAGGTACATGCTATGTAGAGTCTTACTCAATGTGTATTTTTCATATATATTTGTGTGTGTGTGTGTAAGTGAAAAACCTCAGATTCATTGTTAAAGAGGCCCTTCCCTTAAAAACAGTTTTTCTGAGGTTTCTGTTGAATATTTTAGCTCCACAAGTGTTCTTACCTTCATAGTGGGTGTGAAAACAGGTCAACAACTTCTCTTTCAGTTTTAATCTCTCAAACTACACAGGTGGTGATAAAACCCGAGTTCTCCCGAGTTTGAACGGCCTGTATTTGTTTCATCACAACTCCTTTGTTCGTTAGTATTCATCAGCTCCTGCAGTTGAGACCACGCCTAGCATGCTGCTGGCTAAAAGCTGTTAGCATAAGACGTAGCAAACAGGAAGAGACGACGTCAGACGTTGCCATGCACAGCGGGGCAGGAAACAGTATACCTTGCTCTCATAGGCTAGTTTGTTAGCCAATCAGAGTCCAGCAAATTCGAATAATGAATATGAACGAGCTGCTAACGAAGCAGCCTGACGGAGGGAGCCTGAACCACCTGAATTTTAATGCAGATAGATTGAAAGGTTTGTTAATCAGTGTTTCCTGATGTTTTTTTAGATATAAAATGTTTGATATTACTGGTTAATACTTAAGAAATAACCACAAAGTTTTGAAATTTGTATGAAATGGCCTCTTTAAAGAACTGAGTCCCACTTACTGCTTTCAGAGGAATTAAGAGATTCAGTATCGGTCAGGTGCTGCAAATTCTTTGATCAGCTGATCGTCAGTAAACGAGACCATCTATCTTAAAGGAGGAATTTTGAAGGTTTACTGGTCTGGAACATCCATCTGTGTGTGAACAATATGCCATGTTGCTGCTCATTTACCCGAAGAGGTAATTTGTGACTATTTAGAGTTTATCTTTGTACTATTGACAAGTATATTTATATTGTATAGTTCAATATTTGTATGTTAAAGCATGACAGAACATAAAATGTAAAAAACATTGAACAAATAGGACTTTTTCAGAAGGGTTCGTATAAGAGAATTTCTTCTCTTTTTGCTACAAAACTTTAGTTTGAAAAGTTCCATCTGAATGAACCATTTGACTTCAAAATAAAGATGTTTGGCCACAATATGCAGTGCTATGTTTGGCAAATATCAAACAAAGCACGTATCAGCACCAACACCTCATATCATTTGTCAGCACGGTGGTGAACTGCTAATCATTTTTGCTTTGTTTCGCAGCCACATGACCCGATCACCTAGCAGTCTTCGAGTTGACGATGAACTCTTCCAGTTATTCTCGAGTCAAATGTGAGACCATCTGTCTGACATCTGAAGCTTGGCCCAAACTCGGTCATGCAACAAGATAATGATCAAAAGCAAAGCAGCAAAACTATAACGAAAAAGTTTGAATAGAAGCAAGTCAAGATGTTGAAAAAAAGAAATGGACTTTTTATGTGCTTCTTGAAGATGCTTTTCTTCTTATCCTGAGTTTGCTCAGTTTAAAATGAGAAGTGCAGAGTTTCAAGCCACGGGGATACTGACAAAGGATAAAATATGACTGATATAATGTGTCAGGTTTTGTTTATCTGATGTATTTACCAGAATTTTAAGACCTGAAGGAAACGGTAGATACTGTTTATGTATCAGGGCGTACTTATTTTAACAATTAAACTTAAATAGACATGTTTTGCAAGACAGAATATTTGAAGTTTTATAAGATGAGAGTTTTTAACCAGGATCTTGAATCTTGAATTATCTCAAGTGATTGCATGTATTTCATGTCTGCTGCCCATCACACTGAGGCTGGAGCTGAATAAGGGTAAATTTAATTAGGCTATCTTTATGTTTAATTTTAAAATAATTATAATTAAACGGGAGTATTTCAGAGTTTTTAAATGGGTGATCTAAAGTCTAAAAAACTAGTTTGGAGATAAGAGTTCATTTTAAAGAGGCCATTCCATTCCATTTCCTACCCCGCTGCACATGGCAACAGCAGACGTACTCTCTTCCTGTTTGCTACGTCTTATGCTAACAGCTTTTAGCCAGCAGCATGCTAGGCGTGGTTTCAACTGCGGGAGCTGATGAACACTAACGAACAAAGGAGTTGTGACGAAACAAATACAGGCCGTTCGAACTCGGGTTTTATCACCACCTGCGTAGTTTGAGAGATAAAAACTGAAAGAGAAGTTGTTGACCTGTTTTCACACCCACTATGAAGGTAAGAACACCTGTGGAGCTAAAATATTCAACAGAAACCTCAGAAAAACTGTTTTTAATGGAATGGCCTCTTTAATACATAGTGGTCACTAAAATGACTAGCTGTTTTTGTGCTGATATATTTGATTTATTTGCATAGAAGCTACCACGTTGGTGACACCTCCAGCCTCACATCCCTGAATTTACAAAATTTTCTCCTACATAATTGTTGCAATAACAGCAAACTGAAATGATTTCACTTAATTTTGTTTTGCCATTTTGTGCCTAGAAAAAATAAATCTCCCTTATATTTCCATTAAAAGTGTGGAATAATTACAATTTACAACAACAAGTATTTAGACTTTTAAGAATCATTTAGAAGCATTCTTGGTATGCTAAACATATTCTCATTAATATTGTACTTTGTTCTTTAGTAGCTCTGCTTCTCTGTTTCACACAAACAACCAGGTTGTTTCTTAACTCAGGCTCTATAAATATATGGAAAACAAACCTCTTTCTGTTTTGATAATTTAGTTGATCATGAATGAATGGAGAAGCAGGAAAGGCGGAGACAAATAGGGCATCGGATTCATCAAAGGAGGAGAGAGTTTGATTGCTTGATCCCCCGCCAGGACAAAGACAAATGGTCTTAAAGTGGCGACAACCCTCCCGACGTGTGTGTATGTGTTCGTGTTATCCAGCTATGGCCCCAGACAGGCTTTTGTCGAAGTGGTACATGGGTGGCGACGCGCAGCAGCTGACAGGGGGACATGACACAGAAGGCTGTTTAGGGAAGCGACAGGAATGTAGCGACCCACAGAGGAGCGCCAGTTGGATGGTCACTTCACTAATCAGTCTGGTGCTTTGAGTGCGTGTGTGTGGTTGAGTTCTGGGAAGGCTTGATGCTTTGGTCCTGTTTCCTCCAAACGGATGTGTGTGAGCTTGAGTTGTGGCAGGTGTGGGAGTGTGTGATTGCTTCTGTTGCTATCTCACACTTTTGCAGGTGCAAGGTTAAAGCTGGAAGGCCAAGGAACACTCAGCTCAAACAAACTGCTGACTGTCAGCCAGGCTCAAACACTACATTGTATTCCCTGGAAGACTCTGAAGTAAAAGAAAACTCAGTATCACCAGCTTATTTGTTTTATCTAAGATTTCTCTGTATACTGTTTTGCAGATGGTGTTGCTGGCACGCTGTGAGGGCCACTGCAGCCACACAACCCGATCTGACCCCCTCATCTCCTTCAGCTCAGTGCTCAAGCAACCATTCAAGAGCTCCTGTTCCTGTTGCCGGCCACACACCTCCAAACTGAAGGCGGTGAGGCTGCGCTGCGCCGGTGGGACCCGCATCACGGCCACTTACAGATACATCCTAGCCTGCAACTGTGAGGAGTGCAGCTGAGCAGGCAGCAGCTCTCTCCTCTACCCTCCAAGATCCAACATTTTTCTTGGCCTCGGACCGCAGCCCATAGCTGCTCAGAGTGTTTGAATGATTGTTGGATCGTTCCATTTTCCCCAAAGTTGCTTGACGCTAATGTGAGAGTGAAAGTTTGGAGGAATCAGATCCCTCTCACGAGCTTCTTAAAATTGACCTGCAGCCCTGGGACCCAAATAGAACATACTATACCTTCTCCATTATGTGTGCTTTCAATCATGGCAAACCATGCAAAGCATATTTCTTCAGCACACACAGCCAGACACCACAAACCATTGCTCCCATGGTCCAGTTCGAGACCCTCCTCATGCTGGAGACACACTGCGCTCACTACAGGCCTCTGTAATTCATTACACACACTCACTAAACCGCAGTGTGAAAGCTTATTACAAGTATCTGTGACAGCTTTCACCCAAGTCCATGAATAGCCACCATGCGTTTGACAAGAAAACAACACGCCTCGTTAAAATGCAGCATGGGAAAGGACAAGGCCTGGACATGAACGAGGGGGTTCCACGTGAGCCCAGACAGATGGTGGATCCACAGACGAGCACCTGTGCAGTTACTCACACAATAACATTTTTACACACTCTCCCTAGACTTTCATCTAGCTGTGTAAAATGCAACCAGTGCTGACAGCAGAGCTCATCAAGTGAGCAATAAAATAAAAGTGTAGACTGAAAAGAGCCCTGAGGATAAAAAGTGACCATGAATGAAGGTGTGCCCTGCCTCTGGGGGGCGGCGTGGACTGTCATAAGACTCTCAATCATCATAGTGTTCACTGAAAGCCTAATCTATTTGAATTATTGCGATGTTAATGTCAGCGTTATTGTAACTACAGCTTCTGTCATACCCGGTTGATAAAACTGCCGCTAACGCTTGCCACGTGATGTTACTTCTGAAACGTCCGGTGATTTGACTTGGAGGAACGTCTCACGTCAAAACAGTTAGATGGTCTGCAAACGTCTGTAAAGCCTGCATACATGTTTCCTCATGTGATTAATACAGAACTTGAAACTCTCATGCAGTCCATTCTCTCTGTGTGTTTGTGTGCGACTCATTGGACTCCCGAACATGTGGTCATGTAATTGCTCAACTTGTGGCTTTTTGTGTAATTGAAACATTAAAAAAACCACAACAAGGATTCAAAGCTTAGATTTAGAATCTTATCAAATAAATCAAAAGTTTAATGGAAGTGAAGAAAGACTAAAATGGAATCACTGATGAAATGTAATCTAATGTCAGCCCTATAAGCTGCACTGTGTATTTTTTTCTCCTTCTTTTGTAAACACAGTTATTCTCACAGGCTTTTGTGATACATTGCTGTACATGTTCCCAGTCTCAGTATTAATTCCTTGAATGCAGATGCTTTGGTTTGACTTGTGCTCATTGTCTTGTAACATGAAGAAAAATCTGTAGTTTAAAGAGGCCATTTCATACACATTTCAGGACTTTGTGGTTATTTCTTAATTATTAACCAGTAATATGAAACATTTTATATCTGAAAAACTTTAACACTAACAATACAGTGTAGAAACAAGACTTAAAGGCAGTAAAAGCAACAATTGGGCAAAAAAAACAAAACAAACAAGTTCAGCCAAAAGATGCATAACACAACATGCAAATGTTTAATTAAGTGCACAAAGAATATGTGAACTTTTTTAACGTCTTTTTTATTTCATTTCTGGCAAAAGAAACTGTTAAAGAGGCCATTTCATACAAATTTCAGGACTTTGTGGTTATTTCTTAAGTATTAACCAGTAATATGAAACATTTTATATCTAAAAAACATCAGGAAACACTGATTAACAGACCTTTCAATCTGACTGCATTAAAATTCGGGTGGTTTCATTAGACTTTTCGGCAGCAACTCATTAATATTCATTATATGAATTTGCTGGACTCTGATTGGCTAACAAACTAGCCTATGAGAGCAAGGTATACTGTTTCCTGCCCTGCTGCGCATGGCAACAGCCACGTAGTCTCTTCCGGTTTGCTATGTCTTATGCTACAACCTTTAGCTAGCAGCATGCTAGGCGTGGTTTCAACTGCGGGAGCTGATGAATACTAACGAACAAAGAAGTTGTGACAAAACAGATACAGGCCGTTCAGACTCGGGAGAACTCGGGTGTTATCACCAACTGCGTAGTTTGAGAGATTAAAACTGAAAGAGAAGTTATTGACCTGTTTTCACACCCACTATGAAGGTAAGAACACCTGTGGAGCTAAAATACTCAACAGAAACCTCAGAAAAAAACATTTTGAATGGAAGAGCCTCTTTAAACTAAACCAGAGTGTTTATCTATGACTAATAATTACTGTTTTACTGTCTCTATGCAAGGAATCAAACTGCAGCTTATTAGGCAAAATTATGTAATGCTGTCATTTCACATATTGTCACAGCATAAAGAAAACATAGGTGAGAACTTGTTCTTCAGTAGATGATCATCTAAAGAGCGTCTTAGATCCTGGTTCAGGTCTTCGACTGATTTTATTCAGCTTCTTAAATACATGATTTTCAGATATTGGTCATTTCTTGTTGGTAGTTTATTTTAAGTTTGACACCTCGCCCTCCACTATGTCATGCTCTTTATTTTTTAAAAACACTTAGTGCACAACATGCTGTCAAAGACTTTCAGAAAGTCTGAAGAAATATGAATGGAGACCACATCAAAAAGGTTACAGGAAAGTCTCTTTGCTTGGAAAGAAAATAGGAAAATATGTATATAGCTTTTACTTGGTGCAGCTATATTTCCCTAATCTTGTAGCTATATCAATCTATTTTTGGCTGCTTGGTTAAAAAATTTGATAAAACAGAAAATTTGTCTGCATTACATGGATATAATTATTTGCAAAATGTAAAAGCATAAAACAGAAATGTTCCAGAACCAGAAATACTGAATCTCTTCACTGATGTCTCTCTACTGCAACAGAAGAAATTTACACATCAAATCCATTAACAAACTTCTGATTCCACAGTGTCTCGGCTATCTTTCGGTGTTTGTTGCAAGTTTATAACATCATTTGTTTTCTTTCAGTGATAAAAAAATCCAAAAGTTCTCTTTTTTCCTTTTCTGGATCGTAACATCCTGAAAACAGCCCAATCACATAATGTTTGAAGAATCCTTTAAAAAATGTATGGATCCAGATGGTGATCCGGATCATCCCCAAAATCTAATCACTTCTTCGGAACATTTCTGACATTTCCTGAAAATGTCATCAAAATACATCCAGAGCCTTTTGAGTTATTTTGCTAATAGACAAGCAGACAAACTAACACTGGTAAAACATGACCTCCTGGTGGAGGTAATAAACAAAACCACAACAAAAACTGAACAACTGTGGACTAATCAAAGAAACAAAATGCTGGTGTGGAGGTTAAGAAACTAAGGGAACTAAGGGAAAATGAACTGGGAACACAGAGTGTACACTAACACAGAACCAGCAATGATGGCAACAATGAATAGATTAGTGAATTGTTGGCATATGGAGAGAATATAACAGATTTTTTTTAGCAAAATTGTTGGATGCAACAAGGAGAGCCTCAGTTTTTTCACAGTTCAGCCGGAGAAAGTACAACCATTATTTGACTTCTTGTAAGCTACTAGTTAGTTAATTTGATGTAATAATTTAATTAGACCAAATACAAATGTAAAGCAGAGTGTTATCCTTGTTGAAATAGAACTAGATGTTATATTTCTTGACTATTTATCCAATAAGATCAAAAAGATCAGTATTAAACTATAGGGCAGCTAGAACAGAGCCCTGAGGAACACCATTGTAAACTGAGTAAGCTTGTGACTCTTTTTTTTTCACTCAATATTATTTCATAATTATGAGCAGAAAAGCATGATTTGACTCAAGCCTTTACACTGTAAATCACACATTTCTAACTGCCAATATTAGATGGATATTACACAGCTTGAAAGCTGCAAAACAGGAGGAGGTGGGTTGGATTATTCATTGCCTTGAAAGGTATGACACACTAAAACTTTAGAAAACATAATCTCTGTCTCCTAGACACATAGGGTGGATATACTTACATGTAAACAAACTGAAAGAAAACTTTCAGAATGTGGAACACAGAAAACAGTGACTGTATAGAGCATGTGCTGCAGGACACGTTTAGGATCAGGTAAAATAAATGGGACATTACAAGTGTTGTCATTGTTGTTTATTATTTTCTGCATTTACTATTTTTTTATTGTCTTGTCAGCACAACCAAAGGGCACCAGGTTGATTGGCTAACTCCAGCAGATGGTGCCCTACAGTAAGGGGCCTCCTAGCCCACCTAGACCTGGATCAAACGGACCTGATGCAGAAGTCACATTGAAAGTTACGGAAATCTCTTGAAGATTGTGCTACAAAATAAAGAGCTAACTTTTCCTTTGATTTCACCTTATTACCAAATATACTTTGTTCATTTTCGAACGTGATTTACTTACTATTATTTATATCAGTTTCAATGTTTTTCAGTGAGCACAGGTTTTTCTTTATTTTATCCTTATTTGTAAGCTGGAGTCAGTCATGGAGAGTACATGGAACTGCTTCCCCTTCAAAGTCTGGCTTCTGTTTTTGGGTCTAGTTTTTTACCTTTATGAACACAACAAACTAAATAGAAGTCAAGAAATCCTAAAACAAGTTGAAGGCCTGCAGGGTGACTGAGTGTTTGGTGAGAATATTGTTTCAGGAGTCGTGTCAGTTATGGATAACCTGAATCAGCCTGCCCTGATTAGCGGAGTATGCCACCAGGATTCTTTCTCAAAACATGTGAGAAATGTTTGTGTTGGGCACAGCCTGGAGCACAGAGCTGTAACACTGTAACACAAGGCTTTATGGTTTTCATCCTGACTCCTATGCATCACATACAGATGTCTTTACTACACTCAGAGCTGAAACCTTTACACGCTCTGTGAAGCAGCATAATGCGTTGTTCTATGGACATTTTAATCCTGACTATAACTGACAGCGAGACCCGCTGCTTCACACGTGAACCCAATAAAATCTTTTTTCCCCCAGACTCCGGAGATTCATTTGCCTTGCTCTGCTGTCTCCTCTCACTGTGGCTCTCCTTTATCAACACTCTCACTTAGATGTGCGTGCACAGAGAAGAGACATTTTGTCACAAAAGGCAGGAAGTATAATTAATTGGGGATCTAGTGTGAAAGAGTGACAAGACAATAGCTGCCAAGCGGCTTTTTCTTTACAGTTTGCTGGTGGATTAACATGAAGAAAATGCTAATACTGTACTCTCTAACCCCCCCACTTCCCTTACACACACATTTCAGTAATTTTCCAGGTGTGGGGCAACCTGGCAGTCAGATGTGGTCTTTTTATAACCCCTCACATCAGCAGACGTCCCACACTGATGCTAATCATAACCATCTGATCATTTATTAAAAATCACAGAAAAGAGGCACTTTATTGGACTGTACTAAAGGTGCCTCCTCATTAAGGAGAAAGTTACGTCTGTGTGTTTATTATTCCATTATAATCCCAGACATGGACAACAGCCATGTGCTGGAGGCCTCACAATGTGACTATTCACTGCCTTTCACGTTTACTGCTTTGAGGTCTGTGATTACGCTGTCAGCACACACTTTACTAAGAAACAGTCTTGACAATTAAGCTGAAGCACTGAAAGCAAAGATTCATAATTTTTCAGGTCTGTTTTTCAGACAATAATCATCTGCCCAAGAGAGCAGAAACAGAAGTTTTGCTTGCTGTTATATTTCACTTATTTGACTTCAAACTGTTCCAGCAACATGGAAACGAACCACACACGTGCCATAGTTATCCAAAAAAAAAATAAAAATGCTATTTTTCATACACCGAATAAGCCAGTTAATTTTTATTTTAAATTGTAAATATAAATTTCATATAAAAAATACAAATATTTTACATTCTTTTATAAAAAACCTTCAATTTTTCATAGTGTTTTTATTAAACAGGTTGTTTTTCATGTTGCTGAAATTTACTTTTAATTGAAAGCTGACAAAGTTGGCGGCACATGTCCTTGCAGAAAGAGGGTCATGGGTTTGAAAAGAGTTTGCATGTGCTCCTTGCCATGTGTGGGTAATAGAGAGATAATAGACAAATGTATAAATCTTGTATAAATGTGTAAATCTTCCCATCATAAAGTCTGTAACTGGTTGTCTGGCAGCAGCAGCTCAGGAGGAGGGGGGAGTTGATGTGTAAGGTCTGTGATTCAGTTCTAAAGGATAACTTCAAACCCATGTTGAGACAGATCTGATTATCAATGTGTGTCAGACCATCAGTGTTTCCCTTTTTCTAGTTCAGTCCAAAATGATCAATTTTTACAGATGTTGAGGGAAAAAAAAACTCCAAGGGTTCTAAAAGGTCACAGAGAAAAACTACTGAAACATGTCTGGTCAAAACTGATGGTACATATAGAAAAGACTGAAAATAATTTAGCCATAAAAACCAGTTAAATCTGAAATTGACTCCAGTTGATTTAATCTCTTTTAGTCAGTTTCTGAGCTTTCTGCCACATCCAACCACTTCATCCTCACTATCCACTTTTACTTAATTTTGTGCTGAATCTGAATGCTGAATTCTTGCTCGGGGTCTCAGCGAGCAAGTGTCTACAGGACCGGTCCTGAGCTGCATTGTGCCATAGGCGAAAAGGGATTTTGGCGCCCCCTACTGCCCTGATTTGCACGCTAGGCTAACCTATAATTTTAAATTAGAGCCATGAATCAACACTAGTGTGAATATTTGTTTATGTGGTCTTATGGACCTTCCAAAGGTTTATCCTGCTTTTTGTCCAATGTGCACCGGAGAGAGACACAAGCGCCCACGGACCTGTACAGAGGCAGATACATATAGAAAAACAGTGGATAGATCACGTGCACAGAGACTGAGAAAAAGAAACCCCAACAAAAATGTACAAAAAACATATTAGATCTTAAATATCCTCTGATGAAGTTCTTTCAAAAGAAGTTGAGTAAAAAGTAGTTTTCTTTAACCAGCTATAACGATTATGATTATGGAAGACTGAGAACCTTCACCAGCTAATCAGAGAAGACTCAGGCCTTTGTGGACTGGTGTCAGCAGAATCACCTCCTGGTCAACGCCGGAAAAAGGAGCTGGTGGTGGATTTCCACTGACAGACCCACCACACTAACACCAGTGGACATCCAGGGAGAGGACATTGAGACAGTAAGTACCTGAACAATAAACTGGACAGGACTCACATCACTGATGTTCTCTACAGGAAGAGTCAGAACAGACTCTACCTGCTGAGGAAGCTGAGGTCTTTTGGACTGAAGGGGGCGCTCCATGGTATCAGCCATCTTCTATGGTGTTTGTTGGAGCAGCAGCTTATCCGCAGAGGATGAAGTTAGATAAGCTAATCAGGAAGGTTAGCTCTGTCCTAGGATGTCCCCTCAATTGGTCAGTGTCTCCCACTGCAGACATGCAGCTGTTGCTGAACTGGAGAGCACCTTCAGTGACTTATCAGGAATTATCATCCTTCCTTCCTGTACCTCTAAGACTTTTCAACCATCACTGCTCCCAACAGACTCAATATGTTTATATTAACTCTGCTGCTACTTGTACATAGTCATTTTTCAATTGGTTGTTGTTTCTATATCCACACATATTCATGCACATCTGGTACATATTGGTCTTATAATGAACCTACTCACCTACTTTCATCTGACTATGTTATTTCTCTACAACTGCACAGTATTAATATTATTATCTGTAAACTTGGACTAAATTTACAGTCATATTTTTATTTTTCTCTTGTGTTGCTGCTGCTAGGACACCTATTCTATTCTATTCTATTCTATTCTATTCTATTCTATTCTATTCTATTCTATTCTATTGACACAGTTAGTTTACTGCATCAGGGTGCTGCTGCCCTCTGCTGACGATTCAAGTTAGTTACTACAAACTTTATCTGAGGTGTATTTTAATTATTTGTTTTTTTGTCAGGAAACAGTCTCACATGAAAGAGGCTCCCCAGGTACCCCAGTCTCCAGCAGCCGTTCACTAAGGATGCAGCTTCAATCACCTGGAGCGTTGTCGTCCATGAAGATGAAATTAGAGCAGTTAGAGAAGGCATATCATTCTCCTTGATGTCTTTGACAGTGTTGATACCATCCAATCCACAGGACACAATTCTAATGGTGCAACCATCATCTCACAAGTGAGGGGGGACATTTTTCAGTTGTGTATTGTGTGGTTTATCATCCTTTCACATTCAATCATTTCCTTGATGGTTAAAAAAGCCATTTAATCACTGTTACATGAGTGTGCAAGTGGATGGATGGATGGATGGATGGATGGATGGATGGATGGATGGATGGATGGATGGATGGATGGATGGGTACCCGTTAGTGTTCCAAAGGCCTATATTTGATCTCAGCAAATTATTCACAGGTTTTCTTCTAGTATTTAAAACCAGTAGAAATGAATGATTGTTCTCTGATTTTAGCAAGCGGTCATGTTTTCTAAAAGAAAAAAGATTTGTGACAGTAAAAGCACAACTACTACTACTCCTTTAACACCTGGGAGGAAATGAAGTCAGAAGAAGTTCTCATTCCACTCTCTCTGAAATTTTAGAGTTTTATCAGCCAACTTCTGGTAAACAGTATACATGTTTGGATCAGGCTGATGAGGCTTTAGAACAACTATAGAAGATTTATCTCCTGTTATATCACAATTCAGCTGGCTCTGTCTGATTGCTAATGCTGCAACCTGGTTTCTGCCCTCATACAAGACTTTTTCCCTGAGCTACTTATTAAAATACAAACAAAACACATTTCTGAAGTGTGAATGACAGCAATTCTGAAAAATCTCTGAAAACTCTGTCCTCATACCTGCTTGGTTTCATCTAGAATTGATATCTTATTCTCAGCAAATTTTAATTTCTCCTTACCTGTAAAGAGCCTGCATCATCTTCCTACTGCTGGACTCTAGAGTTAAACCTCCTCCCTGATCTTTCTATTGTGGCAATAAAAGTGAAAACAATGTGGAATAAAAAACAGTGAATACAATTAGTTGCAGTGAGAATAATGTAAAAAATAACATCAAAGTCCCCCTTTATGCCATAGATATTTTTTCTCAGTCAATTTTCTTTTAAAGACTGATAATATCACTAATATTGTGCAATAAAGATTTCTGTCAACTATGTGGAAAGCAACAGGCACCTACATGGAAATGAAAGGGTTCATTACTAGCATAAACTAGCAAGGTAACATAACTAAACACCAACACTAGTATTGTTAATTAACGTTCTTGCAATTTTCACCCCAAAAGTTTTAAAAACACACCAAAAATTAATATGAATCCTGTTCTTGAACCATGTTGAGTAGAGACATGGCTGCAGTCTTTTTGAAAAGAAAACACTTTAAAGTTTCTCCCATAACAGTGAGAATATGTTAGTGCTGTGATTACCAAGTAATATGATTTTGAATACACTGAAAAATGTTACATTTTATGTCTGTATGTTTATATTCTATAAATACATGTTCTAAAAGTGGCTTTAGAAATGTGTAGTGATCAACATGTGGGACAAAAGCCGGAGGTTTTACCTAACCTACCCGGTAACTAACTCATGATTTAGCTAATGTTATCTACAACAGCATAACTCAACTTACACGACTTGTATGGAAGAAACTGTCCCCTGTTTGTCTTTTGCTGGCTGTGGCTGGTTTAATAGACATGTTGCTGCTCTCTGCAGCACCTGATTGTGATCTACTCGCTGCTTTAGCTTACAGTGCGTTCAAAGACGATCGGAAAAATCCATTACCGCATTTTAACGGTTTAAACTGCTGTAAAGGCTGAAAAAAGTGCAGGGGATGGAGGGTACCGACACAGGAAGTGGTTAGAAGGGGGGGGACATGACCCACGCGTACCCTGCGGTTGTTGCGCCCATGCACTATTCACAGTAATGTGGTCATCAGCAATCTACACATTTAGGTTACTCCTGAACTCCAGATCCTCAATGTCTCTGTTGCAACTTACTGATGGTGGCAACATCCAGCTGATTGCATCCCATATGGCCTTGTAATGGACAGGGACTGTTTATTTGAGTGTTGGGCAGTGTCTTGGTTTCATGATGCCAAAATGTTGACAACAAAGAGGGTTGTTGAAGTCTGAATTGTCACTGAACCTGTCGTAGTTGTTTCATTGAACAGGCTCTTGTCATTTTTGTGGTTTATCACTATGTCAGGAAACAAAATGTCATTCAGTTCTTACTGATACACTGAACAGATGAACAAGTGCATTCAAAAGTTTAGAAAAACATGAAACTATGTTCACCTAGGTTAAACTGTATACATTCTGAAATTTCATCAAAAATAAATTGGCACCTGTATTATTTGCACATTTGACATCAAGTCAGATGATCCCACTAGGGGGCTCTTGATGTAAACCTAACCTAAATAACTTTTTTAAATATAAAAAAACATATATAAAATACATCTAACAGCTCAACACTGACAGGTTGAAACCAATGGAGAAGATTTTAAACTTTTTTTTAAGTTATTGTCTTTGTACCAAACACTTTGCATTTGAAGAGCTGTATTTGGCTTCTTCTTTGAGACTTATTTCAAAAATTTTAAATTTATTCTCATGCAAAAATATGGCAGAGGAGATATTTCATCATCCTAATATACAACATGTACGAAGCATGAAGATGCATGAAATGATACTGACACATTAGTAGCTGTGATGCAAGCCCAAAAAGTCACAAATTGAGAGATTCTAAACAACTGTTGGCATTAATTATATACCCTTAATACACCTCTTGACATTTATGACATCCACAAGCCTGATTTACTGTGTAAAAACCTCCAGAAGACACAGGTAGATGCCTCCACAATCACCATAGGAGCACCACAGGGGACTGTACTCTGACCGTTACTTTTCACTCTGTACACCTCAGACTTTCAGTACAGCTCAGAGTCCTGTCATCCGTAGAAATATTCTGATGACTCTGCAGTTGTGGGTTGGATCAGAAATGGACAAGAGACTGAGTACAGAGAACTAATGGACCACTTTGTGTCCTGGTGTGGAAACAATCATCTTATCTTGAACAAGACAAAGGAGATGATTGTGGATTTTAGGAGGAACAGCAACATGCCAAAACCCATCTCCATCATGGGAGAAGAAGTGGAGGTGGTGGAGGAGTATAAATACCTGGTGTTCACCTGGACAACAGACTGAACTGGAACCACAACTGTGATGCTGTTTTTAGGAAGGGACAGAGCAGAAGCTTAGATCCTTCAACGTTTGCAGCAAGATGTTGAAGATCTTTTATAAGTCTGTTGTGGAGAGTGTGATCACATCTGCAGTCACCTGTTGGGGGCGGAGCATCAGAGCAGGTGATGTAAAGAGACTGAGCTGATTAAGAAGTCTGGTTCTGTTCTGGTTCTGATCTGGATCCTCTTGAGCTGATTGTCCAAAGGAGGATGAAGAACATGATGGAACATCATTCTCATCACAACACAGTAATTCAACAACAGAGTGTCTTCATTCAAAGCCCACAGAGCAACATTAAAGCTATAGTGCGTAACTTCTGTCGCCCCCTAGCGGAATTTTTGCGTTATTACAACAATAAAGCTGGCGCTTCCATATGACGTAAGCCCAACTGCCACCGCTTTATCTCTGCCGTTGTGATTCCAACCGGTATCTGTCTTAATCAAGCTTCAAATTCAGTCTGTTTACTTTACCTGGCTCTATATTTGTTTCAATAAATATCATTTCATTGTTGAAAAAATCAAGAGAAACCAGTAAAATATAAAAATACTGGTAAAAAAAAAAAAAAAACTTTCAGAGTTCAGGTTGGATTGTTTACAGGTTTGATTGTTCACTTTAATCTACATTTAACAGTTTGGTGTTGAAATTTATTAGTCAGCTGTTGGGGCCACAATGATCTATTTGTCTTATTCAGTGAATTTTTTTCAGTTTTGACACGATGCAGAATCCTGCAGTCAGCTGCACTGATCTGTGTGTGTGGACCTGCGGACCACTTATGTGCACCCCTGAACATAAATGGTAAATGGTAAATGTCCTGTATTTGTATAGCGCTTTTCTAGTCATTCAGACCACTCAAAGCGCTTTCACACTACAAGTTTTACATTCACCCATTCACACAACCCGATATGTAAACCGGGGGGAGAGGGTAGGGGCTAACACTCACACAACCCGATACGCAGATCGGGGGGCAACATGGGGTTCAGTGTCTTGCCCAAGGACACTTCGACATGTGGCGGTGGAAGCCGGGATCGATCCACCAACCTTCAAATTGGAGGACGACCGCTCTAACCACTGAGCCACAGCCGCCCCATAACATATGTTATCTACAGCTCAGCTACACACCGTCTCTACAGAGTAACACTCGCGACACACCATAATTATAAACCAAGTCACTTACTGATCCAACAGCTGCAAGGCAACATCTGTGTCTGCTCTCAGCCCGATCTCTTCTCTCCACCTAGGAAAAGCGACGCCGATACAAATTCGCGTTTGCCTTCTCCTTCGGTCACTTTCCTTCTTAGCCAATAGTCCCTCTGCCGAACGTCCAGGAATTTTTTTTTTTCGTGGTAGGATCCACTTCCCGATAAGTGTCTCTCGGCCGTTTATTTGGATTCTCCGCCATGTCGACCTTCCCGTTCTGCCGGCTGCTACGAGACACTGCGTTCTATTTCTTATTATTTTTCTTGTTGTGATGTAAAAGACGTAATTTCCTGTGCGCCAGCGTGGGAATGTCGCCGGTTGACATGCAAAGTAAAAATGAGATATATTGAAAAATACCGTGAGATGTTTGAGTAGCCGATCGGCTTAATCTGCATTGTGTCATCTCCTCTGATAGTGGCTTGGCTGAAACGGACATTCACGGACATGTAAAAGTTACGCACTCCAGCTTTAAACACCCACAGAAGATAAAAAATAATTATTTTGCTTTTCTTCACTTTTTTTGTACGAAATAAAATCATGAATATTCTTGGCCCAAAAGACAATAATCTTGACTAAGGATAAATACAAATACAACAATCAATGGACAAAGAAGCTGGTCAAAAGGTAAATGAACAAGGACCTCCTACTCAAGAAAAACGATAGCCTATTAGCCTCCTAAACAAATTAAAAACAAGGCTTTTTGCAATTAAGGAGCTTATCTCCAGAAAGGTACAACTAAATTTAGAATTTAAATGAACGTCATGTTATTAGGGGTCAGTGCTTGATTAGTAATGTCTGGCCTGTTGGCTGACAGATCTTTAGATTTATTAGCTGAGACAGTCTGGAGATGGAAATTGTTTTGCAGTCACTTGACATTTAATAAACGCCACCACACGTCTAACTAAGAGGGCGTGGCATCTTTTGGACTCCAGGTAGTCTCATTAACTACCAGGTAACATATTTCACAGCTTTTAATTGACCTAAAAATGCTTTCAAAGCGCTAATTATGACTTCTTTGGCTTTCCGTATACTGCTGTGCACTCTTAACAAAACATGCACCTATCAGCAGCTGTTACCAACCACAAGAGGGAAACAGAAGCTTAAAAAAAACACAAAGCACAACCGTGCAAAAAGATTTTCCACGTGTGTCCAAAGCATGTAGAAAACCGCAAAGATAAATACAAATGCTAATTCATTTCAGTTTGAGCTGAAGTTCAGATTAAATATTTGGCATCAGGTGAAGATTGTGGGTGTAAAATAACTTTTTTTTATGATTTTTGTATCAGACATGAAGATAAGGTTGAAGAACTTTGGATCATTGTGCCATGAATCTTAACCTTTGAACTGCGGCACCGTTTAATACACAGCTTTCTACTCTTATCAGCATCAGGAATAAAGTTCATGCACAACTGCTCTGAGTGCAGGAGGTATGAGATGAAGCCTCTCACGTCCCTGCAGGACGCTGACACTTCCTAATAATCCAGCATATCCACTGACTCTTTACTATGGGTGGGCGGAGCCTGGTGGGAGTGGGCCTGGCCCCGGCGCTGTTTATTACAGATGCGCTCCTCCGTGCGCCCTGCGTTCAGCGGTGAGAGGACACGGTCAGAGTGGGAGAGATCCACAGTGGACGGCACCATGACTGCACCCAGCAACACCTACGATGTTATAGTGGTCGGCGCGGGCATATCAGGTAGGATCAAATCATAAACAAGTCAAGTTAAGAGAAGCAGCGCGGACAAACTATCTAAAGCGGAGCGCCTTTCCTAACAGGGCTGATGAGCTCTGTGAAAGGTGACCACACGCACAACTGTTGCACAAGAGCTGCTCGAAGATCGAAGCTGCAGCTTGAGTCACTTCTATTTGACACAGAGCGCTTTCTTTCCTCCTCTGTTTTCCATCCACGTCTCTTCCGTGTGGCTGCCTCCTCTTCTCCTGCGCATCGCTGCATTAGCGCAGCAGTGCATCGTGTTAAGTAACAGCTAATCAGCCAGAGCATACTTTGGATTACATAAGAGGAAGAGGAGGGGTTGTTGGAGAGTATAAATCGTTGCTGGTTGACATACTGTTTTATTTAGAGGCTTCTTGTTTGTATTTTACCCAGCTGGAGACCAGCAGTGATGCTGAGGATGATCACTTCCATCTGCCAAAAATGTGTCTGAAAATCAGGGTTCCAAACAAGCTGACTGGTGTGATTTATGATGTGGCTTCACTTGTTCTATTTCCTCACATATCAGATTGCTTCTCCTGAGAAGAAGGGAGGCCAGTGGTGTTTGAAATTGGCATATTTTCAAACAAATAAATATTTTATGGAGGCTTTCTGCTCCATCTCTGGGATTCACACTGTTAGACATTAAATCTGATCAGGATTACAACATCTGAACTGTAAAGAAGAGAACTTTGCTTCGACGTGTCAAGTTATAAGAGTTTATTTTAGTGATTTTTTTTTAGAGCTTTAAGGGAACTGAGCAGTTGGTGCAAACCAGAGCTGGAAGAATGAAGCAGTTTTTGGAACTGAGTCTCTTTGGGTTTCTTCTGTCTGACCTCGTCATGCTCCATCAGACTGACAGCTCTGTCCTCCGCCTGCATCAGCCTATGAAACGTATAGATTTTAGGTCAGTGTCCTGTTAAATACCAATCAGACATGGAAAACAAATTCTCCAGAGGAAATGTTGATTTAATAACACCAGAGGGAGTTCTGTTTGTTCCTTCTTGTGTCCTATTAGGGTTGTAATTACCCTGTTGGTTTATACTGCTGCCCTTTAAAGCCTTCCAATGTAGACCACATATAACAATCACTGTCCTGCTCCTTCTTCACACCTCTCACCCTGTTTGCCTGCAAATGTAATTGTTATTTCCCTGCCTGCAAGACCGCAGTGCCCTTAAGTGGCAGGCAGCACTTTCCTAGAAAACATTAAACGCTAGTGACAGTCTGTTATCAAGCCAGCTGCCGAGAGGATGCAGAAGAAAGGAGGGGAGTTCAGAACAGCGGAAATGATGGGGAAGACGAGGAGGGAACCTCTTCTTCCTGTTTTGCATCAGTAGCTGTGGGAAAGGCACTGAGACAAACAAAGAAAGGAGAGAAAGAGAAATGAGAATGTCTGAGAAATGTGGAAGAGAGATTTGATGGGGAACTTGGAGTGAATCTGAAATAAAAGGAGAAAAGACGTGGCAGAACATTCAGGGCTCAAGAGAACATGAATAATGAGTTTATTTTCTTATAATCGGACATAAAATGTCGGTTTTGGTTAGTAAGTCATGCTGTAGATGATTTAGAGAATTTGTCTGCCGGCCTATAAACCTTTTTATCATCTCAGACCTTTAGCCAGAGAAAGTGGTGATGAAGTGAAATTGTATCCTGGCAGCACACGACTCAAGAAACCAGATACACATAAACAGCAAATTCTTGGTATAAAGGTAGTAAAGGTAATAAGTTCATATGAATTTCTCATGTCCTGTGCATCATTTATTAGCCGGCCCTCTCTGATGACACTAACAGTACAGTGTAGAAACAAGGCTTAAAGGTGGAATATGGATCATGGACACCAAAACATCAGCACAAAGCCTTCAGCCATCTGGGTGCCAGGCTCGTAAACCCCCCCGCATGTGCGCTGTTCAGGTCAACCAATCCTCACCAAACCCGCTCTGATCCCCGATCAGAGAAGGACAATAAAATATCATGAGTTCAGCTCACTAATCATGCTCTCCAGTCCCGCTGATCACACACTGACTCTGATAAAAGCAGCTCCTACCTGTTTGTAGCTCAGTCATCGTTTCAGTCCGTGGCAAAGAGTTCATAGTTGCACCACGGCTCCAAACCTTCCTGCAGTCCCTGCTAAGATCCTCTGTCCTTCTCACACACCATCCTGCACGTCCCACTTATACAAGCAGCAAAAAAAAATCCTCCGTGGTGTGTCCTCCAGTCAAACAAGTGGCCTGAAGCTCCTCCACTTCAGCGACATTAAGCAGCTACGTGCTAGCTAGCTGCTAATAAAAACGTTTCCACACAGAACTTGCTCGTCACATGGGAAACCCCCTATGGCAAGCAAATAAGGTATATAATCACCACATATTCCTGGTGCTTCCAGCTGCTTGACCTGCAGACTCCACAGTACCAGCCTCACTGTGCCGGACTATTTATGGTATTAGGCAACCCAAAATTGTGCCTGCTGCTCTGCCAGGTAACGTCCAAACATCTGACTAGCAGTGTAACTTGAATAGTCAGTCATTTTCTACACCCACTTGTTCCTGTTCAGGGTCGCAGGAAGCTGGTGCTGATCTCCAGTGGTCATGGGGTGAGAGGCGGGGTTACACCTGAACAGGTCGCCAGTCCATCACAAGGCTAAATTCAATAGACATTGACAAAAGATAGATCTTCTTTTGTTTTCTCACAATGAAACAGCACAAAAATGAATCATAAATAATAATTGATTTACGTCCAAATCGCGATTTCTATTAAATTCTTATTTTGATTTCATTCTTGATTCTTTCAGCGTCATCGTACTCTATGTTTAAAGTAACAAGAGCTGCAGGATTTTTCACAATTTTGGCACATTTAAATACTCATTGTGCAAATCTAGATACATTTAATTCACAGTTTAATCTTCCAAGCTAAGCTATGATTATGTTTTAAATCTCATTCAGCAGCATGACCTCTTACCTTTCTCTGACAACTTGTCTAAATACCATCAACATGGCATCACTTCCACATCACCACTCTTCTTGTCCAGCTGTGCTAACAAGAGAACCTTTTGACAGCTACAGTCATTAGAAGCACATCTTGTGTGTTTCCATGTGTATCTTTCTGCATGCCTGCGCCTCCGTGTTTGTCTTGCGTGCAGCAGGTAAAGTCATGAGGAATGTGCGGTTGGAATCTCAGCCGTGTTAATCTTATGAATGATGACACTGATTGCATGAGGAACACATGTAGCTGATAGATGTTTGCACAGCTGGAAAGGCCTTCATCTCTGCCTGTGCTTGTTTAAGCAAAAGAAGGCCTGAGTGTGGAGCGAAACACTCCCATTTGACTGTTTCTGTGTGATTTTAGTTTTGCAGCTTTGTATGACTTATGCAACACTGTTAGCAGACAGCTAGCATAGCTTCAAATGACTTCAAATTGGGACTAACTTTTCTGACCACCTGTTAAACACACGTGTTTTTTTATGCAGCACAAAACTAAGTGAAAAAATAAAACTCACTATATTCCATCATGGTTCATGTGTTACACTGTGATTTCGTTGGGTCAGTAATTTCCCAAAAAATTATAAACAAAGAACAAATGAATGTTTGCTATAACCATGAAACAATTATTAGTTTATCAGATTATATTGTATTGTATTGACATCCCGCCATGCGGACACTCCTCAGGAGTGGACACCAGTCCAGTGGACAGGTTTTGGGCCGACCAAGCCTTTCTACTACTACTTCTGGAGCAGACACTCCGCTATTCAGGACAATGGACACTTTTCGTCCACCCAAAACATAAAATCAGTGAAAATTCACCCCGCTAACGGACAGGGATCACAGGTCCCTTGGCCTCGGCACGCTTTTATTGTTGTGTAAACACAAGTCAGTGCTTTAAATCTCACAAAAAAGAATTTTACGATGTTGATCATTCATAGACTGATAAATATTAGCGCTTCCCTTATTTTGATGTGACATTCAGGTCAGTTAAGGCATACACATTCAGCACACACTGTCATACGACTTTCAACAGTTTCAGCATGATGCCAGTTACTCCCTGGCTTAAACAATGCAAACGTTGGCCATGAGTATTTTCATAATAAGCAAAAAAAAAAAAAAACTGACAAGTATCCATAAAATTTTTGTTAAAGTTGAGACATATTGAGAAGGGGATCTGACCATGTGCTAGTTCATAAAATAAGCTGATGTACGGAGAAAATGTCCATGACAATGGTTTACAGACATTCCTAGATGACAGGACACCTGGACACTCTACCCCTTTGAGGCGGACACCCCACCATAACAGACAAAACGTCTGGTCCTGTCATTGTCCGCTATAGCAAAGTTTCACTGCATTAAGTTTATTGACAGTATTTAGCTTGAAATAAATAAAAAATTAAAGATAAGTAGCAGAGTCTCATATTAGATGCAAATAAAAGAGCCCTTTAAAGATTTTGAGTGAAAAGTCACAGCTAGAATTTTTAGCTTTACACATTAAAAAAACAAATTTTTAAACATATAAGTGCAAAACTATCAGTAATAACCAAGAGGCAATATGGATGGGATAATAACACATGACTTTAAAATGCAAAGTGTTCACTATATTGATTAATAATTAAGTATGATAATGACTTTCAAGGTCCCATTAATCTACAGTCCTGCCCAGGTCATTAAATAACCTGGTAATACCTGTTCAGATGTGGAGATCTCTGTTTGCGTTTGTGATTGCCTGTGAGTATTGTTCTTCATTCTGTTGCCTGTCAACAACCAGCGTCTGCTTGTTGGAAACATGAGATTAGGGAAATGTTATTGCTTTGTGATTTCTAGATGTTTTGTTCTCACCTGGATCGATATGGAGCCTTAAAGGATCTTGATTTTAGTGCCACACTTGTTAATCAGTTGCTATTGAGTTTTTTTGTTGTTGTGTTCCCCGTGTAATAACACTTAATCGAAGAACAGATGCACACTGACGAGTTGCGCTGCCTAGCATTGTGCAGACATTTTTCACAAAATGGATTTGATCTTTTTTACTGTTCTGTTAAACTGTTGGGACGAGCATGATTTACAGTGTTACATCTTTCTCAGAAAAATGTGCTTTTAAAGTTTTATTTACCCACTTCTCAGTGTTAGTAATAATGAAGTTGGAAAGCTTGTTAAAATATTTTATGATGCTATTGGTAGTTTGAGCACTATTTAAAAATCATGTTTCTCGTGAAAAGGCAGAGCTTGTTCAGCTTTTCTTGTACTTATGATCAAAAATGTAACTTCTGGTGTAAGTTATGTACACTCATGAGAATCAGGTATATAATTCTACAAAGAGAAGGATTATTTTCCAACGGGAAACAGTAAGGGCGTTGACATTTAGAATAAGGAGTGAATGTCCGAGCTAATTCCCACCAAGCTCAGAAAAAATGCAAAAAACTTCCATTGTGACCAGAGTTTGCAACACCATTTAAAGAGGCCCTTCCATTAAAAACGTTTTTTCTGAGGTGTCTGTTGAATATTTTAGCTCCACAGGTGTTCTTACCTTCATAGTGGGTGTGAAAACAGGTCAACAACGTCTCTTTAAGTTTTAATCTCTCAAACTACGCAGGTGGTGATAACACCCGATTTCTCCCGAGTCCGAACGGCCTGTATCTGTTTCGTCACAACTCCTTTGTTCATTAGTATTCGGCAGCTCCTGCAGTTGAAACCACGCCTAGCATGTGGCTCACTAAAAAGCAGTAGCATAAGATGTAGCAAACAGGAAGACACGACGTCTGACGTTGCCATGTGCAGCGAGGCAGGAAACAGTATTCTTTGCTCTGATAGGCTAGCGTGTTAGCCAATCAGAGTCCAGCAAATTCAAACAATGAATGTGAACGAGCTGCTGACGAAGCAGTCGAAGCAGCCTGACGGAAGGAGCCGGAACCACCCGAATTTTAACGCAGACAGATTGAAAGGTCTGTTAATCAGTGTTTCTTAATGTTTTTTAGATATAAAATGTTTCATATTACAGGTTAATACTTAAGAAACAACCACAAAGTCCTGAAATGTGTATGAAATGGCCTCTTTAAAGTAACGTGTTTGGATTGCCAATAACAGAATAATCTAATTAATTGCAATTTCCAATGTTACAACGCCGTTATGGTTACTGAACGTAAAATGCAGTGCGTTACTATAAATCAATAAAACAAACTGCGTAAATGTGACTAGACTCACACAAACACAACATATATTGAGGCTGGGTGGCATGGCTGATAAGATGGTCACTGTAGTCTAGTGCACTTGCCTCTCGTTTAGAAGACAGAGTTCGATCTCTGGTGCTGACAGACCACGTGTTGAAGAAGAATCAGTTTTGTTGCCAAGTTTTATTTACATAATTCAAGGAATTTGTTTTTTAGTAATGCAATCAGTTACTTTCTCTAGTTACTTTTTTGTAGAGTAATTCAGTTACCAACACTGTGATACACATCTCAGCTTCTACAGGCCTCAGTCAGCTGGCTATATTCATTGCATCTGAATGAACCACAAGACTAATGACAGAATGTCTTTTGCACAGATAAGAGCAAAGTAGGTATACCCAGGGGTAATGCACCGCACTATGTTTGGAGAAAACCAAACGCATCATATCACCTCTCAGCACGGTGGTGGAAGGTTGATGATTTGGGCGTGTTTTGGCGCCACAGGACTTGGACACCTTGCAGTTACTTAGATGACCAGTCATCTGCTCATCATGATACAGTCAAGCAAAAGAACATGATTGTCAACAAACGCTGAGTTGACAGAGGGTGTTCTCTCTGTTTGCTATGACTGCACACTTTGTACCAGACAGAACAAACTTTTTAATCCCTGGCATATTGTCAAGTTAAAGTCCATGTCAAGTTCCATCTGCTGTTGCTGAAGGCTGCTGATGTGATTTAGCCTGATTACAACCAGGAAACACTGGAGGTTAAAGGCTGACAAAAGCAGTTGGAAGAGACAAGAGTGGCAGGTGGTGAAGTAGAAATGGGACGAGAGAGTCCGGTGACTGAGGAGCATCAGTGAGGAGATAAGGGTAGAAACATGAACTGGCCTTTCAAGAACAGCCGTGGTGAAACAGTCACATGATTAGCTGCAGGTCAGTTACAGATTTAGCCAAGCAGCACTCTAAACAGTCATTACAGACAGGATAGTGTGTGTAAATGATTTTGGTTTTTTTTAGACAGCAGCTAAAATGCTATCCTTAGCGCTTAGTGGAATGTTTTTGCCAGATTCATGAAATTATTTACATGAATAAATAAAAAGAGAAGCTGAATCCAGACTGCTGCAGCTGTAAACACTTAAAGAAAACGTGACTCATTTATTGATGATGTTCACTCTGATTTCTTTTTGTAAACAGGACATGATGTTTATAAGAAAGCTCAGAAGAATCTGACTGGTTAATGTCACTGCTTGTTTTAGTTTTTGTGGTGGTGCATATTGTTGCTCTACAATAACAAAGTCTCTGGTTAAATTCTTAGCTGAAGTCACTCTGGGTGAAGTCTGCTTTTATCCTACATCTGAGTCTGTGCATGTACGGTTATTTGTCTTTATGTTGTCCCTTTGATGGACTGGTGACCTGCACATTCTGAGTTCATCCTTTCATGTTTGAGTTTCTATTCAGTAGTGATTACAGTCAAAATAAACTCTGCTAATACAATGGTCTGCAAAGCAAAGTTCGTCACCAGACTTGTTTACATCCAATCAGCACAACTTCAGCTTGCCCCGGTCTTTCATAGTAAGTTTGCAGTCAGGTTCTAGTGGATAACATCATTGTTCTTCTGCAAACATTTCTGCTCTAAGAGTTTTGTCAGTGAAACTTCAGCTATATCTTTGACATGGATCCTTGCAGGTGTTAAGGCCTTCTTGCTGCTGATTGCTGCTGATTAACAAAAAACAAATATTAACTTCTTTTCAAACTACTTTTCAGTAAAAATTTCAGCCATTTTTTGCCATCTGGCAACAACAAAAATGAAAATTATTTGGTACTTTGGCTTTTATAATAAGATCCTTTTTTAATTTTGTTGAGAAGATAGAAACTGGTCAACACAGACTTGTATTCATTTCAATTCAAACAAAGTTTATGAATCCATGAATGTGAATTAAATGTTGTAGTAACTCAGTGTTTCTTCAGAGAGTCATTGGAGGGTTCTAGCTGTGGACAGGAAAGATCTCCTGTAGAGGGTTCTAGCTGTGGACAGGAAAGATCTCCTGTAGAGGGTTCTAGCTGTGGACGGGAAGGATCTCCTGTAGAGGGTTCTAGCTGTGGACGGGAAGATCTACTGATCTCCACTCACTACCAACCATAGGTGTCAAAAGTAGAAGTAGAAAGTAGTAGAAAGCAGAAATCCTGCAGAAATCCTGCCATGTTTTTGGATCTGCCTGTACATATAGAACAGGTGTTTTCATCAACTAGCTCATCTACCTGGTGAAGAAGCTGTGCTAATTGAATTCAGCTGGTTTAGTGATGGTTGGAACAACTGCTGGACTGGATTTCTACTTTCTACTTCTACTTTTGACACATCTGCTACCAACCTGAAGGTTCCACCTTGTTCCGGTTGACAACCAGAGAATCAGATTTTGATTTTTTTTTTTTTTAATAAAAATTACATGTATTTAGAGTTAAAAACTGAGAAGATTGTACAAATGATTTCTGAAAGACAGAAATTGTTTTGTAAAATATGATTTCCCCCTGCTTCTTCACTTCTCATGTGTCTAGTTCATCAGCTCTGTGGCGCTGGAGAAAGCGCCCTCAGGAGGTGGGCTCTTAGATCAAATTAGCCAATAGCAGATCTGCATTGCAAAATGGAAGAAATTAATTTAGCCAATAAACGCAGAGAAAATAACTCCATGAAGGGCGATTTTTGAAGCGCCCCAAACCACGTTAAAATACCGCGAGATTATCTGCTATTAAACAGCCGTTAAATGAAAAAGGAAAGCAGTCTCGAGGATTCTCTCTGAGCTAGCTGGATGTAGCTATGCTAACTCGGTTTGTTTAAAACAAGCGGTATTGATCCTGCCTGGATGGTTACAGGAGTGAGGAGGGATATGAAACATCTGTCTGAAAAATATAAAGAAGAGAACACCAGGAGACACACGGATAACAGAAGTAAGAACAATGTTTTCTTTTTGTTTTCTGGTAGAATAAAACTGAACAGAAGGGAAACTTGTTAAACCCAGTGATAGAGAAGGATGTAAAGAAAAAAAAGTTGTCAGGAAGTTTAAAATTATGAATTATGAAACACCATCCTGCTGCACATTGAGGAGTGTCTTTTCTTCACTCAGCATCTCGTCAGTGTGACCTGCTGCATGGAGAACTGTTTCTACAGCACAGTGGGAGGTTTATCCAGTACTGGACAATTAAAGTGATCAAACATATTTAATGTTTATATTATATTAAATATTACTTAAAACACAAAATGTAATGTTAATACTAGGGCCGGGACTCGATTAAAAATGTTAATCTAATTAATTAGAGGCTTTGTAATTAATTAATCAAAATTAATCGCATTTTAATCGCATATAAATATTTGACCAGAGAACAGTGAGAATTTTTTTTCAAACGGATTTTTAGTATACCATTGAATCATGACTGAATACACATAAGCTTAAGCAACAAAATATTGTTTATTTTTGTTCAACCAAGTCCAACAGACCAGTGCATTAAGTGTAGAAAATGTCTACACTTGTACTCGGAGTCGGGCTAACGTCCACGCTAGCTGCTATATGTTTAACATTGAGGTGATACTTCAGGCCCGATGTGCTGCGGTGATGTGCAAATTCCTTGCTGCATAGCTTGCACACACACATGCTCTTATCCACGCTTCCATCCAGTCATTTTTTATAACAAAACTTCCCATCCACGGGGCCAATCAAAGCGGTCGCTTCTTCATTCATGTTCACTGTGGTTTGTTGTTGTCCTAAATAATGAACGCTGGTAGGTGCTCCAGTATAATCGGTCTGCTGAAACTCATGAGAGATCTTGTGCGGTGCTTAAATAAGTGCGATTAAAATGCGTTTAAAAAATTAACGCGTTATTTTTGTGTAATTAATTAATCTTAATTAACGCGTTAAAGTCCCGGCCCTAGTTAATACACAAAATATGTCTGTTTGGCTGACTAGATTAACCTGTTCTGGTGATTATTTTTTTATTTTACAATTAAATAAAGTCTTAAATATTTAACTGAAGTTTAAAATGTTTTTTTTTTTTTAAATATAGGGTTTACATTAACTCATCTTTACTAATTTTTTATTGATCGTCACTTAATTGGATTTATGCAGCCCCACCCAAAAAAATATTTCACCAGCCGCCACTGACCACAACTTTAAAACCTAACTTCTAAGGACTTAACTAAAGACTAAATGAGACTCTCCCTTCAGGACAGGCTCTGTGATCTCAGCATTATTCCACCAGCTGCTATACGTGGTGATAGCTGTAGGCATAAACAACAGATACAGAGAGATTCTCCTTGTTTTCTAAGACAGATACTGACCTTTTGAGCTGAGCGCAGGTAATAGCATCAATTTACCAGCAAAAGATTTGTGAGCCTTCTCTGGTCAGGGATAATGGCGTCTTCTAAGCCTGTCAGGAAGGATGTATTTGGACATGGAAGCATGGCTCAAGCAGGGTAATACCAAACAAACTATGCTTAAACTTATAAACCTTGCTAGTTTCAACAAGGCTTTGTGGGATTTGAGAGGAGTTAGTGAAGACGGGGAAGATGTGAGCGAGGAAGAGAATTTAGGGTCAAAGGCCAGAAAAATATTTGTACAGATGTGGACACCTACAGAGAGTTAAGCTATGAGATAGTTTGTCTGATGTTGCAGTCTATTACAAGTGAAGTTACCTCTTGTTTTTTTGGCTCTGCTTGTATCTAGATATACACAAAGCTTTTAGTCGAATTCATTAAACCTCTTGCTTGACATGATGTCAAAAAAGTTGGTCAATGCAGTGGCAAAGTACATAAACCTTTTTTTACAAATGTTGATATCTATCATAATTCTTACCTTCCAGTCTTTTTCAAATGTAAATGTTTCTACAACGCTAACAGGGATTTTGAAGGGGCTGTGCATGATGCCATTGTCACATTCAACCTTGAAAGGGTGCGTTACATTGTCCGAGTGACAAAACATGTATTTTTATGATCTCAACGAGCAGCATTATGTAATTACCATGAAGAGTCATAGGACCAGCGCGTGTTCTCAGAGTCTGACCCACCTTCTTTGTTTATATGGTGTGAATACTTTCGCTTATCCGTCTCTAGAGGCACAATACAAATACCCCCTCTCATCCTAGCTGGGATGATTTTGGTCTATAACCAAAGAAACTAGATCACATTGTAATTTATTTGCTTTACCTACATAAAAAGAAGAGGAGTTTGTCAGTTGATCACATCTGCAGTTACCTGTTGGGGGCGGAGCATCAGAGTATGTGACACGAGGAGGCTGAACAGATTGATAAGGAGGGTTGGTTCTGTCCTGGAGACTGAACTGGAGTCTCTTGAGTTGATTGTCCAAAGGAGGATGAAGAACATGATGGAAAACCCTCATCATCCTCTTCAGAACACAGTAACTCAACAACAGAGTGTCTTCAGTCAGAAGATTCTTCATAATCCGCTGCATCACAGACCGCTACAGGAGATCCTTCCTGTCCACAGCTAGAACCCTCTACAGGAGATCCTTCCTGTCCACAGCTAGAACCCTCTACAGGAGATCCTTCCTGTCCACAGCTAGAACCCTCTACAGGAGATCCTTCCTGTCCACAGCTAGAACCCTCTATGGCTCCCTGAAGAATAACTGAGCTACAACAACACTTGAATTTCCCTTCGGGGATTAATAAAGTATTTTTGATTTGATTTGATTTGATTTGATATGCAGATATAGCTAATACTTGGAAAACATCTTCTCAAATGACAAATGGTACATTAATTATGATTTGGTTCCAAAAACTCGCTGTAAAACCAGAGGAGATCGATCCTTTCAGGCCGTGGCTCCAAAACTGTGGAATGCCCTACCTTTGCCCCTTCGTGAGACTGACACTGTTGATTCTTTTAAAAGGCAGCTAAAGACACTTTTATTTGGGCGAGCTTTTGGTTGACTGACTTTTGGCGTGATTATTATTCTTTTTATCTTTTTACTGTTTGCTGTTTATTGAATTAATTGTGAAGCACTTTGTGATTTTTATCTGTGAAAGGTGCTATATAAATAAAGTTTATTATTATTATTATTATTATTATTATTATTATTATTATTATTAATGGGGATAATTAAAATAGGCCATGTTTTATGACAGCGCACTGCAATAAGAGATTCCCCCCAAAATAGAATAAAGGCTTATACCTAGCCAAAAAAATGAGCTGTTTCTGTTCTTTTCTACAAAGTTTTGGCAGCCAAGTACTAAAGGCATTTTTTTATTTGTGCTAAGAAATAATTTGATTAAATTCATAAATGTTAATTTTTTAAAGTATCCTCTATAGCCTAGGCTTACATAATGTAATGCACATTATACATTTAGGCCTTTAAAAAAATCTTAAAGGTTTTAGTTACATTTTCTCACAATGCAACTAGATATTTTTAATAATAATAATAATAATAACTTTTCCACTCCATCTCAGCCTGGTCAGACTCCCCAGCTGGCTCGAGCAGCAATTGTTTGTGTCCCATTAACTTCAAATATGTCACCTTTGCTTTGATGTTGTAAGGAGACAGTGTCTCAAACCCAATAATTCATTCAAAATCCCTGCCTTAAGTTGTGATTTTGTGCAGGACTTTCAGCCCCACCTCCCGAGTGAGCGGCTCCAAAAATAGGGTTATATATGGCAACACCTGTAAACTGTATAGTGTGGTTTCACTTATTTATAACAGAAGTAAACAGTCTATGTCTGTGGGAGACATCAGTGTTCTTCCATTTTGGTTCTTTTTGTCTTTCTCATTTTGTGAATTTTACATACTTGAGCTCCGAAGTCTATTACTGCATCATTTATCCAGAGCTGGCTTTTCAGCTACACAATCAAATTTTCTCATAGGAAACATACTTTACCCTTCTGTGTGATCAGCAGACAGAGTGAGTGAAATGGACCAGACACCTGTTCAGGAAAATAAATGATTATATTAAAGCTCTGAAAGCTGTTTGCTTTTGTCTGAATAAATGTCGATCCACAGAAACAACGCCATTACATTTTATGTTTAATAATAATAACTATAATAACTAGATCATGATAATGTCAATATACATTTTTTGTATTTTAATTTAATCTCAAACAAATCTTATTGTTTGACATAAGAATGTATGGCTGTTTGAAATGTTTGCTTGCAATTAACAAATTCCTAAAGTCTTCTGCTTTCTTTAGGAAATCAACATTAAGAAGACTTACTAATTTAAAATGGACAAAGTACCAGCAGTCCCCAAACTTTTTAAACCAAGAGCTTTTGACCAACATCAAATTAACTCATATGACTCATATTAAGCATTTAAGAGGCCATTCCATTAAAAACATTTTTTCTGAGGTTTCTGTTGAATATTTTAGCTCCACAGGTGTTCTTACCTTCATAGCGGCCTGTATTTGTTATGTCACAACTCCTTTGCTCATTAGTATTCATCAGCTCCCACAGTTGAAACCACGCCTAGCATGCTGCTGGCTAAAAGCTGTTAGCATAAACGCGTATCAAACAGGAAACAACATGGTGTGCTGTTGCCATGCACAGTGGGGAGGAAACATAGGCTCTCATAGGCTAGTTTTTTGGCCAATCTGAGTCCAGCAAATTAGTATAATGACTATTAATGAGTTGGAGCCGAACCCGGACAAATATTCAAGCAGTCAGATTGAAAGGTCTGTTAATCAGTGTTTCCTGACGTTTTTTAGATATAAAATGTTTCATATTACAGGTTATTACTTCAGAAATAACCACAAAGTCATGAAATTTGTCTAGACTTTTTAATTCAATTTAATTCTTTCAACCATCTTTGAAACCCCCATTAAGAGTGGAAATGTTACATTTTGGTGTTTGCACATTACTAGCATCCTTCACAAAATGCTACATGATAAACTTCTGTTGATTAAAAGTGAATAAATTAAAGCTAAATAAATTGAATATATTAAACTGAAAAGGTCAAGTTATAAAGGTTTCTGTTCTGTTACATGCTACAGTAATCCTCTGCTTTGTGCATGTGTGTGCATGGCTTGTCCAGGTTCATGTATGTTGTGTCTGATTGGATTAGGGTTCTGACTGGGCTTGCCTGAGGTTAGTGTGTGATAGACTCCTTGGTTGGTTAGTTTGAGAGGGAGATTGTGTATCTGAAAGGGTTCTGGCTGTTTCCTTTAACATGCGTGTCTCCTCACATGATCACATGACCAGCTGCTCAGTAATCTGTTTTGGAAAAGTTTCTTTTTATCTTTCCCTGCTACAGTGTCTCTCTCATTTTTCTCTGCCGTCTTTACAAAGCTTTCTGAACCTATTAGAAAAGCAAATATTTTTCAAAATTGAAACATTATGAAATCCAAAATTAGGGTCTTTAAAACAAAACTTCAAACAAGATCAGTGGAATTCACGAGTTGCTCTGAATAAAAATGAAAAATTAGATTGAGGGGTCTTGTGTTATGTATATAAAATTTAGACTGTAAGTTCCTCACTGGAATATTTCTTAATCTGTTTGAAGGTTTGAGCGCAGCAAAGCTGTTGAAAGCCAGTGGGCTGAATCCTGTTGTGCTGGAAGCAAGAGATCGAGTCGGCGGTCGCACCTTCACTGTGCGGGTAAGAGCAGGAATGTCATCATCTCAGCAGATATGATGTTGAGTGATGAAGTGCTTTAACAATTCCATTTATTATCACTATATTTAATATATGGTGTTTTCATCAGCTAAGTCTCCAATGAATTCTTATTCAGAATGAAATGTAGTGACTGCAGCACGTTGACAGTTATAAAGATGTCAGTCAACAAATACTGAATTTTTTTGAAGTTGTAGTCGTTTGTATAGCTTAAGTAGTTTTTTTCTGCAAAACTGCATTTTGATCATTTAGAAATAAAAGAAAAAATATTTTCCATAACAGTAAATATATTTTATAAGGAGCCTCTAAGGGGAAATGGGTGAAAAAATAATTTCTTGTGCACACCAGTGTGCTGGATTTACTTTCTTGTCTGCACAAAATAGTATCTTGTGCTTATGAAATACTTTTTAGTGTGTACGAGATAAAAGTATCTCATGCACACAAATTGTCTGTTACATGTGAGTTGTGATTTGGTGCAAACAAGAATTTTTTCACTGGTGTCCCCTGTACTTTATGTTTAGCAAACATATGCCGCTTTTCCACCGACAGAACACGGTGCGGCTCGGTTCACTTTAGCCCCCTGCGGATCCTTTTCCACCGCATTTCTCAGGTCTTAACCGCGTCATTCTGCGCCAACCCGGCCTCTTTTTTCAGAGCACCTCCTCGGTGGTCCGAAGCGGCCCAAAGCGGGCCCACACGCCCACCTGTCTACTGATTGGTCCAGTAAACTGCTACCAGTGACACGACTACCTACGTAGTGGTAGCCCCTGATTGGCCCGGCTGTGTGTGGTGTCCACGTGGTGTGATATAGAAGCGCTCCTGCAAAAGGCTTTAAAAAAAACTCCCAGCAACCATACAAATATTTTATTTTAAAATACAATTAACTTTGGACAATGGTGACTTCCTCCACAAGAATAAAAAATCAAACCAACCAAAATGAACCACAGACAGAGTGCAAAGTACAAAAACACACGTATATCCGCCATTGTTGTTGTTGTTTCACGCGCTGTGACGTCACGGACAAAGACTTTTGCGCGGCACTTTTCATAGCCAGGTGGGCACGCCCATATCCTCACTTACGTCCGCTTTATGTTTCCACCGCCTCAAGCGAGTTGATCCGCGCTATACTGTACCACTCTCAAGCGCGCCGTGCTGATTTGTTGCTGGAAAAGGGGCAATATAGATTTTTGTTTAGTAGCAGTTGTTTTTAAATATGTTATATAATTTAAATTGGCTGTAGATGTAGTTTATTCTTTTTGACTATTCTATGTGTTCTTCAATTTATTTTAGAGAAAAATACAGCACAGTGGTTAAAACTATCTGTAATTATTCACAACCGACAGCCAAAATGTCTGTTTTTCTTTACATTAGGCTGAAATATCAGATATGAGTTTTTGTAAAAAGCAAAGAAACATAAAAAACCCCAAAATTCTGCCTTGTGATTAAATGTCCTTGTTTCTTTTTGCTTTTTATTTCCATTGATCTGGTAGGGCTTTAACGATACATTATCCCACGATACAATACGTATCTCGATACGTTGCTCACAATACGATACACAATATGATACATTAAAACTTTTCTTTGTTTTGCATTTTCAACAAAACAAAACTCTCTGTATATTATTTATTTAGCTTTGATACTATGACAACGGGTGAAACAACCTCACTTATTCACTTTTACATCAGTTTGTAGTATTTTATTAGCAAAACTAATTTGTCACAAAATAAAAGTCGTACTTAGAAATATTTGATAAGAGTTATTTAATAAAGCTTCATGTATTTTTAATAGTTGCTCATCACAGTAACTACCTTTAGGAGGCATAAATAAAAAATGCTTAAGGCATAAAACAAGCCGTTTGAAATTTCACATAAAGACTTACCTCTTTGTAATAACGACAAAAAGTTGCAGGTCAATATGAAGAAAATTTAAGAAGAAGTTTGGTCTATCTGTTCATTAATTTTTCTACTTTTTGGGTGTCTTGATGTGTTTGTTTTTTCAGAACAAGGAGACAAAATGGGTTGACCTTGGTGGGGCCTACATTGGACCAACTCAGAACCGTATCCTTCGGTTGGCCAAAGAGTACGGCATTAAGACTTACAAAGTTAATGAGCAGGAAAACCTGGTGCATCATGTCAATGTGAGTGTTCCAGCATCTGTTGCGATCTTTGCTTTGTTGTCTTTTCTTCTCTGAAACTACCGCTGATGTCCCATCTGTACAACATGACAGATGTTCCAGATGTGTTCATCCCTTTTTAGGTTCTGTATTAATGACAATCACCACAAGATAACACAAATGTCTTGAGTATCTTCCAGTATCCATGAGACAGGACATTTATGTCAGTATTTATCTGTTAGCATGATTTAATAAGTTATGGTGGCTAGTTACACCAACTCTTCCATGAGTCTCCTCATGATACATTTTTAATTAAAACTTTATCCATATGCATGTCTTTTATTTTAAAAACACCTGATTTAAAAAGAGCTCATTATTTTATTTCTTAATTAAATTAAAACTTAAATCCATGTGATGTTATAGGCTTAAACCCTGTAAGTAGACTTTAGGCTAAATTAAATTATCAGATGGAGTTAAGTAAAATACAGTAAATACCCCATCAGCTTATAGTGAAGGCACAAGGAGATCCGTTCAGTCCAGTTACGAGTTGTAAAAATATATTTTTCTTTCTTATTCTTTTTCACATTTAACTTAATGAGCTAAAGATGGAGAAGAAAACATATATAGCCATTGACATGTCTTGCCTTGACAAGTGGTCCCAATGATAACAACCATATAGGGGACTTGTTCTTTGGCTTAATCTTTAGTATTTAAAGTCTGACTTGCTTGATAATACAGGAAGTTTCTGGCTAAGAGAAAGATTTATTTGATAAGCTTCATTAGCAAAACTCGTTGTAATCAAAGTGCATTTAGACCACCAGGGAATATTCAGACGAAAACCAAACATGTTTTCCTGAACTTTACCACATATCTGTAGCCAGCCACTCTCTCCTCTCTAGCATTAGTGACTGGAGATGCTAATCTTTGCCCAGGGGATTTCTATAACTCAGTTTCCCTTTTTCCTTTGTGGATGAAAGGGAATTAAAGAGATACTGAGGCCATTTTTCTTTGTTCTTCTAATTTCTTACTCTATATCTCATCATTGCGGGTGCACAACTGTCCTTAACGCAGTTGTTTTCCTCTTGCTGATTTGATTTGCCTTTGCTACCATGTATCCTGGTTGTGATACGGCCATTTGTAAATCCATGAACTAGACTAGAGTAGTGTACCAGCTCTTGTTCTGTGGGGGCTGGAGACGGCTTATCTCAGCACAGGCTGCATTTCTATCATGACTTTCGAACTAGACTTTGAGCTTCTGTCCTGGGATCACACAAAAGAGCAAACACACTTTCCCTACTGAATCTGCAAAGTTGGAATAATGTCCAAAACCCACACTGTCAAGTTCAGTTAAAGCCTCGGGGAACTTATAGTGGTACATTTTTTTATTCTATTCAACACAAGGTCAATGTTCTGCTATCCGTTTTCTGTACACATTAACTTTGTATGGTTGTGGGAGGTGGCCGTGCTTATTGGGTGAGAGGCAGGGTTCAACCAAGGACAGGTCACCATTGAGGTTCTTGTATTAAGTGCAACTGTAAACTTTAAGCTTGCCAAATTTTGAAGCAACATTTAGATGCAAGCTTGAAACTTTCAATTATATCTTAAACATGTCCCATCCGGTCATGCACGAGCTTTTAGTCAAACTTGATGTCGTCTTTCTTTTCTCTGTTTCTAGACTAAAATGTCTCCAAATTAAGAACATGCTGAATAAACAAGCTACACTCATTCGCCTGCAGGTGCTTTTTTATTTACTGTTTGAGCTTCTATCAGATGATTAAACTCTAAAAAAACAGCAAACATATACAGAAAATACTTAGAACTTTAATTTATTCATTCTACAAGAACATAGTTTTGCTGCACGTTGGTTCTGGTTTTAGCACTGTTGCCTTGCAGTCTGAAGGTCTTGGGTTCAAAACCCACCCAGATCCTTTCTGCATGCGCAGTAGTTTGCATGTTCTCCCCAGGGACTCTGGTTCCCTTACTCAGACCAAAAAGGTGCATGTTAGGTGTAAGTGTGGTTAAGTGGTTGTTCAATTATATGTTGCCCTGTGGTGTCCTGGGTGTAACCCCGCCTGTTGTCCAATAACTGCATGAGCCAGACACCAAAAGGAAAGGAAGAGGAACAAAAATAACCAACTTAAAGGAACTTAAGGCAGCTTTACAAAATCTGACTCAGTGCTGCCGCGACAGGCGCTGTGGCTAACTGCAGCCACCAGCCAAGCCGGCACGGGAGCGCGCACAGACACTTTACAGACTGTTCGTCTTCACAGCACTGCACCGGGGAGGCTAACATACTTCACGTCAGGTCTCTCCACTCTGTTATTTGATTTGATCTCATCATTTTCATACTGTATCAGGCTCTAAACACGACCTATAATGTTTTCTCACCTGGTCACAAGGAAATGAGCCATGTCAGCATCCGTTTTCACTCCCAAATGCAGCTGAAGTTCCCTCCATGAACCGAACGCATATCCAATATTTATGCGGGTGCCTGCCCGGCTTCGGTCATATTTTTTTTTAGACTCACGAGATGCCGCTGATAAAGTCTTTTTTTTTCTTCGTGGTGCCACTTTTTTGGGGGGTGAGAGTGGATGCAGGTTGTTTGCTGGCTGCAGAAACATCCATAAATATACCTTCAGTGTTTGAATCCAAGTCCAACGGCGATGTACTTCCTGTTCAAGAGCTGTCGGCAACGCGCATGCAGCGTCAATTTACGTCACATCCCTACAACTGCGCGGGAAATTCGGACGTCGAACTGCAGCGCATTATGTAGCACACAGCGTTTCCAAGGCAACAGACATATATGCGGATGGCCTCGTTATTTTGGGTTTTTAATGCTTCATGACCCATTAGCATTGAATAAACTGGAAATGCATGTGTAGTTTTTCACAAATCTTGCCTTAAGTCCCTTTAATTTAAAATCTCTATGTGGAGTAACAACAACCCCGAAATGTCAATCAGGGAATGGTATAAATAATCAAATCTGACCCAAACTGTGAATCCATTCCAGAGCATTGATTTGTAATTATGTTCTTTTGATTTGTTTAGTCTATTAGTTGCACAAAATTTCATTTGTTGCCAATGCTAGAACATTTTTTCCCATAAAAAAATAATTGCTCTAAAAATCCCAAAACTATTTTCTCAGAGATTCTTTATTGTTTTAATATGAACATCCTTTAAAATGTATTAACTTTATCTACTTATACCTGTGGATAAATGAGTGTGCGGTCTGCAAAAAAAGCACAAAAAAAAAAGACTAAGAAATGTGATGTAACTACTGCATGTGTTCACATAACAGAAATACTTAATGACATCCAAATTATTCACATTTAATTATTGCAGCGTTTTTCATAGTGACACCAAATAATGTAGCGCTATTTATAGTAACATGAACTAACAGGTATAATTAGACGCAGCATTAGCTGTCTTATTCTGACAGGTGTTTTCTTCATAGCTGCCCCCATTTAAAATAAACTTAGAGTAAATCACCATCTCACAGTAAAGTCATGTGAACAGAACAAAGATGCAGCTAATCATGAAGTAAACACGACTGTAGTACTATTTACTTGCGTGAACGTACACTGGCAGCAAAAAGGGCAGAGTGAGTCCATGTTACTTTCATCTACTTTGAGTGTCAACAAGTTCTAGTCCTTCTTGATCTAATGTTGTGCCCACCTCTTCTTTTAAATGCTTATGACAACACTTCTTCTTTTCCCTGAGCTTTGACTTGAATTAGAAATGATTTCAAACGTGTTTGGTGTAAACGCACCCCAAGTCTCCCCGTGTGCCTAAAAGTGACCAAAAAGCACCGTACGCTTGTAGCTGGTCGCTTGAACATTTGCACCTTGAAGCGTGTCCAAAGCAAACTGGTCGCGCTTAGAAATATGCAATTTTGACATGCGTGAAACGGAAATACGCAACTTGTGGGAGGAAGTAGTGCCAGATGGTATTTTTGCATGATGGCAGCTGTCAATCTATAGCGTTTGAAGAGAGAGTCTTCGTTCTTTATTGTGAAGAGCAGAGCAGCGTGACAGTAGCGGGCTTGTTGGCCTTTCGCGGCTTCGCCGGGTCAGTCAAAATGAACCTACCAGGTTCCCCGATCTCTTCACTTATACACTTATATGTGTCAAAACTTATGGTCTGTACTGTATTCCTCCAAGCTAGGTCCTTTTTATTATTATCATTATTATTATTTTTTGCCAAATGGTACCATAAATTTGTATATTACCACTTCAACCTCTGCATTTGGTTTTATGGTCACATGTTACTTGATTTCTGTTTAGATTTCCCTCCTTAATATAATGAACAGTCTGCAGAAAAGTGTGTTTTCTCACAGTGATTTGATGTTGACCTACTTCAGAACTGTAAAATGTCACCGGTGTGATAGTTGGCACAGACAGCGAGCAGAAAATACATCTGACTGAGTGTTGTTTTGAACCGTCTTGTGACCTTCTGTGTGTGTGTGTGTTTCCTTGGATACTATCTCTGTAAGATGTAAGTCCTGCGTAGCACTCGTTGCTTCCTGGCTGGTTTCCATGGCAGCATGCCTCATCAAAAGCTGCCAACACTGTCAGGTGCTGTTTTTTGTCTACGTGTTTTCCTCCATTCGAACATATGGATGTGTAGGAAGGTCAAAGACGTGTTGTGTGTCTCCCACAGCTGACGCTGCAAGAACATTGTTAGTCGCCAAACCGGGATAGATTTCTTTATTGAATGATGCTGCATATTGTATATTACTATTAGTTGTCTTTAATCAGAAAAAAGACAAAAATAACGCGTATCTATCTTTCCTAAGAAATACTGTCATCATGATCCACATAATCCTGGTAGTTTTTCTAAGTAACATCTACAGCAGCCAACATCTCACCAGTACACAAAATTAATCATTAATCCACTGTTATATTCAAAAATATTCAAGCAAAATCCATATGAATACCTACCAATAATTCATAGAACCAAAATACAGTAGATCTGTCAATGCCTTCAATGTACTTACCCGTTTGCACTAACTCCTAACTTATTTAAATGTTTTGGGTTTTATAAACAGAGAAAGAATTAAAAAATGTCATAAGACGCACCACAAATAAGACTGAATACATGGCATGTGGACTGTTAATAAGTAACACTTTCACCATAACCTGGGACACCATTACAAAAGAGAACCAAATTTTGATATTTGGTGTTAGCAATGAGGGTGACCTCCTGCTTTGTGTGCGAGCGTAGGTGGAAGTAGGGCTGCACGATTATGACCAAAATAATAATCACGATTATTTTGATCAGCATTGTAATCATGATTATTAATCTTGATCATTCATCCTGCAGGCTCCAGACCAACAAATTACCAAAACTCTGGATTTTATTTAGTTCATTTGGATCAGCAGCATCTGGCAGTGTTTTTTCCCACACAGCTTATTTATTTGCTTTTTGTCCTCATGTTTTTATTTTAATAATAACAATTGGAATAGTTTTAAAACCTCACATCTAGACACGTAAAATCCTAGAGTTAGAAGATCAGGGACTTTCGTTGTACCGTATCTGTATATTTTGACTCCGTTCTGGGAATCTGTGATCTTTTTGGCAGAATGATCTATTTTCAATTCCAGAAATTGTTTATTGTTTAATTTGGATCCCCATTAGCTTCCACAGCCATGGTTGCTAGTCTTCCTGGGGTCCACACTATTAAAATACAAAAATACAATTAACAGTACATGTGAGTAAAACACACATACTTGATTCAACATTTTAGTTTTTTACGCCGATACCGGCCAAAGTGAACCTGAGTAGGCGGTGCAGCATGGAAGGCGTCCGAGCCCTTATTCAATTACGACAGTAAGAATATTTAAAATACACAATACTTTAAGACAATAAAATCTTTTTTATAGACTTCTTAAAAACGTTATGATTTTGAATATCCCTGATACCACATGGAAGTAAATTCCACTCAATAGTCCATCTGTATAGAATAGTTTTTTCATGAAATTACTTCTAGGACTTGGAACTATGACCGTGTTGTTACTGACTTGGCGTGTTAGGTGCTCATGACAGTATCCACTAAATAATAATCTTTCTTTAAAATAATGATGTATATTGTTAATCATGACCTTTTGCATAAACAGCAGAAGGCTGTAATTTACTTTTGCCTCCACAGTTAACCAGGATAGTTTGAGATGCATCTCATCCACATTAGTGTGAAAATGACAGTGCAAAGCTACCCTAGCTGCTCTGTTCTGAGCAATTTGAAGTTTTCTTAGATGTTTCTGGGCTGAACTGGACCAAACTGCTGGATAATACTGTAAGTGAAATAAAACAAGACTCTGAACAACATTTTTCAAAACAGTGGCTGAACAATATGCAGAACATTTTCTGACTTGCTTTCATCAGTTTAACTTGCTGCCGCTGTGATGTGTGACTGCTGAGTGGCTTGTGCGCTCTTTACATTTAGGCAGCAAAATGAAGCTTTAGCCAGTCGTTCGCCCCCTGGTGGTTGGCAGACTGTTGGTTGAGACAAGCAGAAGCGCTCACAATTTATATGTAAATATCGTTGACGATATTTTGGCCACCAGAATCGTGATCACGATCAAAATCTGATTAATTGTGCAGCGGTGGAAGCAAAGTGGATGAAGTCAGGGGCAAAAATCTACAAATGTCGTCTGCCCCATTGCACTTTGTTTTAAAAAATTAACCAACCACAGGAAAACACGATCGATGATACAGGCATATTAAAAACACAATAATGACATTGTTTATCAGTACAAACACTTTAGTTGCTGGTTGGACTTTATCTTTAACTGAACTTTAACTGAATTTCTAATTAATGTACCAATTCCCTTTGTCAATGATAATACATTGAATCTTTGTGCTCCAACTCACTTCATGGAGCTTCAAATACAGATTTTGTTATTTTGATTGTAAGTGAGTTTTGATCATATGGGAAAAAATGCCAGATAGTCACAAGAAGAAACAGCTTCCTTAAACATAGGAAACAATGCAAGCTGATATTTACATCCATCAAACGGATGCTAACAGTGTCACTAACAGTAAACCAGTAAGCATTCCAAGCCTTGGTGTAATTAGGGTTAGCTTTCAAACGAGCTGCAAAGCTAATCAGCTTTTCTGTGGCAGATTGTAATCCTAAAGGCCAGAGCCGGTTTCCCTTATCAGCAAACTACTGTCTAACGAACACTGCAGCTCTCAGCACTGGATTCATTAAGGAGCTATCGCTATCAGAGATGGGGGAACACACCGTGATTAGATACTTTCTCTGCTTATCAGTGATTGAGAAAGAGCATGGGATTGTCCTGTCCATCACTCCTCAGTGCAGATCTCATGCATGTGAGCACGTTCACAGAAGAAAAAAGCCGATGAGTCTTAAGTTCCTCCACAGGGATGAGAAAAGAGGAATCCTGTAGTTTAAAATTTCAGTTCATCAGCTGTTTTCACTGTTAGTCTATTTATAAAAAGGTCCTGTGGGTGTCATGTGAAGTTGCTGAACTCGTGCACATCTGCAGTTAACTTTATATTATTGTTGCTTTTTAAAATGTAGCCCCAATTTTCTGGTCCAATCAGAATATTAAATATTTTGTATCTTATGTTTTACAATTCCCAGATCTTTAGTAACCACAGTGACTAAACAATATCTTAAACCCAACCAGTGTCATGGTTCGCTGTGTGTGTGCGCGTGTTCAGGGAGGAAACAAGTCTCCAACACAGCAGATGATCTTCAAGCAAGGAGAGAAAATAAATAATGCTGGCTGAGCAGGTACTTACATTACCACGGCGGGCGCAAATATCACGACTAAATCCAACTACGTGAACACAATCCACCCACAAACTCAGCAACCAAAGACACAGCTTATATACTGATAGAAAACAAAGGAAAGCAATCAACACAAACGTGAGACACCTGGAGGAGAGGGGGGAAGAAAACAAGCTACTGCTGAAACACAAGGGGAACAGGAAGCACAGGATGATACCAAAATAAAACAAGAAACCAGAGACACAGTACAAAATACAACAAAAAGGCTGCACACAGAAGTACAGGGGAGAACAAGGAACACAGAGGAATATAAGCCCCAAAACAATCCCATAACACAAAATATTGAGGAGGAAACAAAATCATAAATAATAGGGGTGTAACGGTATACAAAAATCAGTACGTATCTCGGTTTTGAGGTCACGATTCGGTTCATTTTCGGTACAGTAAGTGGAAAAAAAACAAACCATAATTGCTCTTTTTTAATTTTCAACTTTTGCAAACAACGGTTTATATATTTTCTTATAAAAGTGAAACATTAAAAAATAAGAAAACATATAAAAATAGAAATAAAAAATAGAATACAGCTTAACTTCCCAAACAGGAGACCTTATAGATAAAGGAGGGTGTTCAAGCTCCAACTTGTTTACATCAGTCATGACGTCTTCTAGAGGGAAAAAAAAACCTCACACGGGAATCTGGTGGTGACAACAAACTTCTAGTCTACCACTGAAGATGCTCCGCGCACAAAACAAGCCTGTTAACTAGCTGTAATCAGATCAGTGAACATCTGCACTATATTAACAGCTTAGTACCGAAGCGGTTCGTATAAATGTGTATGCTGTTACACCCCTCAGCTCATGTATTTACTTCAATGTGTTTGTTTAGCTCCGCTGTGCGTCACTAAATACAGCGTCCGTGCGGAAACTCACCTGGAAACTTACTTCAGCTGTGCTTAATATCACACTAACAATAAATGTATGAAAAAAAATGAACCGAAACGGTACGCAAGTGAACTCAGAAACTCAGAAAAAGAGGAGGAAAGAGGTTCCCAAAGCCCAAAAACCCAAATAAGTATCAACAATTGTGTTCACATCTGCACTGTTTGAGACACAGTCCTAAATCCTCTGTTCTGTATCAGTAGCAAAAACAGCTGGTAGGGACGTCTACATCAAGGCCATAGAATTAGCATGGATGGAAAGGACATGTCCCCACTAATAACTAGTGAATAAAGAAAATAAATCCTTTGTTATGACACATATTGGTGAGATGTGCTGGAAGTCAGTGAAGAAACTGCTGAAGCTTTGAATGTGCACTTTGTGAACTTCACTGGAGTAGGAGTCAGAAGATGAACATGATGAGATGAATATCTGTCATTTCTTTAGATTTTTATCTGAAAGTCTTAAAGATTGTTGTCAGGTGCATCTTCCGTTCAGCAGAGCAGCCATACTTATCTTCACCTGGTGTTGGTTGATTCTTTCAGTCAGGCTGACCTGCTGCCCACTGATGTGGACAGAAAATCAGCTGTGCATCCCTTCTCTTTCTATCTGCCTCTCTTCTCTCTGTATTCAATTGGCCTGAATCACCATGGAGACCGACCTGTTGGTCCACAGCAGTGAATACTGACCATATTGAGCCCCATCCCTCTCTGTCTGACTCTCAACAGTATGGTGTCAAACAGGAGCAGCAGGATTCAGAGAAATCATTGATATCATGTCACGCAATGACCAGAAACTCAAACTTGGACATCCCCAGTGAATTCTGGGATTTATTCTTGGGTTAAAGACAGACAGCCGGATCTCTGTGATATTTTTATAATAGATCTGTAAACACTTTAAACAGGTAGAGCCACCCATCCTTTTCCAAAAACTACTTATTTCAGATTAGGGTAGCGGACAGCTGGTGTCTATCTCTGTGAGAGGTGGGGTTCACCCTGACCCAGTGTTTCAACACACCTGATTAATAACTAATCAACAAGTTTCTGCTAAACTTCAATCATCCATATAAGTAGAATGTACATATATATACATATTCTGTTCAGACTTCTTTCAATACCTCTATTAACCAACTGTATTAGCTTAATTATCCACTGATAGAAGATTAATTGCAGATCGATCCGAGTACCCCCCCCCCTCCCATGAAAGATCTTGACCAACTCTGGGTCAAATATCAGTGACAGGGAAGTGGGAACTCAAAATACTTTCACTCTTACTTTCAGACTGAAAATTTACAAAATCTGTTAGAAAGTTCACTTAACTGAAGGAAATAAGTTTCCAACTGAAAAGGCTCACTGATCAAACAGGTGGAACCGTTATTTTTGCATATTGATGAAATTTGCTTTTGCAGGTTTTACCCGTTAAACAAACATCTAAGATCAAATCGCAGTCGGGACTTCGTATTGATAAAGGCAATTAATGAACAAATTATTTTAGTTTTATATGGTCAAAGAATATTTTTCTGTGCTTTCATCAGAACATTGATTCGTTGTACGACTGATCAACTGACTTTCCAATCTTCAGTTCATTCAGGAGCAGCTGATGTTTAAATGGGTTTTGCAGAAATGGCACATGCTGATTCTTTAGGAAGAACTTTACAGTGAAATACTCACACAACAGTTTAATGTCCCACCGATGTTGAAAATAAAGTCACATTGTAACAGATCTGAATCTCAGCCGGCTGGGTGGTCGCTAGTTTCTGTCATTTTAATAAAGCTAACCCGGACCAGAATCATTATTTACACGTCCAGACTTCCTGATTCCATAACAAATCACATGTGAGTCTGCAAGGCTGCCAAGTCTTCAACACAAGCAGCTGGAATTATACGACCAGCAGCAAAAAGTAAGAAACCACCACATCCTTCCAACTGAACAGCCGAGCTGCACGTAATGGGGCGTTCAAACGCACTTAGGAAAACTCAATGCTGAACAAATAGACCTTCAGATATTCCCAGAAACTGAACAAATACAAGAGAAACAAAACGAGAATCAACATCAGAACTGGCAACTCAACAGAAAAATTAGGGAGGGGAGGGGGTGAGTGGCTGAGAGCTTACGGTTTGTTTTTCTACATGAACTGCGGGACTCAAATTTGACGATAAGGTCTAATTCTTACATACTGTAACTTTAATGTGTGTATGACATTAATGCACATGGGTTAGCAGCTGCATAGCGTGATTTCCTTTCACACTGTTATCAGTTCTGCTGTGAAACAATAGAGAAGATAACCAGTAGTCACCTTTACAAATACTAAACTCTGTTAACAGTGTTGGGAACTCATAATTTGCAGGTTTACATAGATAAGATGTGTTATCAGTTTAATACACCATCCTATGACCCTTTTTTTTCCATTTCACAACACAAGAAAGAGTGTAATAATTCTTTAAATCCTAACTCTCAGCATGGGATTATAGACGGTCTTATCAAGCTTTATGACTCTGAATCAGCTTTTCTACTCTGTACATAATTATTTGGATTTTGTTCCATTACCCACACTGAAGTCTGAGGGTCAGCAAGCTGTTGCAGATTTCACTCCGCAAAGCAGATTCTGTAATGTGGGTTTACATACATTACATACATGTGCATTACATACACCCCTAATACACAGGTTGCTACCATAAATGGTAAATGGTATATGATGTGTACTTGTATAACGTTTTTTTTTTAGTTGGACAACTCACGAAGTGCTTTACACATATTCACGCATCATATAAAGTTGTTATAATATAAACTACCATTAATCATAGTGATACTTTGCAAATGTAAGTCAAAATCTTCCGTCACAGACAAGTTCCTGAGATAAAGTGAGCATGTGAAAATAATATTTCTTACATGACTGTGATTCTATCTTTATAGGGAAAGTCGTACCCATTCAAAGGCTCCTTCCCTCCCATGTGGAACCCCATTGTTGTGTTGGACTTCAACAATCTCTTCAGGACGATGGATGAAATGGGCTCAGAGGTAAACAAAGACACAGTGCCGGTGTAACCATGTGACCATCGATGCTTTATGTTAAACCTCCCACTATATGTTAGATTCCTAGAGAAGCCCCCTGGAGAGCTCCACATGCTGAAGAGTGGGACAAAATGACCATGCAGGAGCTTTTTGAAAAGATCTGCTGGACCAGGTAACATGTTGGTCATATTTATAGAATCATTTTAAATTTCTGGCTCATTTGCTGAAAATTCTGCTGTCAAATACAGAAACAGTCTATAATTGGCAACATTTTTGATATTTAAGATAATCAAGGGCGTCAGTTTGTTTTTAAAAGTGGTGGGGACAATAACAATAAACTTGAGTGTGGTTTGAAGACTGCTGGGGACGTTATTAAATATTCATATGCTGTATATTTATCAATTTAGCGGTTCATTACAGTTTGCTGATCGATACTTACATCCATATCGTAACTAACACAAAGAATAATGTTGGTTTTATTTATAGTATTATTTGTGGCCGGTAAAATACACAAATAAGAGAAAAATAAAGCACAGCGTAGCAAACCGAGACAAAACTCACCACTCCTGGCTGATGACCTCTGAATGACCCGGTGACGTCATCGTAAATTAAACTATTACCTCCGAAACTAAAACAGCACCAAAGTGCAGGAACGGAGCACTAACACTCTCAGATTTAGTACATTGAAGTTTTCTGTTGGTAGAGAGCTACGAAGCTAAATTAGCAGCAGACAGGAAGTAGAGTCTTTTCAAAACTTCCTTGAGACAACGCAAAATGTGTTTATTTTATTTTTTTGTTCTGTTTTCTCACCTTAAAAATATTTTCTCACCATGTCCCCTGCAGGGTTCAGTAGTACTCCGGGATCTGCCGGATTAGTAAAAAAAAGTTATGAAGCTGCAGATTTCCCAGGATGCCGTGCATGCACTCTTTCTGAAATGTTGAAAAGGAAACTAAATTAAACGTGGTTTTATTTTCATTACAGTTAAAGTATACTTTATGTAATGACTTACTTAAAAAAAAGTATAATAGTAGATTATCTCCTGGGACCATGAGTGAATATCAGGTCTGACTGCTCCCCTTAAATAGATCCGCATCAGGGCGATAATGCATTAAGTGTACCCTAGCGCCCTCTTAACTTCTGATGAAGTTACTGCATGTCCAAACACAAGATGAGGCTTATTTCTGCCACTTCTCGGAGAACTGCAGCCAGTGATCCCTCGAAAAGTGGTGGGGACAAATTAGTCTATTGCACAAAGTGCTGGGGACATATCCCCAGCGTCCCCGGTTAAAATGGCACCTAAGAAGATAATATTTACTTTAATGAGACTAATCTTTTCTTTCATCATAGTCATTTTCAAAGTGTTTACCCTGAATTAGTATCATGGTGCCTTTAAGCTTTTCAGATGTGTTTCTGTAGTTTGGTATCACGGTGTGCATCACCAGAGCTGTCTGAGGAACTCAGAGAAAAGATTTTAGGTGTCCATGTTAAATATACACATCTAATTCAGTGGTGAAAACACCCATTCAGCATATTCTTAAGTTCTACAGAAGCCTGTTCACTCATCGATTCAAATTAGAGTTGTTGAAGCAGAGAAACCTCTAATCATGCAGGATTGATATTTCTGTGGTAGATGACTAATAATCCTACAGTAAAGATATATTTTGTTGCTGAAGTTTCTTCCTCTTCCAGTGCCGTCCGTCGCTTCGCCACACTGTTTGTCAATGTGAATGTGACATCTGAACCCCACGAGGTGTCTGCTCTGTGGTTCCTCTGGTATGTGAAACAATGCGGAGGAACCATGAGGATCTTCTCCGTCTCTAACGGGGGACAGGTATGTGCCTAATTTTAAGTTTTTGTACTAAATGCGTCCACCTATTTATTTTCTTCCACTTATCTAAAATAAAGTTGCAGGGCATCAGGTTCAGGAGACAAAAACAGGTATCCCTCTCCTCAGTGATACTCTTAATGAAGCCATTTCATACACATTTCAGGACTTTGTGGTTATTTCTTAAGTATTAACCAGTAATATGAAACATTTTATATCTAAAAAACGTCAGGAAACACTGATTAACAGATCTTTCAATCTGTCTGCGTCAAAATTTGGGTGGTTCCAGCTCCTTCCGTCAGGCTGCTTCGTCAGCAGCTTGTCCATATTCATTGTTCGAATTTGCTGGACTCTGATTGGCTAACAAACTAGCCTATGAGAGCAAAGAATACTGTTTCCTGCCCTGCTGTGCATGGCAACGTCAGACGTTGTGTCTTCCTGTTTGCTACGTGTTCTCCTCCCAGTGGTACGTGCTGATAAAACCTCCAGAAAGAAACCAGGAAGCATCCTAAACAGATTCCCAAACCATCTCCACTGACTCCTTCTGATGCGCGGGAGCAGCTGCTCTACTTCAAGCTCCTCCTGAGGCTGAGTCCAGCCAGTCTGTAGACAAAGATCATTTCAGCTGCTCGTATCCGGAATCTCGTTTTTTCCATCAGGATTCAGATCTTGTGACTATAGGTAGGGGTCAGAACGTAGACTGAGCAGTAAATCAAACACTTTCGGATCAGCTCCTTCTTCACCATCACAGATAAAGCCTCAATCTATTGGTTCACCTCCATCCTGCACCACTCATGAACAAGACACACAGATACTTAAACTTGAGGCAAAGACTCAACGCCAACCTGAAGGGAACGTTCCACCTTGTTCTGGTTGAGAACCTCAGATTTTGAGGAGCTGACGGTCATCCCAGTGGATTCACACTCAGCTGCAAACAGTGCACGCTGAAAGTCATGGCTCGAAGACACCATCAGAACCCCATCCGCAAAAAGCAAAGATGACATCCTGATGTTTTCAAACCAGACAGCTTCCTTTCCCCAGCTAGGCCCTTTTTTTTTGCTATATGAAAATCAACATCTCACAGGAAAACAAACTAACAGCTAAAGCTAACAACAGCTGTAATATGTCTAAACTAAACTTGGGATAGAAACGGAAAATTCCCTGTTTCTCGAATGATTTTCCAGAAAACACCCTTCAGACTTGGCACTAACTGCTAGAATTTGGGAGTAATACTGAAACAGGATCTTATGGTTTATGTCCTGGAGGGGAGAATTCACCAGTGAAGAACAGGAGCCTTAGCATCAGAAGGAGATTGTAAATCTGCTACAATACTTGTCCTTCATCTGCTTCACATCAGCTCTGCATAATTCAGAGTAGGACAAAAGATACTTTCTCTGAATGCTGGCAGAGCTCATTCTGCCACACTACTTTCCAAAACACAGGGACCCTGTTGCTATAGCCACTGAGGACTGTGATTATGTCTGTAAACAAATGAGAGTGTTCAGACTCCTGATGTAAGTTCTACAAACTAAACTGCTAAGGGCATGCTAACAAGCTAAAAATGCATTTGTGGTTGTGCATGCAATGAATAAATTAGATATTTGTTTAAAACAGAGTTGATATTTAATTTGGTTTTGTGCTCTGTTTTACTTAAAACTGTGAAATTGTCTTTGCACAGACACTTTGTTTCACTGCCAAAACAGATTTAGATTTATTTGCTAATTTAGCAGCAACTGGCAAGCAGATTAATTTTAGTGGAATGCGCACAACGTGTTTCCAATCAGGGATGATGGAGAGATGTTGGCGCTGGTCGTATGGAAAAGGTCACTGCCCAATCGATTTTGTGTATCAGGGCTTCAACATCACTTTATCTTTCTCTACTCCCTCCGTCTGTCTTCATGATTCAGTACCTGGCCTGAGTCTTCTAAACACAAACTTGTAGAGAAGGAAAAAAAAAAGGGAACAGATTTAATCAGCCCTCTTACTAAATATGGGTTTAATAACTTTAGATGAGAAGTAAGATCAAAAAAGATCAAAAAAGAATATTTCACTGTATCTACAGACACAACTGACTTATAATGGGGTTTTTTTCATCGGCAAAGGAGAGGAAGTTTGTGGGCGGCTCCAGTCAGATCAGTGAGTGCATGGCCAACGAGCTTGGAGACCGAGTGAAGCTGCAGTCGCCGGTTTACAGGATCGACCAGACCGGAGACATGGTGGTGGTGGAGACGGTGGACAAACAAACGTACACGGTAAGCAGAGTTCAATCGTTACTACGGCCAAACAGTCGAGAAAAATATCGCCGTTTTCACTGTCACGAGAAAAAACAACAATAAAAGTTGTTTCCAAATAAATAAATAAATAAAGTGAGAGGCTAAATGAAACCTGTCTAATGATCTGCTTCAGACTTTGAAATGTAGAGATTTTGAAATCTTTAAATATAGCTGCAATTTTTTGGGTTCAATGTTTGTAATCTTCCTCTCTGTAAAGAGGTTATTAATCTCAATGGGATTAAATAAAGGTCTAACAGATAATTCTGTAACTACCAGAATCCAAAAAAAAGATGAAGTATTATAATTTTAAAGGTGGTATATGGAATATTTTAATAAAAAGCAATATTTTTAATAAAATAATGCCTCCACGGGGTGTTTAGAGGGTTGTAGAATGAAAATACACTATTATCTTTAAAAATTATATTTGAAGTAAAATATTATAAAATATTAATTTTGACGGGCACGACGTTGGCATTTTGTTTACATCTACCAGCCAATGGGTTGCCTAATACCGTAAATACTCCAGCACAGCGAGGCTGGTACTGTGGAGTCTGCAGGTCAAGCAGCTGGAAGCACTGGGGATATGTGGTGATTATATACCTTATTTGCTTGCCATAGGGGGTTTCCCATGTGACGAGCAAGTTCTGTGTGGAAACGTTTTTATTAGCAGCTATTAGCAGCTATTAGCAGCTAGCTAACACGGAGCTACATGTGGCTGAAGTGGAGGAGCTTCAGGCCACTTATTCACTGGAAGACACACCACGGAGGATTTTATTCCTTTTTTTATTTAATTGGATAAGTAGGACGTGCAGGAGGGTGTGTGAGGAGGACAGAAGATGTTAACGAGCCTGGCACCCAGATGGCTGAAGGCTTTATGTTGTGTTATTCTGTTCCAAGTTCCATATACCACCTTTAATTATCAAAAAATGTGAATATGAAAAAGAAAAACTCTAAAATTAGAGTTAAATAAGAAAACTTCAAAATGTATTGTTTTTCCTTTAATTTATCAATTCAACAAACCTTATTGATTAACAAAAGCTACTAAAATAGTTCACTCCTGGTTGGACATAACAGAATAGTTCATGTGGTGTTTTACTGATGTCTGCTGGTGAAATTGTTATATTTTGTGTGTTTTTATTTATTTGTCTTTCTTTAGGCCAAATATGTGATTGTAGCTACTCCTCCTTGTCTGAACCTGAAGATGCACTTTAACCCCGAGCTGCCCCCCCTCAGGAACCAGCTGATCAGCCGTGTCCCCATGGGTTCTGTCATCAAGTGTATGGTATACTACAAGGAGAATTTCTGGAGGAAAAAGGGTACACAGGAACCAGACAGTGGGACCGAGGGGCTGTGACAAGATATGAGGATGGTTTTAATGTTTGTTTATTTTGTCTTCAGGTTACTGTGGCACCATGGTGATCGAGGAGGAGGGGGCGCCTATAGGCCTGACGCTGGACGACACAAAACCTGATGGGACTGTGCCTGCTATTATGGGGTGAGTTCAATACATACATGCATGCACACGTGATCGAGCATAGGATATAAAAGAGTGAAGACCCATTTTTCCATTGTTTCTTGGTTTGAATCCACTGCTGCAACAGTTAACCTGGTTCTGTCAGATCACTGTGTGTCGCCGCGAGTCTACACACACTGATCTGGACTGCTCCGTCTGAAAGCGTCTGAAAAAGGGAGGGACATCTGGTATAATATTTTAAGCTGATTGGAGGACACACCAACAAGTGTCTGCCAATCATGATTTGTCGGGAGTGAAGCATACACATCGTTACCACCAAGAAATGCACAAAGTTCTTCCCTTTTCTCATTTTTTTAATCAAAAAATCGTCTCTAGTTCTCTTAAAACAGATTCAATAGTTGCTTTTATGTGTACATCCACCAGCAGCCATGTTTGTTTTTCTTTGCCTGCCTGGGCACTTGTTGCCAATCATACCTGAACACCCGCCCCAAAGCACAATGCTAACACATGATTGGTCTGAACATTTTCTAACCGAGTCTGACGGTTTAGTTGAAGCGGAACAAGATGGATTTTTGTGGGTTTGGAAAACTCCACGAGAACCACTCACGAGAATCCATCTTGCAGCGCAAGCTTAGTAACTGATGCTTTTGAAAGAAAACAATAAAAGACATGAAGTCAGACGTTTTCAACCAAAACACCCTCTATTATTTTAGTTTGATTAACTATTTGTGCACCGTTAACTCCTGCCTAAAAAAGTTGACGAGTCATGAGAAAACCAGATCAAAAATCCCATCAGGCTAAAAGATTGTTAACTTTGCAGTATGTGTAACATATCAAGCAGATGCAAATGACCAGGTCCAGTTTTAATCTATAAAATGCTTCCCTACAACCCTTTGATGACGTGTAATACACTGTCACACTGCAGATTTGTTTCTATAAATCTTTAGTTTTTACTGCCTGTTCCCTGCAACTGTTGGACAATCAGACATACCTAGAGTTTTAATAGGGAGATAATTGTATATTTCTTTTAAAATAGTTCTAGAAAAATTGACCCCAATAACAGTTAAAATCAGAAACATTATGTGGCCCTCCAGTTTGTTCGCTGGATAATCGTTCCTCTCTTCTTCCCACAGATTCATCCTCGCTCGCAAGTGCAGAAAGCTGACGGACCTGACCAAAGAGGAGAGGTTAGAAACATGATGGATACACCAGATCAGATAAATCCACTCTGACAAGCTGCAGGTAGATTTAGTCCAAACTGATGTGTGGTTTTGTTTAGGCTGAAGAGGATCTGTGAGATTTACTCCCGAGTGCTTGGCTCAGAGGAGGCTCTACGTGTGAGTCTACTCACATAAAAACACAAACTGCTACACTGGAACAACTGAAGTTGTTTAAACTGTTTATGTGTTCACTTGTGCCTCTCAGCCAGTTCACTATGAGGAGAAAAACTGGTGTGAGGAGGAATATTCTGGAGGCTGCTACACAGCTTATTTCCCCCCAGGAATCCTTACCCAGTATGGGAGGTGAGTCACACGGACACACAACCCTGTGGACTCCCATTGTTCTGCTTTTAGTATCTAATTAGTGTCTCATTTAGTCCCATTTGATGCATGCTGTCTTTTTCTTTTCAGAGATGTTTTTCTATTTGCACTTTTTTTTCTATTCAAAAAGTGCTCTAAAAGTGCATATTTGAAAACTGCAGTTGCTGCTTTGGGCTTGTTTCCGCTTGATTTAACGTTCTTCTGTTTGATGCATAATTACTCACTATGTCAGAGAACACAGTGAGTAATGCTTCAAAAGAACCTACAATTAAATTTTTAGGCATGAATTACTTTATTTTCAGTTACTGGGTTATTTGAAACTATTGTTCAGATATGTGACAGTGTTCATCCTGCAAACAACATCAGTGACACCGTCGCCCCCTAGTGGAACTACAGACAGGATTACATTTTAACTTTAATGTGTTTAAACCTCTGCACATTGCATGTATAATGAAAATTTAGAGTGCTTTAGGATAACATAAAAACTCAAATGGCTGAAAACAAAACAAAAAAAAATAAAGAAAACACAAGATGCATTAAAATCCAATTAAAAGGGTGGAAGTCATGAATAAATAAAAAAGTAAATACTGAGTTCAAACAGTAAGGGGACCATTTCTCAAAGTCATCTATCAACTTGATTTTGTCTGTTTGTTTTTGTCTCCAGAGTTCTGAGGGAACCTGTTGGCAGGTTGTACTTTGCGGGGACTGAGACAGCCACAGAGTGGAGCGGCTACATGGAGGGGGCGGCGCAAGCTGGAGAGAGAGCAGCCAGAGAGGTTTGAGTCGTAACTTACAGAGAGGAAAACATGCGAGAGGGGAGTTTTCTACTAAAAGAAAAGCTCACAGGTTAAATAGAAAAGTAGGTAGAAGTGCGAGGAAGCAACAGCTAACACAAACCAGGTGTGATGAGTGTCCGATGTGACCTCATGTCATGTTTATTTAAAAAGCACTTTACAATACAGTACAGTCAGTCAAAGTGCTGTACAATAGAAATGTGCCACACACAAAAACACATAGAGGTACAAAATGTCACGTTTTGATGAAGGTTTTAATGTTGGACCCAAAATGCGGTGAGGACAACAAAAACTAAAGTGCAACTAAACGTTTAATAAGAACCAAAAATGCGACGTGGCAGCAAAACAAACTTACATGAGGGATGAAAAAGTCCAGAGATGAAAAACAACAAAAATAATCCATGAGGAAAATATAATCCAGACACAGAGACAAGACAGGAAGCCAGGCTGGGGAGACGGTCGTGTCAGGAACCCGTGACAGGAAGAGTCCTCCTAACGGCGCGGCAGATGGCCAGCGCAGAGGTACTCAGGCCCTGGAGAGACGCTCCAGGGACGGGAACACAATAGACTAAGGTTAGGGACTTACAGGGTTTGCAACAACAGACTTACACGGAGTGACAAAAACTGGCTGCTTAAATAGTCAACAAACCAATCACTGAAACACGAAACACCTGAACGGAAAAACACTAGACTGAAGACACAAGCTGAGCTGACAAGATACTGAATGACACATGAGGAGAACAGGAAGTACAGACATAACCAAAATAAAAGCAAAACAGGAAACTAGTTCAAGAGAAAATAAAAGCCGAACCTAACGGCTGGGGATAAATCAAAACACTAGATACACATGAGGAACAAGGTGAAAGCACAACTTCACAAAACCTCCATAATAATAATAAATAAACAAACCAAAAACCCCAGAACCTGACACAAAATAGATAAGGCAGTAAAAACAATAAAAATTTAGCCAGATGAAAGAACTCATAAAAGCCATTTAGATAAAATCACAAATAAACTCCTAAAATCAGCAAATTAAGACACGTCAAGACATGTGATGCATCCAGGGATTATGGCAGACGTATGTGGTTAAGTATCCGCCATTTTAAAAGAGATGTTAGAGGTGGTGAAAAGCCATGCGGAAAAAGTGCGTCTTCAAGCGGGATTTAAAAACATTTATAGAAGACGATTGCTTGATCTCAAGGGGAAGCTCATTCCAAAGTCTTGGAGCAACAATAGCAAAGGCTCTATCACCACGGAGTTTAGAACGTGCCTTTGGGACCTGCAGAAGGAATTGATTGGCCGACCTTAGTGCACGGGAAGGATGATACAGATGGAGCAGATCAGACAGATAGGAGGGAGCTGAACCATTTAGCGATTTAAACACAAACAAGGATTTTAAACTGAACGGGCAACCAGTGGCTCAAAACAGGTGTGATGTGAGACCTCTTGTTTGCACTGGTCAGAAACCTCGCAGCAGCATTTTCAACCAATTGTAGGCGTGCAAGCGAGGCTTTAGAAACCCCAATCAAGGAGGAACTGGAGTAGTCGAGACGGGAAGTGATAAAGGCGTGAATGGTAGACTCGAGATGTTTCTTGAACAAAATGGATTTTAGCTTATAGATCCGTCTTAATTGGAAGAAACATGATCTCACAACGAAATTTATCTGCTGGTCCAGTTGCAATGTTGAGTCCAGTTTCAGTCCCAAGTATGTGGTCATGAGACTAATTAATACACGTGTGCAATCAGCAGGTACTCTCTACATGAGCTAATCAGCCACGAAAGTTCATGTTCTTTAAGAGAATTTGTCATTTGAAACTCCGTCCGAGGCTTGAGTTTATTTAGAAATACAATATAAAGTTTTAAATGGTAATCAAACAGACCGACACATATGTCAGTGTTCTGGATTAGGGTGTCCCGATTCTCCAGAGTGGAGAGTCATGCCCTTGGCCCCGCCCCTCTTGCACCTTTGACATCTCTTAATCTCCTCTCCATGAACTATCGGCTGTAGAAGACGTGGTGATGCAACTTTCTCTCATCCTCTTGTTTTGGTAAATGGGAGTCTAATTTTAACTGAGAAGGTTCTCTGATGACTAAAATAAAACTGTTTTTGCAGGTCTTGTGTGCAATGGGTAAAATCCACCAGAGTCAGATCTACCAACCGGAGCCTGAAAGTCTGGTAGGGAATATTTCATCTCATATTTATGTTGTAACTGCTGTGTGTAACATGTTCCATGTCTGAGTGGCAAAGGACAACCTGATGCAAAATTCAGACAATCAGTTGTCAAAATGTCATGGTGGAAAAAAAAAAAAACTGGATCTAAATGCAGGAAAATCCCATGTGAACTCACAAATATAATAAAATAAATATTTTTAATAGGGGAAACAACAAGGCTGATGTGGCAGCAAAAAACTAGGTGCTTACAAAAAATAGGCAGAGGGGATGTACATGTGAAGATCTGACTAAATGAGTGAGCTTTTTAAACCGAGGATGGATGATTACTGAGAGGGAACAGCTGAGGAACAGCTGAGGAAGAGGAGCAACAAACTAATCAGGTGAGACCAAGAAATGACAGAATGAAGGTGGGCACAGGAAAACATACAGGATGTACCAAAATAAAACACGAACAAAGTAATTACTGTTCTAAAAGTAAACACACATGGGAAAAACAGCCAGAAAGAAACCCATCAAGTAAACTATGAAAAAAACTGGCTAAAGAATACAGGCTGCAACAAGAAATAAATGAAACAGGAAACAGAAATCCCCTACAAAATAAAATCACAGGAAGCTTAAAGAGGCCATTTCATACAAATTTTAGGACTTTGTGGTTATTTCTTAAGTATTAACCAGTAATATGAAACATTTTATATCTAAAAAAAACATTATGAAACACTGATTAACAAACCTTTCAATCTGTCTGCATTAAAATTTGTGTGGTTCCGGCTCCTTCCATCAGGCTGCGTCGGCTGCTTCGACAGCAGCTCGTTCATATTCATTATTCGAATTTGCTGGACTCTGATTGGCTAACAAACTAGCCTATGAGAGCAAGGTATACTGTTTCCTGCCCTGCTGCGCATGGCAACAGCAAACGTTCTCTCTTCCTGTTTACTACGTCTTATGCTACAGCTTTTAGCCAGCAGCATGCTAGGCGTGGTTTCAACTGCGGAAGCTGCCGAATACTAACGAGCAAAGGAGTTGCGACGAAACAGATACAGGCCGTTTGGACTCGGGAGAACTCAGGTGTTATCACCACTTGCGTAGTTTGAGAGATAAAAACTGAAAGAGAAGTTGTTGACCTGTTTTCACACCCACTATGAAGGTAAGAACACCTGTGGAGCTAAAATATTCAACAGAAACCTCAGAAAAACCGTCTTTAATGGAATGGCCTCTTTAAACTCCTAAAGAATAATAATAAAAAAAAACTCAAAAACCCACAACCCTGACACAAAGTCTGAAAAGTGTTAGATTCAGCATGTGGAAATCAACCAGTAAGAGTGTGACATGTTTCCATGTCTAAACGGCGCAGGCTGATCACCAAAGCCTCCATGTAATGCTTTACAGTAAGAAAAAAACCGAAGATGCCGGAAGAGCAACTTTCTTTTCTGTCTTCCTTCCACAGGAAGTCCCAGCTCTCCCGTTTGTCACCACCTTCTGGGAGAGGAATTTGCCTTCTGTCGGTGGTCTTCTCAAGTTTCTGGGGTTCTCCAGTGTTCTGTCTGCTGCAGCTGCAGCAGGCCTGCTGGCCTACAAGAAGGGCCTCCTCCCTCGGAGTTAAACCACCATCGCCCGTCCTCTCACTCTTCCACCGCTTCCTAACGGATAACGACTCAACACAATCTGTGCTCCTGCATTTTTGTCTCAAATGAACTGCGTCGGGTCGGGGGTTATTTTGTTTGTTTGTTTGTTTTTTGAGAAACACTGTGCTGTGTTCAACTCATGCAAAACCAGTGACATACTTTTACTCTCTGTACAGTGTGTTCACTGAGGAGTGATGAGCTGATTAAAGTTTAAGAGCTGGAGCTTGAGAGGAGAGAAAAACTAATCTGACTTGTCAATCAGCAATTAATCAAAGAGTTAGATTCTAAACCAATGAAGGAAAAAAAACTACTTAAATCTAAAGATTAAAAAAGGTTTATCTCTAATATTGTTCCATACATTGCCAATGACTTTCACATTGTTGATTATAATTTAGTTTCTTACTCGTGTGTGTGTGTGTGTGTGCGAGCTTTGTCTGTATGCATGTGCACATACTGTGCATGCATTTGTGGGTGTATGGCTGTTAGTGTATTGACAATGTGTGAGTGTTTTCAATGTGTGTAATTACCTCTGCTGATTTTAGGTGCTGATTTAAACTGACCAGGCAGCTGAAGCTGTTTGATGAGACCCAGTAAAGTTTGAGGAGAGTCGAGCTGTGCCACGCCCTGTTACCAAACCATAGAGTATGATCAAGGATAAGGACACTGCTATATTTCTGTCAACAAGTCCCATGAAAAAGAAAAAAAAACATCTGATTCATGATAAAACATGAAAGAAAAAAGAGAATCACATCTTTTCTATCCTGCTGATGGTGTAAATTCTCATACTGGCTACAACAATACTGGTTAACTGATTTAATTCCAAATCATCCATCGTTTTTGAGAAATATTTTAGAAATATTAACAAACCTGCTATTAAAACATAAAAGCCTTTAGGGTTTGGGGTGTGCATTCATATTTAAAGTATATGTAATAGTACAAATTTAGTCACTTTTTTCACGTAAACAAAAGTTAGTAGCTTTATCTAAAGAAATCGCGTATGTTTACTAATGTTTACATCTAAATGTGGTTCACTTTTTTGGTATAAGTGTAGCAAATATCAACTTTAGTGTTTGTGCATCAGTGAAAAATGTTTATCGAGGGCTGCGTTTCTATGATGCACATTAGTAGTAAACTATGAACAACAACCTAGAGAAGACACAAAACTAGCATTAACCAGCTACCAGTTGTATATTTAGGTTGTTTTTCTTGTGTCCTGTATGTTAAAACATAAACTCCACTAATCAAACGCAGCAGGAAGATTTTTTTATCTGTTTGTTTATAAAGTCTCATCAAATCAGATTGAAGATTTCTGCTGTCATGTCAGAGCTCAAAGTCCAGATCATTTGAACTGTTAATCTAATAAAAAACTGTGATTTTATTTTAATTTATTATCCGTAACTCATGCCATTTTATTTCATAGTACTACTCTAAATCCAAAATGGTCCCTTAAATAGTCCCTTTTTGTTTTTAACTAATAAAAGACAGAAGTCTTAAATTCATGGGAGTTATATAGAATTAAATTATGGAAAAAATATGACTATTAGAGGAAAGAATCATTTTATTCTTCTTATTAAACCAGTAGTTTGAGTAATGTAGCGCTAACCTGCTCTTCATCATTTTGGTGAACTGATGAACTTGATTATATTCTTTTCAGATGTGATTTATTAATTTGGTCAGATTAATGTTTTTCACTCCTCTTGGTCATAATTTGGATTATAGTCTAACTAAACCAAACCAAAACTACCACCTATCATCTATCACTAAACTCTATTTTAGTGCATCTATAATTACAAGATGTGACCAGATTGGGGTTGTTAGAAGAATTATTACATTAATTATTAATTAAATATCATTTTTTAAAGTATTTGCTTAAACAAAAGCTTCCATTTTTTAAATAAAAGAAAACATGCATGGTCGTGTGTATGAGTGGAAAAATAAAACTCTTTCATAAGAAAAAAACACGAGGCCGCAGTGAACAGGTTGATGTTAGCTGCCACGTTAAATCGAGATGTTAGAGATGGATGTTAAGAAGATGATGCTGCAGTACAAAACCTCTTCGTTCCATTCTTTTAAGAGTCCTGTACAGTACACACCTGTACTGTACCGGACTCATGGCCACTGCAGCTGTAGTTTTCTTGTCCCAAAGACCGGTGTTTGTGTTGTTTATCTGTTGTGCCTTAATGGAAGTCTTAAGTGTTTTGCCATTTTCTCAAGTGCCTGTGTAACTTTGACTGTTTCTGTCCGTTTCCTGTTCAGATGATGTAATCTCATTGGTTGACGGCATCATCAGCAACTCCCAGTATAGAAGAAATGACTTACACCGTTTCCCCTCCCCGGTTTGGGCGTCCTAAACATTTTGAAATGTTCTCTTTCATACCTGAGTTATGTTCTCACTATAAACTCAGGTGTATAAACTCAGACTGTTGGTGTGATCAAACAGCTTATCTCCAGTGCGTCTGTGTGTGCTTTGTATTGTGATTGCAAGAGTTCACTGTGTGTCTCCACCTCGTGGAAGTGATTCTGCGTCTTTCTGATGACTTGTTTTCATCTTTTTTAACTTTAAATCCTTGTACCTACGTGGTTATCAGGTTAAACTCTAGACGAAAGGTTTAGACAATAAGCTCATCCCTGTTCTCGTTTGCAGTTGGGTAATGTCAGTGAAGAAATGAAGCCAGTGTTAGTCCTTTCAAAACTTTAGTACTGACACCAAACCATCAGCAGACATCACCTGCCTTATCTGGTTCTTGTCAGTTTTCCCAGAAATCAAAATTCTCTTGTCCTTCTGTGCACATGAGCCTCTTTAACTATTGCTGTGACCTGTTCTGTGATGTCTTTGATTCCTCAAACAAAGCTGATGATATTCAAAAGAATGGAAATGTGAAATAAATCTTTTATCTGTCTTAATAGTTTTTTGGTGTCATTGTGTGTTTGATAGATGTGTGTCCATTCAGTACATGTACCACTGCAGGTTTCAGGGGTATGTTAGGACACACAAACTGACAAGAGGTAGCTAAAATAATCAAAACCAGAAAAAAAAAAAATCTTAACCCTTCCACAAACATGCAGAACAATCAGCATTGCAGAATGGCCATAATAAAAGGACAGACTTTTCAAATATACAAACAAATATGGAGGAAGGAGACATAGAGAAAGAAAAGAGACTAAAATCCACAGAGAAATCGCTCATGGAGTCACCTCTCCTTTCAAGTGAACAATTCAGCGGCAAGTAGCGTTTTGCTTCCCCGTCCCTTCCCACCGGGAACGTTGTAGACACATCACTCGCGTAAATCCAGTTGGTCCAAGGAGATGTGATTTCATGAGTCCATATCACAAAAAGCAGGGAGAAAGACGACAACATGTATCCAAGAAGGTATGTGGCTTATTTTCACACCACCTACGGACTTCAAACCCATCACAGCTACTGTACTTTTTCGTCGTCTCGCAAATGGAAATCCGCACGTCTCCTTCTATTTTGAAACTTCCGTGTATTTTATGTTTCACGAATGCCCGATTTCCTGTCTGGTTCAAACTACACGGCTGAACTTGATGCGTTTTAGATGCGTACTGCATCAAAAATTGAACTGCAACGTAATGCTTGGGACACTATGCACGCTGCTTTGCACCCAGTGGAAACAGTCTCGTTGACTTTAATGGCAGCCATCAGTCGCGTATTACATGCCACTAATGTTGCGTGTCTATTGCACTTTCAGTGGAAAAGAGGGGCAAGTATGACGGAGCATGACTCCAGTAGCACTGTGAGTATTTAATTCTCTGATTATTTATGTTTGAATTATTATGACTAAGTCAAATTGTAGGTGCACACAAGTTCATGACAGGTTTCAGAGCCCACAGAAAGATCCTGTTGACCTGCAGCTGCAGCTCATTTCAAACTCCAGTACCTGAGTGGTGTTGTTCATAGAATCGATATTTGATGTTTAACTCGTGTCGCTACTGAGTGAAAATGACTCAGGTTGCTCTGATGAATCTTTCCATGGATAGTATTCCAACCTACTGAGTCAGAACATCTACATTTGGTCCTCATCCAGTCTTTTATTTCTGTGTGAGTGATTTCATCATCCTCTGGGTCTGATTTAGTGAAATACATTAATGAAACAATGTTGCCACAACCAGCTGATATCATTTTACTGTTTTATTAAAAAAAACACAAGCTTACGAATGCTTTTCAATGTTCATGTAAGATGGAAACAAAGAGCTTCATTCTATCTTTTGATCACTTCAAATTGAGACTCGCCCAAAGTTCATAAAAACATTCCATGACTTATAAGTGTCAAGAAACACACATTTCCACCATGTTTCAGTAAACAAAGTTATAATGTTTCCAAATGTTTAATTGAGCCCTGAACATGCCCGAGACAATTTAACAATTAAACATAAATTCAAGTTCAGTTAGTATTTTCCAAAAATGTTGTGTTTTTGTTATAGCTTGTCTAGTATTTTTGACATCAAGGCTACTTTACTTATAAGACACAATAGGACTTGACACAAAGCATGAGGAGTTTGAGCCCTTTTTCATTAAAATGTTTGTAGGGAGCAGCATCAGAGCAGGTGGCATAAAGAGGCTGAACTAACTGATAAAGTAGACTGGTTCTGTTCTGGGAACTGATCTGGATCCTTTCTTGATGTAAAACCTTCTTCACAAAGCAGTATCTACAACACATACGACAACAGGAGATCCTTCCTGCACACAGCTAGAACCCTCTATACTGACTCTCTGAAGAAAAATGGAGTTACTACAACATGTAATTTCTCTTCAAGGATTAATAAAGTATGACATGATTGAATTGCTTTGAACTGTGCTTGTGTGGGTGTGTTGTGGTTTACTCATAAACTCATGGTCACACAGGAATAATGGAAGGAGTTCATTTCTTTACAGACATGAAGAGTAAAATGTGATCTGGTTCAGTCTGGTTTAGTCAAACAGCTTATCTCTTTCACTCCAGTCTGACTTCCTCAGTGTGTGTCTGGGACCTCCTGCAGGTGCTTCTGCTCCCCTCTGCTGTGATAAGATGCATCTTTTTTTATCCTCCCTTAAAGATGCTTGCTACAGGGCAGTTCTGGAAAATATTAAAAGATTAAATTATAAATATAAATCACGACTCAATGAGAAGATGAGGAGAACACAATGAGCTCTTTATTTTTTACTGTTCCTCAGAATCTGTTTGCTGCGTTACTGTTCAATGCCACTAGAGGGCAGCTGGCAACCATTAAACATACAAACTGCTGTTTGAAAACTGTCATCTGAGCACATGCTAGTACTTCTTTTCCTTATGCATACATTTATAGCTGTGCACATACTAAAGGGATGCTGTCACGTGATGCTGGTGTTACTCATGTTCTCTCAGGGCTTATTTTGCTGGTTGACATATGGCACTCATGTTGCTCCCATCACTCTCCGTGTGAGCTGTGATAGCCAGAGGCTCGTCCAATCCCAGACTGGCACAGCAGGCTTAGTCACTGTGAACACTTTCCAATCCCACGCTACAAAGCTCTTCACAAATGTTGTGCAACAGCAGCATGCATCACAGCAGCAGTGGCCTCACATATTGGTGCTGCGGTTGCTGTTTTCCGTCAGTTCACGTAGGTGTTAGCACATGTGCTACTGCACATGTACAAACACACTCTCATACCACCAACACTGACTTTAGACCCACTGTCATCTCTTTATTAGGCTGCATCTATGGCCCTAGTGCAGCTTGCTGTGATATGAAATCTGACTCTGTCAATTTACCTTCCAATCCGTCAGAAGGTGGATTGGATTCTGATGCCTGCACTGTGAGGACCGGGTCACAAAATGTGACTGAGAGTGCCAGCCACCCACAATCCACAACCTCAACAAATCAGTAATGAAACAATCAACAGTTTTATAATTGAAGTCCCAACTTTTATTCTAGATTTTTTTTTCTTTTTCTTTTTGTCCTCAGAAGTTTTTAAATTAATAACCACTTATCCATCATAAAACTTGGATTTTGCAACTACGGTAAGGCCCAATTAATCAATAACCGGTAAAACATCTTCTAGCCAAATTACTAGGCTTCTATGACCCAGCTATTTACAAATTTGATACTGCTTATTCATGTTGTTAAAATTGTATTTAAAGAGGCCATTTCATACAAATTTCAGGACCTTTTGGTTATTTCTTAAGTATTAACCAGTAATATGAAACATTTTATATCTAAAAAAACATCAGGAAACACTGATTATCAGACCTTACAATCTGTCTGCATTAAAATTCAGGTGGTTCCGACTTGTTCGGTCAGGCTGCTTCGTCAGCAGCTCGTTCATATTCATTATTCTAATTTGCTGGACTCTGATTGGCTAACTAACTATCCTATGAGAGCAAGGTATACTGTTTCCTGCCCCGCTGCACATGGCAATGTCAGACGTCGTGTCTTCCGGTTTGATACGTGTTTATGCTACAGCTTTTAGCCAGCAGCATGCTAGGCATGGTTTCAACTGCGGGAGCAGCCGAATACTAACAAACAAAGGAGTTGTGACGAAACAAATACAGGCCGTTCGAACTCGGGAGAACTCGGGTGTTATCACCACCTGCGTAGTTTGAGAGATACAAACTGAAAGAGAAGTTGTTGACCTGTTTTCACACCCACTATGAAGGTAAGAACACCTGGGTGGAGCTAAAATATTCAACAGAAACCTCAGAAAAACCGTCTTTAATGGAAGGGCTTTTTAAAAAAATTGTCTAATAAAACATTCTTCCATTAGACTTAGATGTATCCTGTGCATCGTCGCGTAAAGCTCAACAGTATATCACAAAATAACCAACCATGAATACACATAATTTACAAAAATCTATTAAAATAACCCACAGAGACAGAAAAACATGCAGTGGAAGAAAGATACCAAACAGCAGATTTCAACTCAGAACTGGTTTTGCTAAATGAATCAAACACCTGCAGAATCCACACGGCTCCACTAAAAAACATCCAAATCTGCAGATACCTTTTGTAAAGAGTTCTAAAACGATGTTTGGAACAATTCATGCATTTTCTAAACCTGATTTATAAATGGTCACAGGAGGCTTCAGCATACAGCTGATGAGTTTCCATAAAGGGTTTGTGGCGCTTCGGGACACAGAATAATCCAGTGAACTATGCTGCAAGGTTTCCTACTGAGTAAAATGACCCAGTTATATCTGAGAGGCAGCATGATAAGAGCCCGTTAAATTTTATAAACACTGAGGAAAAAGGTGTCTTATCTCTTTCAGCTTAGGTTCCAGAGGACCACTATTTAAAAAAGAAAAGAGATAATGTGGTCCAACAGTTCTTTGTTAACTTCCAAAGAGATGCTAGTTTTGTCAATACAGTCCAAATAATTGGACAACACAAGTACATTTAAACATAGTTTAACCCTCTAATGGTGCGTTCACACCGGCCCAAGCGTCAGTATCAGGAGCATCAAGATTACATATAAACTCTATGGTAGAGTCCGTCAGAGGGCCGTCAAGAGTCTCTGTAGCGCCTTGTGAGCATTGGCTCACTTTTCAAACTTTTCCTGCGTTTCAAGCTTTGAAGCGCAAGCAACGCAGCAGTTCAGTTAGCGGAACTTTTGATGCTCTTGAAGCGGCGCGTCAAGCAATCAGAGTATCTCATTGAAGTGATGTCACTGCTCGTAACTTGAAAGAAGCGGGAGCAGGAAAAACACAATTTCAACAATGGAAGACAAGCTTATCACTGATGCACCCGACGTTGATGTTGTCCAGCTTTATTAAGTAAATAAAGTCAAGCCACTCTCTCGACATGATCCACCATATTTCAGAATATATGGGAACCTCGCCTACGCGCTCTTTTTAGCTCAGAAGTGGCAGGCTTACAAGCTTCAACATAAAAGCGTCAAACTGGAAGCGTTGGAAGCGTTGCTTGGAAGCGTCCAGCGTGAAGGTATCTAAGCTATATCTCACTAGGCTGAGACATAAAATTGTAACAAAACACACACATTTCTAGCTGAAATTTACACTGAATTGGTGCATAAGATGCTTTTGGCACATGTTCTTTATATGGTCTGGGGCATATGACAAAAATGAATGTAACAACAAACAAGTTCCATCTGTCATGTGACTGTTTTGCAAATTTTCTTGTTACAAAGTGTTTTAATAGCATCTCATTATGTTCACATTTTACCTTCCTTTCATTCAGAACTTGGTCCCCAAACCGTCTCAAAACTGTCTCACACTAGTTGCACTTCTGACTCTCTGAAGAAGCTACAACAGCTACACAAAGAAGGATGTGAAGGTCATGTGTAAAGGTGCTACCCTATCTATCTATCTATCTATCTATCTATCTATCTATCTATCTATCTATCTATCTATCTATCTATCTATCTATCTATCTATCTATCTATCTATCTATCTATCTATCTATCTATCTATCTATCTATCTATCTATCTATCTATCTATCTATCTATCTCTTCACCCCATCTTCTCAACCTTTTGGGGTTTAAATTCCATTTCAAATTGAAAAAAAAGGAACCTGATAAAAACTTTATGATTTGTTTGCCATGTCCATAAATAAACATCTGCATTAACCCTCAGTCATAACAAAATTAGCAACAAACTTGTTCTTTTTCTTCATTATTTGGGGATGTTGAGACACGACATCTACAACTCAGCAAATTCAGGTCTAAAATTTTAAATTGTTGAAATGATCTATTAAAAAAATAAAATTAACTTTAATAGAAAATGAGCTTCATTTTTTCATTAGTGTTTTAGAGAACATGAAATCATCCACAAAGTTGATTAATAATCTAGATGCTAAATATATATTTAGTTTCCACCACTTTTTAATCTTAGATCACAAACTGCGAGCTGAGCTTCATAATTTAGCCAAACAAGAGAGGGATCAATTTCTTCATTACACTGTCATCAAGACTGAGATTAACTTTCCAAAGTGTCTACATGTTTGTTTATTCCATCAGGTTTGCAATAAATTATTAATTGCTTCAGTAATGAAGGTTAGAACTTTGTAAAGCTGTAGGTCAGTGAAAAAGACTTTTGAGTTTAGTAAAATAAAATATTCTGAAATGTTTCAAAGGATGAAAAGTGGATTTTTCTTAAAGGTGCAACATGTTAGAATTAGACATTGTGGTCAGATCAGAGTCCTGCAGTTCATGTGGAAAAACAAAACAGTCCGCTCTCAGTCATCCCCTTCCCTCCTTGATTTTTCTGTCGGGTTGCGAACAACAGAACAATAATGATGATGAGCGAAGACCAATCATATACAGTAAGTTGATACATTTCACTTTAATATTGAGTTGATGGTCTTTGAAAAAAGTAGCTTGAGATATTTTTTTTAAATTTACTGCTAGCATTGTTAGCTAAAAGTTAGTTGAAGACTTGGCAGCCTTGCAGACTCCCATGTGATTCGTTATGGAGCCAGGAAGTCTGGACGTGTAAACAATGGTTCCATCGCGGACCAGCGTTTTTTAAAGTGACAGAAACTAGCGACCACCCAGCCGGCTGAGATCGAGATCTGTTGCAATGTAACTTTACTTTCAACATCGATGGGACATTAGATTGTTGTATGAGTATTTCACTGTAGAATTCTTAAATTTTGCACCTTTAAAATTTCCCTTAATCAAATTTTGGTTTGGTTTCTTGAAACAATAGCTGTGCTCCTCCATCAGGTGTTATACTGCATGAACTAGAGCTATTGGTGCCTTTTATCCCACCTGACTCTGACAGCAGGTAAATCATAAGCCAACCGTCAGACAACCCCCCCCCCCCCCACCATGCATCCAGCTGTAGGCTTTCTAACTTATTGTTCTGGGCTGGTGGGACTGTTGCAAGATTTACTGCAAGATCTCCCATTGATTATGACATTTGCACTTGTAAGACATTTCAGTTTGGTTAGATCTCTCCCACTCTTTCTCTCTCTCTTTCTCTCTCTCTCGCTCTCTCCCTCAGTCATCCTTCATAAATCCTGGAAGTTACTTCCAGAATAACGCTCATGCTCAGAAAAAGAAGATGCACTTTATTCTGGCGGGGACACCGACGTTTTTCTAAAGTGTTCCGTTGAATATGGTTGATTTATGTCTCACACTGATATTGTGGGACATCCTGAAAGTTTGCTGAGGAGCTTCTGCTGCATAGTTTTGGTTATCTAAGAGCTGAAAAACTTGAAGCAGCACAGTAATTAATCATAGCTCCTGAATATGTCTGACTATAATCCATTGCTTGCTTTTAGTTTGAAGGTCCACAAAGACACCTGTGCTATAGCTGGACTGGAGGGTTAGCTGCAAAATGTTTTCTTGGTGACATTGACAGAGTACTGAGGAGAATTTCCTCTGATAAGGAGCCATCAGAGCTCAGTAACGATCAACATCAGTCACTCTGTCAGGAACATCAAGAAAAGAAAGTGAGAGTGGAAGAAAAGTTAGAAAGAGGTAAGATCTTATATAGGGTGAGGGCAAAGGAGGTAATTACACTGAATTGTGAAAAGAAAGTAAAGAATAGAGGGTTGAAATGAAAATTTGGACTGACTGCTGGACCTGAATGTCCAGTTTTAACTGGAAAATTCTAGACACAAACTTTGCTTTCAGAAAGCAAATAACCCCTGCAGCTGAATGACTCGTTCTGACGAAGCTCCCACGTGACACAAAGAGTTTTACATCCAAAACACAGACATGCTCACTCACTGATAAGGAAAACAGTCAAATCAAATTACACAAGCTCCAGAGTTTTAATTTCGGCTCCAACCAGTCTGTCACTCTCGCCTGGTCTACAGCCTCTCCATCACAGCCTCAAAGTGATAAATAACTGGAGTAAATAGTAAATCTACCACAGACTGCAAAGGGAAGATGGGCAGGAGGGAGAGTCGAGGGAGGCTTTCTGAATCTTAATCCCTCAAGTGAAATGACTGCAGCACAAACAAAACCCTGGAACCTAAAATAGTCTTTTCTCACATGCTTGCTCTCATTTTTTTTTTTTCTGACTGCACAATAAACGCTCTCCTTTTTGTCTTCTGCCTATTTCAGGTAAATGGCCTATTACAGTGAAAGCAGGGAAATAAACACTCAAGCAGGGCACTTATGGGAATCATCTGACACTGTCATATTCCCAGCTGGTTAGAATGTGCTCCATTTGAACGTGTAATGCCTTGGAGAGTGGAAACAGCTAATCACAACTCATTCTAAATTAGTCCCCACAAATGGCAACCTGGCGAAATCTTATTGGAAAGCTAACAGCGGGATGTGTTATTGGATTATTCCACCTCTCTGCACACGTAGGAAAAGCAGAGCGAGCACACAGAGAATAGCATCAACAATGCATGGAAGCTTCATCACATACCATCTGCTAACGTGTGGAGTTAACAACACGTTTCAAACTGAAACCCAAACAGAGTCAAACAAGGTAAAACAGAATGCCTGAAAGAAGTCAGATGCTATAAACAGTATGGGGTTGGCTGGAGAGTCCAAAAGGATGACTGGATTTATGTTAATAATCATATTATTATGTTTTTATTAATATTTAACTTACCAAGCGTTAATTATTCTGTGAGAGTAACAGTGCACATTAATCAGCCTCAACAAAAACATTATGAGGATCTATTTTTTTTTTTTTAATTTTCCAGTCATTTTAGATTTTTCTCTTTAAAGAGGCCATTTCACACACATTTCATGACTATGAAACATTTTATATCTAAAAATTTAAAAAAATTGAATTTTATATATAATTTTATATCTATTAATTAAGAAACACTGACACAGATCTTTCAAACTGACGGCTTGAACATTTTTCCAGGATCAGCTCCAACTCATTAATATTCATTAATCAAATTTGCTGGACTCTGATTGGCTAACAAACTAGCCAATGAGAGCAAGGCTTCCTGTTTCCTTCCCTGCTGCGCATGGCAACAGCACACATAGTCTCTTCCTGTTTGATATGTCTTTATGCTAACAGCTTTTAGCCAGCAGCATGCTAGATGTGGTGCACGAGTTAATGAATACTAACGAGCAAAAGAGTTGTGATTTAACAAATACAGGCCCTTCGAACTCAGGAGTACTGGGGTGTTATTGCCACCTGCGTAGTTTGAGAGATAAAAACTGAAAGAGAAGTTATTATGCCATTTACACCCAGTATGAAGGTAAGAACACCTGTGGAGCTAAAATATTCAACAGAAAACTCAGAAAAAATGTTTTTAATAGAATGGCCTCTTTAAAGAAAAATTCCAAAACCCATTTTCTCTTCTTACGCTTCCAGATGCTCCGCTCATCTCAGTAACTGGTGACCCAGTTTGATTCTGCAGCAACTGTTAGTGGTCTCTCATATGTGAAGCATACAGTGCTGCAAAAATCATTTGCCCCTTGTGTTTTTGCTTTCTCGTTGCTATTAAATGTTTCAAATAATGGTGTTGGTACACAAAGATAACCTGAGTAAATACAAAATGCCAAGAAGTCCAGATTTACTATATTTAGTTTATCACCTGTGGTATGTATGTCTGAGCTCTGACAGACATGATATTCTCCATCTATATCTGACTATGTTTTTAGTTCCTGTTTGTTTGGTTTCATTCTGCTTTATTGTATTTATTTATTTAGTTTGTAGTTTATCTTTGGTCTTAAACTTAAAGGACTAATTTTTTGCAATTGTAATTTTCCACTTGAAAACATTATGGCTTCCCAATAATTTTACACTGACTGGAATGCTGATTTTTAAAAGCGGAGCGTTTGTTAACCCCTGGTTTTTGAAACCAGGCCAAGAGCGTTCACGCTGAAACAAGAGATTATAATTTCTCTCCCTTCATGACATCAAACCGGCCGGATGTGTCATATTTAGACACCGCAGTCTAATGCTGCTGCAAGCCCACCCCACCCCTCTCCCCCAATCAGTCCAAGGACAGAGCTAACCGGCAGAGCTAGCTGAGAGCTAATGTAGCCTACTGTCTGCACAGTAAACAACAGCTACTTATACATGCTTGAGTGAGATTGCTACAAGAGTTTTTCATGAGCTGCATCAAAGTATTTACAGCGGTTAAAGAGGCCCTTCCATTAAAAATGGTTTTTCTGATGTCTCTGTTGAATATTTTAGCTCCACAGGTGTTCTTACCTTCATAGTGGGTGTGAAAACAGGTCAACGACTTCTGTTTCAGTTTTTATCTCTCAAACTACGCAGGTGGAGATAACACCTGGGTTTGAACATCCGGTACTTGTTTCGTCACAACTCCTTTGTTCGTTAGTATTCAGCAGCTCCCGCAGTTGAAACCACGCCTAGCATGCTGCTGGCTAAAAGCTGTAGCATAAGACGTAGCAAACAGAAAGAGAGAACATCTACTGTTGTACTGGGCAGGAAACAGTATTCCTTACTCTCATAGGCTAGTTTGTTAGCCAATCTGAGTCCAGCAAATTCGTATAATCAATCAAATCAATCAAATCAAAAATACTTTATTAATCCCCGAAGGGAAATTCAAGTGTTGTTGTAGCTCAGTTCTTCTTCAGGGAGCCATACAGAGTTCTAGCTGTGGACAGGAAGGATCTCCTGTAGAGGGTTCTAGCTGTGGACAGGAAGGATCTCCTGTAGAGGGTTCTAGTTGTGGACAGGAAGGATCTCCTGTAGCGGTCTGTGCTGCAGCGGATTATAAAGAATCTTCTGACTGAGACACTCTGTTGTTGAGTTACTGTGTTCTGAAGAGGATGATGAGGATTCTCCATCATGTTCTTCATCCTCCTTTGGACAATCAACTCAAGAGACTCCAGTTCAGTCTCCATGACAGAATCAGTCCTCCTTCTCCATCTGTTCAGCCTCTTCATGTCACCTGCTCTGATGCTCCGCCCCAACAGGTGACTGCAGATGTGATCAGCTGACAAACTCCTTTTCTATTGCAGCTCTTCTTCAAATCTCTGTGTGCCCGTATTATTGGAAAGCCAGACAGAGAGACACTGGAGTCCAGGATATGTTCCTATAGCCATGTCTCAGTAAAACACATGATGCTGCATTCCTGATACTCTGGCTGGGTCTTCAGCAGAGCTTCAAGTTCATCCATTTTGTTAGCAAAGAGATCTCACATTTGTCAATTTGACTGATGGAAGTGAAGGTTTGAACTTCCTCTTTCTCTCTCTTCACTCTGCTCCTGCTCTGCATCCACGTCTTCTTCTTTTGAGCTCATCAGGGATCCAGAGTTTCAGTTTGAGGATTATTTCAGCCTTAGAAATGTCAGTTAGCTGCTCTTTCTTGTAAACAAGTCTCTTGTTGCCATGGTTACGCATCATAACAAGTGGCAAAAAAGTGACAAATCCAGCAAAAAACTCAATCAGCACAGCACCCAAATCAGAAGAAAAGTATTTCCAGACGAAAAAACTAGCAAGAAATACTCAAAAAGAACAAAAAATGCTAGCAAGTGCTAGCTAAATCACAGAGCTACTCCAACAAGCTGCCACCAGTTGTAGCGCTATTCCGGAATACATAATGAATACAAACGAGCTGCTGCCCGAAGCCTGACGGAACCAGCCAAATTCTGACGCAGGCAGATTGAAAGGTCTGTTAATCAGTGTTTTTTAGATATCAAATGTCTCATATTACCTGTTAATACATAACTACAAAGTCATTAAATTTGTATGAAATGGCCTCTTTAAAATAATTATGAGCTCACAGTTCGTTCAGACGTTAACACTCGCCGGCAGCCCCTCTGGCCTAGGCCGAGCATTCATCTGTCTCCTATGTATACTTTCTAAGCCCTAAATTTGCTGCGTTCTGCTTTCTTTTACCTGGACAAAAATGAGTCCGAGCTACAACGTACATCCAAAAAGACCGAGCCTTGAACTCCGATTGCACTACCGGCAAGCTCTGCCATGATGTGAATCATGATGTGAATCAGCTTCCAGTAAGTAACAGCTAACGCTAGCGGTTGGAACGTGAGCTCTATGTTGGAAATCCTCGAGCCCTAAAGTGACAACCCCCCTCCTTCCTGCCACCAATCAACACGCCCCAGATTTGCATTATTATAATTTCCGTGCACGACGTCTAAAACCTCGCATTTAGTCTCAATAATGTGCTTATAAAACTAGGTCATAAAAGGTTTTTTTAAATGTTTTTTTTATCAATTTTTTTCTTAAACCCTGTACAATTATTATAATGCATGGGTGTCCACGGTATTAACAGTCTATGACCCCTTTAAAATAGTCCCTTTTCTGAAATTACAACAAAAAAGGAGTCCAATTATAAAGAATATATTGGAAATATTTCATATTCCACACTGAGTTGAAGTGACATTTTACTTAATGCTTTCACGGCTCATCTTTTCATAACAGAGCTTAAACACACTGCAGGCTCAGCTGCTCTGCTCAGATGGAGATGTGGTTTACAGACAGACATTTGTATTTTGGATTTTTTTCCCTTTTTGTTTTTGCCTGATCAAAAACCTGTCAGGATTTGTTTTTATAGTGTTGCTGATGCCTCACAGTAACTTTATGTTGTTGTATTTTATACAACATTTTGCATGAGGTTTTTGAAGAGAAGGCAGCTTTCAAATTTTTGGATTTTTGCATTATTTGTGGTTTAACACCAGGATCCCTGAAGAATGTATTCCTACTAGAGTCCCCCCCCCCCCCCCCCCCCCCCCCCCCCCCCCCCCACACACACACACGCACTTATCTTTTGTTTCATAGTAATATTGACAACAAGCTATGTACACACTGTTTTAATGAAAGAAATGCTCTTGTACAACTATTAATCCATCACACAGACACACTGGGTGTTTCTTAATTTCAAGGCGCCTCGCATACCGAGGCTGTGCCTTGGTAGGTGAGGCACCTTGCTCAGGAGGACACTTCCTTCCTTGGTCAAAGAAAGAGCTTAAATGGAACAGACTTAACTGACATGACCACAGCTGCCCGCTTACATGCTCTGTTTACGTCCCGCCCATTGTAGTAGCATAGTAGCGTAGCATAGTAGCATTCCTTCAGCCATGGAACTGGAAATGTTAATAAAACTAAAATAAAATAAAGAAAGGTGTGCAAGCAAGTTAGTACCTTTTAGCCACTGAAGCTGCAACTACTAAGCAATTAACCAACCATATAAGTGCTTTGGATCTTAAAAAAAAAATATTTTAAATATAAGCCGGATAGCTACAATTAACTTACATTTAAAGTGGAAATTTGCCTTAGAAGGAGCTGCTGCCGGCTCCTGAGCCACCATTAATTGAAAATACCGTGCTGTATTCTGGGAAATTTTTGACCGAGGGAAGGCATCAAGGCATGTCCCATGTGTCCTTGGTAAGTTAGCTAAACCGTAGGCAAACCAAGGCCAGAAGACTCGGTAGCACATGAACATTGGAACGCGCCTTGGCGGGTCCTGATGACGTATCTTCTAGGCAACCGGGGTGGCATCAAGGCGAGGTTCCTTGACATTGAGCACCTGCTGACTCACCCTTGTGCAGCATCTCAGCTGTGACACAATACAATCTGATCGACAGCACAATACTTTAAAAAAAATAGCAGTTATGTATCACTAGCAAGAAACAACAAGAATCAGCAAACAGACTAACAGGTGATCTGCCTGATGTTAATATGCATGATAGCTGTAATATCTCAGAAAGAAAAAAGTCAAAGTGAATACTGGATCAAGAAACAATGCAATGAAATAAGCTGTAAAACTGTTCTGATGCTTTTATTAACTGTGCAAAAGTAAAAGTCTGTGTAAATGAAAACAGAATAAGAACGAATTTTAGCTGATCAGGCAGCAGTTCAGCAGTTGTACATAGAATGTGATAATCTGATTGCTGTATTTGCATTGCAAAAGTATAAGAACAAAGGAGGTCAGTGAAAATCTTTGTAATTTTATTGAACCCAAGGAGTGATTTCACAAAAATCTTCATAGGCTTCAGAGTTCCTAGTGTTAAAGGTACATAAAAATGCACAATGAAATACTATTGCTTCTTGAAAATTACAATTACTGTGCAACTTCCAGGAGATTTGCATAAAGGCATTGTTTGTAAGAACCTATCTGAACAAGGCTCTACCTGTGTCTTCATCCATAGAAATCCCTTCCTGTTAATGTCTGGAGGCTCTCTAAGAAAAGCTCACCTATATCATGTTTCCTGTGATGCTGCTTTCTGATGACTTAGTTAAGTCATGAGATCCTTCTCTGTACCTCACTTACCTGGACACTTGCCCACCCTCCATTGACCCCTTCTCTGTTTCTTCCACTCAACACTCCTTCTCACCATCACTCCACAAAGCTCATTTGATGGGCTTCTCAAATTCTCAGATACTCTATCCTCCTCTAAACTTGTTAAGAAAATGACACAGAAAAGAATGATATAATTGGAACAACTACAAAAATGTATTTTCCCAGATGTAAGATGATCACAAACCTACCTGTCCTACTCTCAAAATCTCCAGTGTTCCAGTTCTTTTTACATTAAATTGATTCATTCCTGTTGTCAACACATTTTACTTTTTATCAATAAATATTCAATGTTTCTTTTGTTCAGACATGTATAAAGAGATTTTATTTTATTTTATTTTATTTTATTTTATTTTATTTTATTTTATTTTATTTTATTTTATTTTATGCATCATCATACATTTTTAAATACATTCCAATGTGTTAGAAATTTCTTTCAAATGATGCCCTGTGCTAAAATGTTCTGATGAAAATTGTTAAAATAACTTAACTTTGCCATGCTGTTAATTAACTGCTGTTTGATTAAAATTATATATATATATATATATATATATGTGTGTGTGTTTTTTTTTTTTTTGTAAATATTGCTAAAAGTGAAATAACTGTTGATCCAATTACAATTTCCTAAATCCAAATGAGAGCTATAGGCAGTTGGAAGAAACGGTGATGCAAAAAGAGGTCAATACAATCTTTGTTGCAAAACATTAACATAAAAAACTGAATTGCTGTAGACAATCTGGCACTGGAGGGAAAACAGAGCAGAGTTTATACATGGTCAGCTAGAAGTGAGCAACATAGATCTGCAGCATGACACCTGTTAGGCAAAACAGAACCTGATTAGACACGATTCATTACAGAACCATCTCAACTCTAACCCCGGTGGTTCTTGGAACATGGAACGGGTGAGTGAGATTGAGATATAGTTGGGCTCACCTCTACTCACAGCTTGGCTCTGGAGCACAGCTCCTGGAGAGGGGTTGGACTCTTTCCTACTCTGAAGCGGCCCAGGGTGTGAAGCATTAATGGGGATACTCGCAGCTGAGCACCTCGGTGTTGGAGTTCTCCCCTGAACAAGAGGGTTGCCTCTCTGCAGCAGCTTTGAGTTACAAGAGGGAAGTCTCAGGCTGCTGTGTACATATGCAGTGAACAGCAGATGAAAGTGACAAGAACTGATTAGGAGTGTGCAACAGGACAGAGGGGAGTGAAAACAGTGGCAGGTGAGAAAGAAACAAAAAACAGGAACAAAAGCATGGAAAGTGATGAAACATGACAGTAAACTTAAAATGTGCATGAAACAATGACAATGTGATGATGTGGTTAGTGATGAAAGGAGGGAACTGTTCTGTTCCCACTTGTGACAGAGAATTATCTTTGATCTTATAGTCAGTTCTTCATGTCATAAAGGAATGTATATTATCCTGTATAAATCCTTTAATCCTGAGTTCTGGTTTCCAAGAAGCATTATTTTAGTTTTCTCTAAATTGAACAGGTATTTTATTTTCTAAATCTGACCTTCAAATTGTTGTGTAAATTAACGAAGAATAGTTTAAAAAGTATAGAAAATCAAATGAAAATCTGATACTTCACCCCAGAAAAGTTTTTTTTTTTTGATTGAAAGCAAAACAAATGTGTTTGAATCTTTTTTTACCTCCGATAATGCAAATGAACAGAGATTGTGTCAGTCCACCCTGAGATGAGCCATGCCAGATGTGTTGGATGAAAAATGTTGACCAGTTATATATAATTCCCATGCAGTGCTGTTAAACACTAGCCTGACCAATCAGATCCTCCTGCATTATGTTCAAATGCAGAAGGGTCTGACACCGGAGCCGCACCCGATCATTTCCACGTCAAATTTTAGGACGGACCAATTACATATCACCTTTGTTGTGCGTCATCCTGAAAACACGGAACTAGCTTTTTCCAACAAGAGCACAACATTCAACATGGCGGACTCGGCTGTGGATGAAGTGTTTACTTCTGTGTTTGCACTGTGTTTGCTTGGGGCGGTCAAATACCTGAACCAAGAGTGCAATGACACCTCGTATTCGCAAGTTTTTGACACAAAAGCGACAACTGTCATTAATATTCATCTTTTCTCCTCCATTAACCATGGCTCTGTAGCTACCATTACGGCTCTGTAGCTACCATTACGGCTCTGTAGCTACCATTACGCTCCGCTCGCTAAACCTTTTGTTTTTGTTCCGCCTCGTGTGTATCCGCTTTAGCGTCACATATGTTGCGTCACTTCCGGGTTTCTGTGATTGGTTCTTTCTCAACTGGCTAAGCCTGCCTTCGAAATTGAGAGACAGCGGTTCAGCTCCAGGCCCTCACGTCTTTGTAAAGTATTCTGTCAAAGACTTGGCCCTGGTTGATCAGGTAAGTTAAACACGGCAACAACAAGCTATAAGACTCCAGTTCTACAGCAAACTATGAAGCTCCTGAGTGCCTCTACGTTTACTTTAGTAAGGGTACAAACAAATGGGCAAAGTTTAAAATCCCTCATCCTCACCCTTTTTCTGATGCATGTATGCAATCAGTTACATATTTAAATGACAGATATACAGTGGGGCAAAAAAGTATTTAGTCAACCACCAATTGTGTAAGTTCTCCCACTTAAAAAGATCAGAGAGGCCTGTAATTTTCATCATAGGTATACCTCAACTATGAGAGACAAAATGAGGAAAAAAAATCCAGAAAATCACATTGTCTGATTTTTAAAGAATTTATTTGCAAATTATGGTGGAAAATAAGTATTTGGTCAATAACAAAAGTTAATCTCAATACTTTGTTATATAGCCTTTGTTGGCAATGACAGAGGTCAAACGTTTTCTGTAAGTCTTCACAAGGTTTTCACACACTGTTGCTGGTATTTTGGCCCATTCCTCCATGCAGATCTCCTCTAGAGCAGTGATGTTTTGGGGCTGACGCTGGGCAACACGGACTTTCAACTCCCTCCAGAGATTTTCTATGGGGTTGAGATCTGGAGACTGGCTAGGCCACTCCAGGACCTTGAAATGCTTCTTACGAAGCCACTCCTTCGTTGCCCGGGCGGTGTGTTTGGGATCATTGTCATGCTGAAAGACCCAGCCACGTCTCATTTTCAATGCCCTTGCTGATGGAAGGAGGTTTTCACTCAAAATCTTACGATACATGGCCCCATTCATTCTTTCCTTTACACGGATCAGTCGTCCTGGTCCCCTTGCAGAAAAACAGCCCCAAAGCATGATGTTTCCACCCCCATGCTTTACAGTAGGTATGGTGTTCTTTGGATCCAACTCAGCATTCTTTCCCCTCCAAACACGACAAGTTGAGTTTCTACCAAAAAGTTCTATTTTGGTTTCATCTGACCATATGATGTTCTCCCAATCCTCTTCTGGATCATCCAAATGCTCTCTAGCAAACCGCAGACGGGCCTGGACGTGTCCTGGCTTCAGCAGGGGGACACGTCTGGCACTGCAGGATTTGAGTCCCTGGCGGCGTAGTGTGTTACTGATGGTAGCCTTTGTTACTTTGGTCCCAGCTCTCTGCAGGTCATTCACTAGGTCCCTCCGTGTGGTTCTGGGATTTTTGCTCACCGTTCTTGTGATCATTTTGACCCCACGGGGTGAGATCTTGCGTGGAGCCCCAGATCGAGGGAGATTATCAGTGGTCTTGTATGTCTTCCATTTTCTAATAATTGCTCCCACAGTTGATTTCTTCACACCAAGCTGCTTACCTATTGCAGATTCAGTCTTCCCAGCCTGGTGAAGGTCTACAATTTTGTTTCTGGTGTCCTTTGACAGCTCTTTGGTCTTGGCCATAGTGGAGTTTGGAGCGTGACTGTTTGAGGTTGTGGACAGGTGTCTTTTATACTGATAACGAGTTCACACAGGTGCCATTAATACAGGTAACGAGTGGAGGACCGAGGAGCCTCTTAAAGAAGTTACAGGTCTGTGAAAGCCAGAAATCTTACTTGTTTGTAGGTGACCAAATACTTATTTTCCACCATAATTTGCAAATAAATTCTTTAAAAATCAGACAATGTGATTTTCTGGATTTTTTTTCCTCATTTTGTCTCTCATAGTTGAGGTATACCTATGATGAAAATTACAGGCCTCTCTGATCTTTTTAAGTGGGAGAACTTACACAATTGGTGGCTGACTAAATACTTTTTTGCCCCACTGTATATAAGTATATTTACATGTACTCGCCATTTCTACTTTTATGAGTAACTCTTTTTTCCTAACTTGTGCAGGGGTGCGCTGCAGTTCATGACTGTGCTTCAACCTAATCATAAAAGGGATTATCATTAGCAAATTTTTAGTATAACTGGTCAATTACACATTGTGTAAGTGTATATTAATTTATTTTATAAGTGATATCTTCATCATTGCTTATTTTATGTATGAAATCTAGTAGTAATTTTTCCTCTTCACACAACTTGAAACAACATGAAGGTGCCTAATCTATTAGACTTTCTTTGTCTACTTCTATCTGAATAAAAAGCAGTGAAAGAATCAGTAAAATCCTCTGACAGGTCACCAGCTTGTGATGTCTCCTCCACTAGATCCCAATCAGACTCTGACTCAGCCATCAACCTCAACTTAAAACAACGTGATTCATCAGGTTTTCTGTTAGATTTCGTTTTAGAACATGAGAAGACTCCCGAAGGTGAACACAAGCTCTCCCACAACCCCTCGTTTCATAACTTGCTGCTCTGATTTGATTTGCCACACTCCTTAGGGTAACATCCTTTTCTCTGTCTTGTATCGCTTCAAAATAGATTTAAAACCCAACTTCTCAGTTATTTACTTCTAAAGTGAATACATGCAGTTTTCAGCTGTCTTCTTTATCTGTTTTGTTTCAATTGCAGTTCAGTTACTGTAAAGTCAAGGAAGAATGGGAAGGACTTGATGTCAAGGGAGTCTTTATCCAAAAATCCAAAAAAGATTCTCAAAGAGAATTTGAAAGAAAAATCTCTTTTTATCATGTCCATAATTCCATCTGACCTCTTACGGGTCAGTAAAGACTAATCCTCTAGTTTTTATTCTACCTGAGTCCTTCAGTCTAATAAAGCTGCAGGTATCTTTATCAGCCTCCTTCACTTTTACCTCAGTCTTCTGCTTCTTTTACTTTTTCCACCTTATCTCCTCTCATGGATGCTCCTTTTTTTCACTTCTGCACCTCCCTCTGCTTCCTTTTTAATTTCTCTTACAATCAACCCACACCTGACATTTGGTTTCAGCAGACCCGATATTCTGATAAAGGGAGCAACATGAAGTGCAACCAGTAGAAGAAGCAGAGAGGGAATAAAAAATGATGATCTCCCAAAAGCTTTTGTTAGAAGAAAGAGATTGTAATCAAAGTGCAGGTCTCAATGAAGTGACAGAGACGATCATAATGAGTTTATGGTGTGAATGGAGGCAAAGACGTGAGCATGCAGGAGCAAGGGTAACTGAACAGGGAAAAGATAGAAAGTGGAAGAGAGGGAAGTAGTTTCCATAGCAACATGTAGCCGTGTGAGTGTGGGATCAGGTAAGAAGGGAGAGAAAGGTGAAAGGAGAGAGAGTGATATAGAGTTTTGTTGCGGTTTAATTGCTGCTCTCCAATTTAATCTCCTGCAGGCTCAATGAATCCCAAAAAGCTTCTTCTGTTCTCTAATAGGACATGACTCCCCCACGAAAAGCTCTTCTCTGCATTAAAGATGAAGTAAAAAAAAAAACTTGCAACCCAATAAGAAAAATCCACAGCTCCATCAAGTGTGCATGTGTATATGTATGCATGCAGATAAATAGAAAAAACATGCAAAAGAAAAAATAGGAAGATCCTCAATGTGCTTAAATAGAAACTGTATACATGAAAGGTTTTTAGATTTACTATCTTTACAGTCTTAGAGTGGTTTTCTTCTTATTTGACAAATCGTACTTTCTCTGTGTGTGCGAATAACATTATGTCTGAAGCCACCCCATTGTTGTATGGTGTTCCGCAAGGGTCATTCTTGGGTCCGATTTTGTTTTTATTATACATCAGCCCTCTCGGCAAAATCATCAGCCATTTTAAACATGTGTCCTATCACCTCTACGCTGATGACATTCAATTGTATGTTTCTTTTAAAGAGTCAGAGCTGCATAAACTGTCAGAGTTAACGGACTGTCTGTCGAGTGTGAAAACCTGGCTCACAGAAAACTGTCTTCAGTTAAACTCTGATAAGACGGAGACTTTGATAATTGCTCCGGAGCAGAAAATCTCTTTAATTGTGAGTCACCTTGGTTCTTTGGGCTCTTCTGTCCAGTCGAGCATCAGAAATCTTGGTGTTTGGTTTGACCTGTCTCTGGACAAACATTCAAGACTTTTGGTCAAAAATTGTTTTTATCATCTAAGAAATATTGCAAAATTGAAGACAGTTTTATCAAACACTGACTTGGAGTTGGTGATTCATGCTTTTATTTCTTCTCGTTTAGATTATTGTAATTCTCTTTTTACATGTTTTAACAAAAATGCTCTTGATCGTCTTCAGCGAGTCCAAAATGCTGCTGCAAGACTTTTAACCGGGTCCAGCAGGTGGTCACATATCACGCCAGTGTTGTCTTCTCTGCACTGGCTTCCCATTAAATTTCGAATTGATTTTAAAATTCTCGTTTTGACCTTCAGAGCCTTGCATGGGCAGGCTCCAAAATATATTTGTGATCTCCTTCACTCGTACATATCTGGTCGCTCGCTCCGATCTTCTGACCAGAACCTCCTCATGGTTCCAAAAACTCACTTTAAAACCAGAGGAGATCGATCCTTTCAGGCCGTGGCTCCAAATCTGTGGAATGCCCTACCTTTGCCCCTTCGTGAGGCTGACACTGTTGATTCTTTTAAAAGGCAGCTGAAGACACTTTTATTTGGGCGAGCTTTTGGTTGACTGACTTTTGGTGTGATTATTATTCTTTTTATCTTTTTACTGTTTATGCTGTTTTATTGAATTAATTGTGAAGCACTTTGTGATTTTTATCTGTGAAAGGTGCTATATAAATAAAGTTTATTATTATTATTATTATTATTATTACTTACGAACAGTTGTTATAAAATCATTTTTTGTTGTTGTAAAAGAAGCCGTACAAAAGTAGAAGTTCAAGGTTCTTTTGAAAGTGTTTCTAAGCAGATAAAATGTACAATGATATCTTTCTCTGACAAGCAGCAGAATTAAAAACTACGCAGACAGAAAATAATTCATTGTCATACAACAAAACAGAGAAGTCCGTTTTCATCAGGGTCTGGATGGATTTTGATGACATTTTCAGGAAGAGTCAAAAATGACCCAAGGAACAATCGATTAGATTTTGGGGGTGATCCGGATTACCATCTGGATCCAGGAATTTTTTTTAAGGATATGGACACAGTACTTTCTACAGTCTGTCCACTTGGCGGAGGTCTGCGCTCTCCGAGTGCTTTTCTAGTTAGATAATGTTCCATCTGCCTCCAAAACATTATTAAACTATGTCTTTTAATTCATTTTCATGGAAAACGTGCTGTGGTGGTTTTGCTCAAGCAGATCTATGTTTAAATATACATGCATGTGTCAGTTCACACAGTCAAAGATTTGACAAAGGACACTCTTCACATGTCTCTTTCTGTTGTTCACATCAGGTCTCTGCCTTGAGACAAAATTAACTACTAAAATCAATCCGCACCTTTAAAAATAATAAATTGTGAACATTCCTGTGCTGGTTCTGTTAAATACTCATTATTTTCTCTCTTCTTTTTTAAACTAACACTGCAAATCTCTCAGTGGAAGATATACGTCAACAGTCATGAATGGAAACATTGTGTATGTGGCTGAAATTCTTTGTGTCAGCTGTAATTTGAGAGACGGAGCAGATAATATTCAGAGGGTTGAGGGTTCAAAGCTTGGTTTCCCCAGTCAACCTGTCAAGGTAAGTGAAAAACTGCACGTCGTGTTGCCCGTAGTGGGATTATCGCTGTGCACATCAGCATGACAGTGAGTACGTTCTGTATGAACATGTTTGTGAAAGGCAGAATGTTACATGTACAAAACTAAAAACAATCACAATATAAACAGTCTCTTTACCATCAACACACGTCAATCATGCATTCATTATTCTATGATAGACTAGATTGTTAAATTTATGCTGCATTTCTTAAAAAATGTGAATTCTGCTGAGTATTTTGATGATCTTTGGTCTAATTAAAGGAAACATATCATGCTTTTAAATCCTTTGTTTTTCCATCTAAATCATTTAGTTGTGGTCTATATTTAGTGGAACAGCAGTTATTAGGTCTGAATTTGATTATATGAGTTCCTCCCCTGTTCAGACAGGGCAGAATAACTGGTTTTGGTGCGGTCCCTGTTGGACATGCTGCATACCACGCCCCCCCTCCAGGTCGGTGACCTTTCCAATCCAGCCCATTCAGCCATTTCTGTAGTTTGATAGAGATCCTGCAGTCTAGAACTGCAGAAACTTTTAATTTGCCAATTAAAAAAAAAACTGCTAGAGGAGTTTTCCATTCAGCCGTACATGTTCAAGCCAGAGTCTGACCCTGAGTGAAAGGACAATGAAGATCATGAAACTGACGAACCGAGCCTTGTTGATACTGGCGGAGGTTACTGAAGCACTCATCTTTGAAGTGTTTGGCACAAACAAAAAACACTTTTGCTACAGATTTGGGCACATTACCATTAAAAATAAAACTTAACCACACACTTCAAAGTTGTTCTGATGCTGGAAGACAATGTAAAGAGTTGTTCAGGCTAAAAACTGGCCACATGCACATGTCCTAGTGTTTTGTAGAACACTGATACACACAAACTTAACAGTCATGCGCACACCCCATACGTCATGCACCCCCAACAATCTATATATCACTTGAGAGCTCTGATTCTCGTCTTTCCGATGATATAAATTATTATCACATGCAACAACCACAGCACTCACACTAAAGCATTGTTACAGAGAAGCACAGACTTCAATAGTTAACTTTTCATACCTTTAAAGGCTTTCTATATGTACAATGTAATTTTCAGCAAGATGTTGGTCTCATTCTGTCCAAACAGTTCCAGGGAAGGTAATCCAGTAAAATAATCAGGTCCACAACACAGGATACATCCTCAAAGGCAGAAAAACTTCAGAAGACGCTTCCCAACTTGAGATTAGCTCCGCAGTTTTTTCATTTACATTGGTCATGTCAGGTGTAATGTACTTCCGCTGGCGATAACTAGCTAAACGTTGGCGAGAGCAGATTACACGTGATTTAGCCAAATTGACCCAGCTTGTTGTTAATACACCCAGTAACAGAACATTTAAAAACTTTTGCTTTCAGCATACGGATTACAAACTCGCAAACCTGGAGGCTTCGCTCAGTGTTTAGCTGGAATTCCATGACCATGTTTAGCAGTTTCGGTTCAAGTACTGTGACGTAATAGTTCAAAAAATATAATAGATAATAGAGAAAACTGAACAGCTTGAAAAATATTACCAAAACTTTTTATAAAAAAATATCTCCACACTACATGGAGTGACAAATTTTAACTTTTTGCACTCCCAGACACTCTAAATTCACGTCACAAGGCATCTAAGGGATAAAAAAGTGGAAATTTCACGATATGTCTAATTTAAAGGATTATCGATGCCTTATGACACTTTTTATGATCCTTTGAATTGACAGTGCAGTTCAGCTATTCATCCTCTGTAGCCCTGAAGTCACTAACAATGTATTTTCTCTCACTACTTCTTCTCCACAACAAAGAAATGTTTAAAAGCAAAGAAGAAGATTTTTAACCTTGCGGAAGACGTTCAACTTATCTCAGACGAACAGCAGAAGTGAAACGTGCTGCTGGATGGTTTTAGTCTCTATTGCCCTGAATTGTCCAGTTTCATCAACACCCAATGTAAGAAGCACTCACAGAACCCTCTGATCCAAGACAAGTCTATTCAGAACCAACCAGTTCCCTTCGAAGCACTGTTCCTCTTGGCTTGAAATTTAAATTTGTGGCCAGAACTCATGTTGTTGATCCCAGCACTTCACATAAGTCTCTCAAACCATTTCTTCATGCTTAGATGGCAGTAGGATATTTCTAAACCTTGTTGTTCCATACAGCCACTCTGAAGCATCAATGCTATACATATAACACTTGTTACCAGTATCTTGTTTCACTGTCATCAGTGGTTCAAACAGAATAATGACAGATTGATGTATTTCCTTTTTCCTGCATCTGTAAGCTCCAAGGTCTTCATGTCAAACCACTATGCTCTTGAGCATTTTTATCTGAAAGACATGTTAACATCAGCATGTTGGATCTAAATGTGCTCACAGGTTGCAGCTACAAGCAAATGATTATATTTATGTGCATTTAATAACGATCTGAGGTCTCATTTTTTGCATTTTTCTGTGAATGCACATGTGCAGTTTTTAATAACCCAATTCCCTTCAGAGGAGATTGAGAGGCAGTAGCCATCTCAGTCAGGGAGATAAAGTGCTCCGAGTTGCTACAATTACATCACACATCAGCAGCAATCAAATTCAGTTCTTATTCGCTGCTTTCTTCCTTTTGAAGTTTTCTATCTAAGAATTTCAGATTAGAGAATCTCTTCAGCATCTCTGTAATATATAACAACCCAAACTTCTGCTCTTTAAACTTGTACGCTGAAAGACTGCTGCTGTGAAAAGTCATTGCTGTTTTTATGTGAGTATATATTTAGTGGAACTTGAATCTTTTAGGATTTTCTACATTTCTGGGATGGTTTTATCTGAAATATGGGAATACTGACCAAATCCTAGATGTACAAAACCCCAATAAACAAATATCAGAAGTAAGACAATGACATGTTCTATTTAAATAACTTAGTTCAGAGAGTCTGATTATTACAACAGACGAATGTCAAAGTGCATCATAGAACAGAAAAGGTTTAATCACCTCAAAGTTGTTAAAGCTTAAGTGGAACAAAATCCAACACAAACAAATGTTCTGCATTCTAAATGCAACTCCTTTTTCACGTGTTTCAAGAGGCGTCATTCTACATTAGAATCATTTCATCATTTTATCAACATTGGGCCTGTGGCTATATTCTATGCATGCTGTTTGGTGCCTGTCTGCCTGGGGCTGCCAGTGATGGCTGGTGAAATATTTTTTGGGTGGGGCTGCATAAATTCAATTAAAGGTGATATACCCGATTTCAAATTGCCTAGCTTAGAATGTCAACAAATGTAAACAAAGTCACAGAGCTCTCGCCCCTCCCATCAGGTAGAATTCCTAAGCCACGCCCCCCAGGTTTGGAAACACGCGTAGCCCCAGAAGATGACCGAGTGCAAGACACTGGTCCGCAGTTCATTCAAGTACCGTAACATGGCGGAATCACCGGTAAGTGAAAACAATATAACAAGGAACAGCTGATATTAATTGTTACTTTGTCCTGAACCTGACGTGGAACCAGCCGGCGGCTGTTTCTCCTGCTGTGACATGGTAGAGCGGCGGACACTCCCAGCAGTGGTGTGCTGCGGTAATATGTCTCAGTTTTTTAGGAGCACAGAAGCCAAATAAATGCAGAAGTCCATATGGCTGGAGAGACTGTCCAATCATTCCTTTCGGGCCGAATCATTTGATTGGTTGATGTTTTTAGACAAATACAGGAGAACCACTTAATTATTTTTTATTATTATTTTTTTTTTAATCTTCACAACTTTTTTTTTATTCATGCTGTGTTAAAACGTTTTTAATGGGCATGAAAAAAAAAAGTCAAGTTAATTTGTTATGCAAATTAAGGATAGCAGCTTTAAGTGACGGTCAATAAAACACACGCACTATGAAGGTAAGAACACCTGTGTAGCTAAAATATTTAAACAGAAACCTAAAAAAATGTTTTTAAGAAAACCTTGCTTACTCTACACCCTCATTTTTGCCTGGGCGTCTCTCTAACACTGTCTGGCTGGTTGGACTCTATGGTCCCCTGAATCTCCTCCAGCCCCTCCAATCCTGTTAAACAGCAAAATACAGTAAGTGAAGAAATATTACATCTGAAGGACAGTGTTTGACTCACTTCTTCAGATCTGTCTCTGTATCTTCAGCATTTACATTATCCACTTACTTTCTTGTTAAATAAATCTTCATTTTCACAAGTTACAGCTGTCATTTGGTTCTTTTCAGCTTTCGCATCTGGCCTTAGGTGACATAACACTTGTTTCAATGTTAATATACTGTATATTTAGCATTAGAAAAATTGTAATTTATGTGTTTTATAACCAAGTCAGAGCTCTGGATTGGATTTCATAGAAATATCATGGAAGGACCAAACTCAGTTATTCATGTAAGAAAACCCACAACGACCTTGGTGCTATGGGAAACATACAAGAGCAACTCAGAGAAGATCAAACAGAAGAAAATAAAGAATTCATTCAGTTAGAAGCTTCATATGTTTGATATAAAATTTTAATCATAGTGGAGATGTTTAGGTTCTCTGAGATGTAGAGAACATACTGTAAGGACTATTTGAATCATATAGAGAATTTGATGGCTGCAGAAATAAAGGAAGTGAGAGATAGATCACTGGAGTCCCCGGCTGAGATCACATGAAAGAGACAAACTCATTTAAACCAAGCGCTAACTGGGCTAAATGTTACAGCTCCACATGGCGGAGCTGGATTTCTTAAATATGGAATAACTATCAACTCCACTGTTTTCTGTTCTTAAAGGAACCATCAAATACTCTAAATTACACTTCTCTTTTTTGTTGGATATATTACATCACATGAACACAAGAGCTTCCTAAAGAGTAAAATGTTTTAATATCAGTCTGTTCCTGTTGTATCTCCAGGGGAATGTCTTTGTAAGAAGTCACCAACTGAGCTAATGGATCAGAATTAATCCTGAGGAGGAGGACACAGCTGCTGATGCAAAGTGAGGCATCTGTAAGTCTTTAATACTAATTGATACAATCAGTAGAACGGAGAAATGGTGTGACAGTTAACCATGGGTAAACTGAGGGGCAGAGGAGATCTAGATACAAAGAAACAATTAACTTAAAACTAAATTATACAAGTACTGAAAATATGAACGCATGAGGTACTAAAATAAAACCAAGATAAGAACATGCATGAGGGGAAATCCTAAAGAGAAATCCTAGAGGCAAAGACACAGGAACTCTGAAACTGTTAGAATGTGACAAATGGGAGATCCAAGATAACAAAAGAATGCTAAAGACAAATTCACAAATTGCCTGAGAGGATAAACAAACATTCCAACCAACAGTGGAAAAAAAAGGAACGCTTAGAAATAGAAACACATGGGACAGAATACACAAAAGTCACTGATAAAAACAATAAAATAAAAACAACTGAGACAAAGAGATTAAGACCGAAGTCACACTCGGGACAAAAGAATATTACTAAACTAAACCCAAAAGTGAAATGAAGAAAACAACAACCAGAAAACCTATAAATAAATAAACAGCACAGAATGACATTAAGGCAACCAGGAAATACAAACACTCTTCAAAATAAAATTGCAGGAACACAGAACATAAAGTAAACAAACGAAATAATCCATAACTAGAAAAGCACTCAGAGAGCACAAACCTCCGCCAAGCAGCACTTGGACATATTGTAGAGAGTACTATGTCAGTATCCTTAAAAAAATTCCTGGATCTAGACTGTAATCCGAATCATTGTCAAAATCTAATCAATTCTTCCTCGGGTCATTTCCGACCTTTCCCTGAAATTTTCATCAAAATCCATCCATTAGTTTTTGAGTTATCCTGCTAACAGACAGACAGACAGACAGACAGACAGACCCCAATGAAAACATTAATCCTTCGCAGAGGTAACTACTACAACATTATCTCTCATCTGGCGCCCCCAGTGGCTACCTCGGGAGAGTGAGACTGAAAATATGTCTTTGTTGTACTTGTTGAAAATGAGGCTGTTCTTGACTGAAAATGAAACTTTTCTTTTTGTTACTGGTCATGGAAATAAAGCACTGGGATTAAGTGGAGGAAAGAAAACACTTTTATGAAATGAAATGAAAAATGAAATGAAATGAAAAATACTTTATTTATCCCAGAAGGGAAATTCAACATTAGGAAGGACTTGAACAAAAAAAAAAAAAACATTCATGTCTGACTTTTTTTTTTTTTTTTACAGTTTTTAATGCTAATATCGCAAATAAAAACACAATCCCCATAAACTGTAATTTTTACAGACTTTTGAGTTGATAAACCTGATGTGATGTTTGTACATCCGTGACAGGAAGAATAATATATGTTTAAGCTGTACCTTAAAGCTAGACAGAGATCTAATCAAACAGACAAGGACTAAAATATTCTTAAAGATTCCCTGAAAAAAAACAAACAAACAGACAGACGAACGGACGGGTGGCAGACAGACGGGCAGGCGGTTAGATAGATAGATCAAGCAGGCTAAGCAGTATAACACTCAGGTAATATAAAATAAGCAGATCTTTACCGGTTTCAGTCATCAAATTAAACACTATAAAAACACAGAGACTCCAACATCTAATTAATGACCTATTCCAGTGCGTATTTAACTTGACATTATTCAAAATGTTAAACTTAAAAAAAACAGCTGATGACCATGTAAAAATGAACACTGATGTAACAGGAGGCCACAGAGCCGCTCTATGTCCTTATAAATCCTGCTGATAAGCTTTGGAAGCGGCCCCGGGGTCTTTCAGAGCGAGCAAAGATTTTTTTATTCACTGAATAATCCATCTACTTCAGTGAAATAAAAAAGATAGGATCTAAGTCCATATACGCTGGTTATTACCTTTATTAGGATCTGGTGTTGCATTGGAACAGTCATTGTAAAAGCTTATTGCTCCCTTCAGTCTGGAGATGCTTCAGTCTCCCAAAGTGGATCATAGACATGCTGCCAAGCTCAGGAAGATTAGATGGATTGATGAACGGCCATACGGATGGATTTCTTTACTTAACAGTAACTAACATGAGACATTTCATCATTTTCAGTCTTTTGTGTCCCTTTTAGTCTAACTTTACATCCTCCAAATATCATCATTATTGTTGTTTCTTTTATTATTTTCATATTATGCAGTTATAATTTACTAACTGGAGCAAAAACTGTTTCTATTTTGATTCTAAAAAATCGTGTAGTCTTTCTTTTTTAGAGTCAGTTTCTAAATTTGCTGCACACTCGATCAAATCTGTTCTCCAAACTCCCAGATTGCGTTTCTGATATGCACGATGTCATGCATGTAAATGTCTGTTCAGCAGGGGAACGGAATGCAGAAGAGGAACACAATTATGAGAAAAAGCACTAGAGACCAAAAAAATGGATTTGTTCAATTTATTTGACCCCCGGTGTCTCATGTGGCTTTGTCAAACTTGCTGTGGCCCTCAAAAAAAAAAAAAGAAAGAAAAGAACAGAAAAAAGCAAGACAGAGACTGAGTGGCTGCATAATAAAAGACGATTTTTTTTAAATCTCCCTAATTAGCTGTAACATTGATAATTCAAAAATTTTGGACATGTAATCTCTTTAATTAATTAACGGTATAATCTTGTATTTATTTATATACCTACTTCATTTTTCATTTTTTCATTTTTTTTTTTCAGTTTTCTGACAGATTTATTTGTCCTGATTAACCTTAAGTTGTTTGTGAGTGAATAAATTGAATGAATTTCCATTTCTTAACTCAACTGAATGTTTTTGTCACTTTCACCACATACTGTATTTTCCCACAATACAGAATAAATAAGACATTTTTAGGCATTTATTGTCAATTGTATATGCACAAAGTGATACTTGTGACTTGAAATGACCTCAGACTGGGTTCTGAGGAGACTTGTTGTGTTATTTTTGCTTGTTTTCTTCTTTTTCTTTATTTTCCCTCCCTTTCTTTTCCCCTCTCTCACCTTGTTCTTCCAGTTTGTTTTTTCTCCTCTGCAGGGGAGCCTGGAGGCTGGTCATGCTTTTCTGTTGCTCCTGCCTTTGGGCAAGGCACTGTGTTTGTAAAGAAGGGTCACACCAGCAATTTATTGTCTTAGCTGGACATGTGCGGTCCTTACACAATGGGCTTCAACCCCAGGGCAGTGTCAGACTGTTGTAATTGCAATTAGGGATTTTGGTTTTTCTTCTTGCATAATTCAACGTAACTGTTAAAAAGGGCATTTCACACAAATTTCATGACTTTGTGGTTATTTCTGAAGTATTAACCTGTAATATGAAACATTGTATATCTAAAAAACATTAAGAAACACTGATTAACAGACCTTTCAATCTGTTTGCATGAAGATTCGTATGGCTCCGGGCTGCAACTAATTAATATTCATTATGTTAATTTGCTTGACTCTGATTGGCTAACAAACTAGCCTATGAGACCAAGGCATAGCCTACTGTTTCCTGCCCCGCTGCGCATGGCAACAGTGCACCAAGTCTCTTCCTGTTTGATACGTGTTAATGCTAACAGCTTTTACCCAGCAGTATGTTAGTTGTGGTTTCAATTGGGGAGCTGATGAATACTAACAAACAAAGTTGTGACGCAACAGATACAGGCTGTTCAAACTCGGGTTTTATCGCCACCTGCATAGTTTGAGAGATAAAAAATTAAAGAGAAGTTGTTGTGCTGATTTAACACCCACTATGAAGGTAAAAACACCTGTGGAGCTAAAATATTTAACAGAGACCTCAGAAAACCTATTTTTAATGGAAGGGCATTTTTAAAGATTAATTCTAAAGTTTATATCAGATTTTTGAACTCATCTTTTTTCTTGATTTCTCTCTTGGTGAAACTCTTGGTGAACTCCATGGTTTTTCTCCTTTTGTGGAGAATATTCCATCATGAGCCATCTTTGTGCTAAAGCTTCTGTAAAAAAAGCCTTGTTGCTGAGTTGCATCGGAGTCCAGACCCTCTGAAATACAAACTTTGGAAAAATTATCTTAAAAACTTGCCTCACCATCAGGTTTACCTACTTTCCACTTCCACCTCTACACGTCTATCTCCTGGACTCTCTTTTTCTCAGCCATCCTCTCATTTCTTAGGTTGACTCCTCAGTCTCTGGAAATCCTTCCACCTCCTCCAAAAACCTGCAATAAATAAAGTAATCTGCTATTATTCACTCCTCCTGTACATAATCATTCCTCCACAGGTGTTCTTACCTTCATACTGGGTGTGAAAACAGGTCAACAACTTCTTTTTTAGTTTTTATCTCTCAAACTACGCAGGTGGTGATAACACCCGAGTTTGAACGACCTGTATCTGTTTTGTCACAACTCCTTTGTTTGTTAGTATTCATCAGCTGAAACCACGACTAGCATGCTGCTGGCTAAAAGCTGTAGCATAAGACGTAGCAAACAGGAAGACACGACGTCTGACGTTGCCATGCGCAGCGGGGCAGGAAACAGTATACCTTGCTCTTATAGGCTAGTTTGTTAGCCAATCAGAGTCCAGCAAATTTGAATAATGAATATGAACAAGCGGCTGACGAAGCCTGATGGAAGGAGCCGGAACCACCCGAATTTTAACGTAGAATGACTGAAAGGTCTGTTGATAAGTGTTTCCTGACATTTTTTAGATATAAAATGTTTCATATTACTGGTTAATACTTAAGAAATAACCACAAAGTCCTGAAATTTGTATGAAATGGCCTCTTAAAAAGATGCCAAACCAGCTGTGCCAAACATTTAAGGCAGATCCAAGTAGAACAGCCTCACATCAATATTACAATTAATACATTCAAGTTTACTCACTGACAGAAAAAGAGAAACAGCTTCATCACCATTTTGGAAACTACCAAAACATTAAACTACCAAATCAATCTAAAACTTTATGGAAGATGTTTAAACCCTGAATTTCAGGGGAGGTCGAGCCAAATTTGAATTTTCACAGTGGATTATGGAACAGCAGAGTGTTCAGAGCAGCAGCAGAGAACATGACAACACATTGGATCCAACCCAGAAACAAGGTGATGAAAACATTTTCTTTACAACAATGAAGATCTTTAACACACCCCCAAATTTTTAACCAAGGAACACTTTCCCCCTTTTCCTCCACACTGTACATTTACAGAACACTTGGTGACTTTTCTTGCTGTTATTAATGCAGTAACTACAGGGTTACAACTTCCATGACCCAAGCACTGAATATTCTTGAAACTGTTTCCAACAGATGTGTTTTTACACTTGAACAGATGCAATGAATAATTTTTCTCTCCCTTCTTTCTTCAACAAGCCATTAAATTGTGTACATTACATTCCTCTGGCAAGCTTTTTCAACTCACTTGTCAGGAGACAAAACACCCCAGGCAAGATGAAATGAAGCAGACAGAGTCGTTTTCAGTGGAAGTATATTGTAAAAACTAGTGCCAAGAATTTTTAATATGTCATATTTCCTTGTGCACAATGACATCATACCCAGACACTGTTGAGCAGTTGGTGTTCTTTCTCCGGGGAGAAACAGCTGGTTAGATTTAAAGGGTTGCAGCACATCAGCACCCAGCGGGCTGAACATGTGGGGGTGTGACTCCCCCTCTCTTTCATTTAGCCCTATACATTTCCAAAAAGACATTAACATCTTTCAGGAAGAAGTCAGAAAACGGTTCTCACAGGACACACCTGTAGTTGAAAGTAAAATGTATGTGAAATAGCTGAGGAATCCTCTCAAGGTTAAAGGTAGTGCTGTCACGATTGTAAAATTTAAAACTCAATTCGATTCTGAAAAAAAAAAAAAAAACTTGACTCTTGATTTCGATACTAGGGTGATTTAAAAAACACCGATTTATTGAACAAGTAGATACAACAAATAACATTCCTATCATGAATCTCAGGAGGTACGGATCTCAGAAGCAGTGACGCAGAGGGTGGCAGGCTCAAATAAAAGAGCTTGACACAACACAGGATGGGGAAAAACAAACGACAAATCAAGCTGCTCTTCTGTGGGAGACGGGGGGGTTAATTCAAAGTCCAAAAAAGAACCAAAACCAAACGTAAGAATCCAAAATGATCAGAACAAAAAGTACTCTACTCACTGTGGAGGAGGAGGCACGCGTAAAACCAAGGTGTAGGAAAAAAAAAATCTAAATTCCCGACAACGAATAAACAACGGCTCTTGACGATGACTCTTGATTACAGGTCATAAGCTATGATTCTAAACTATGACGGTGACAAGGACAACACTCACGACAGGGACACGGCAAAGACAATGGTCCGGCACTGAGCTGTAGACCTCTTTAACCTTAAAGCCCGTGTAAAGTAACAACAAATGTGTGTTCTGAGTTTGTCACTGCACAGGAATATTAGTTATTAGTCATCCAACCAAATTTGAATGATTAAAAACACTGCGAAGCAAATGAAATTTGGTTACAAAATAATGAAAAAAGGATCAGTTTTCTCTGCTCTGAGACGCTGGGGGCGTGTCCGCTGCAGAAACCTGTCTGTCTCATCCTCTAGCAGCACCTCCTTCTCTTCCCGACATCACTGCATTTCCTCCGTTTCTGAGTTCCGGCTGGTTCGTTAAGTTTGAGGTTCTACCCACATGTAAAACTGCGCATCGCTGCTTTTTGAGGAGTTGAAATATTTCCACACAACCGTAATGCTTCAGACTTGTTGATCAGTGAAGGAGCGGAATGTGCTGCTACGCCATTCTGAGCTTTGTTTAGCATATGAAGGCAGCAGGTGGCAGAAGTAGCTCCTACCTATCATGCTGGTTTAGTTACTGTCTACTGTGTGGCTCCTCTGCACAAAATCAACCCAAAGCTTTTTCAGACGGTCATCCCTCGGATGAAGGAGCAGGAAAACCGCTGAAGCTACCGCACTGTATGGTTTTATATGACGAGAGCAGCAGGGGGCGGGGTTATCCTGAAGGGCAGCCGCGTGACGACATGCGGCTGCCCTTTTAGACCCGCCCATAAAATCCTGAAACAGAAAACTCTTGAAACGCAATTTGAAGGCTAGCTCCACAATTCAGTTTTTAATTGTTGGGAGGTTTTGTTTAGAACATGTTTAGAACAGTACATTTATTATGTTTATAATGTGGTTAGAAGAAAATAGCAGAATTCCCTTTACACGGTCTTTAAGTAGTGCCGGACCCAGACGAGACACAGGTGCAGACATGATCTAATTGACAAGAGTGAAGAACAGGAAGTGAAATGACCATATAAGGAACATAAACTGTAAAAACCAGATGAAGACACACAATTCCCAAACATGGAGACCGTGTTGATAGACTGAGACAACACTAATTCAAAAGTTAAAATATAAACACACCATGACTAGACAAAGACATTAACATCAACCCTACATCTAATCTAAACTCTGAAACCCAACATTGAACGCACAATGACTAGACATAGAGAAGCAGACAGAACCCCTGATTAAACCTAGTATAAAACCCCAACACTAAACAATGAACAGGAGACTGTGGTCAAATCCCACGGCTCCTGACAATTCCTTTTATCTAACTGCCTTAATTTATAGTTTAATTTTATCTTACAGTTTGGGCTGTAAGTCCTTCAGATGGTTGGCCAAATTAGTTGTGTTGCTTGACTTTGTGGTGATCTCTTTGTAGCACTCCTTGCAGACAGGTATGTCATAGTCTGTTGCTTTCCTGGACTCGTCGGCCTTGTACACAAAGTGTTTCCATACTGCACTTTGGCTCTTTCTGCTCTCGATTAACTTGGGCTGTAAAACACCTCCCGAACTCGCTGTTGCTAACATTTGGGTCGGAGCCTACTCGCGGGATAATGTGATGCTGACATGCGGCAGCTTCTTCTTCTGTTCATTTACGGCACCTGGCTGTCAGGGAACCGCATGTCAGTTTACTCTGAAGAAGGCTGCGTATATGCAAGACTCCAAAATATCGATACCATGGGAAGACAATGTCTAATTTACATACCAGTTTTAGTATCGATTAATATCTAGGCATCTTTTATTTTGACAACCCTAGTTCAAGGTCGTTTTTATTATCATAAGGGCAATTTGTTGTGCAGCTGACAGCAACAAACATACAAATACAAAACCCATTGTTGTACAAGTAACATATACAATTATACTCTGTTAAAAATAATTTCCACTCATTCATAAAACTCATGGTTACTGGAACAAAGGAGTTTCTGTGTCACCTTAAATTGGCACAGGAAGAAAAATATTTGTCACATAGAAACATGATTTTTGAAAAACAGACTTTTTTATTTGTCTGTTTTTTTAATTAACAGCCTTTTTTAAATGTCTTTATACACATGAGAAAACCATAAATGACCCATAATCCTGTGTGTCAGGCTTGTGTGTGGTGTTGCAACACTGCCATGAATATGTGACAAAAACAGGAAGGATGATATAGAGCATGTCGTTATTGTGTTTGTCATATTAGACACACTTTGGGGTCACAAGTACAGAAGCCCTGAAGGGCACAGTAGGAGGACAAATTTGAAAAGTCTGAATAACTGCAGGAAAAATACATTTCTCATTTTGGAAAAAAAGTATTTTTAAATGGAAAATAACTTTAAGAGAGAAATTTATCTTTTCATCTTTTGTTTTCTTCTGGCTTTTCAGGGCAAAAAGTCAGATATTAAAAAAAAGTTGGTCAGACTTAGAAAATGGGACAGCCTGAATTTTTTTTCTTCCGTACAGGTTAGGTTGATGACATCGTCCCTTTGAGAGGATTGCATTTTGGCTGTCTACATGAAACTGCACAGCTCGCTCCTGAAACACAAAACAGAAATCTATTCCAAACAGCTTCTGTAAGGAGAGCGTCTTAAAACTGGGTGACTTCAGAAAGGTGTTCTCCCTCCTCCTGCTGCTCCCACTGTTTCTGAAAAGCACTCTGCTGAGAGGATTTCTCCTGTTTCTTGTTTCTTTGCCATACTGTATATCTATAAATAAATGGACAAACCCCAAAACTTGACATTCATCCTTTGCACCAGCTCCATAACTAACCAAATTATTCCTCCATTCTGCAGGCTGTGAAATTCACTGATTCAGCCCATGTTAACCAGCATTGATTTTTCTTTTACTACTGGCATTAGAAGAATTACTACTAAGAACATGCATCTGGACCATGAAGGAGCCAGGAAGGCTTATGATGATTAACTTCCAATTACCTCTCTGTTATCTGTACAGAGAACTCGGCTTTCCCAAAACATCCAGAGCAACTCCGTCTTTAGGGAATGAGAGAGAGGAAACCATCAAGAAAATAAGACAATCAATCTCAAAGAAATATTTATAGCAGCATGGGTATTTCTTCTTCTATTACACAGAATATCATGGGAACATTTTAGTCATCAGAAGAAACTTTAATACATAAAGAAAAAGTCAGATTTGGACCCAGTTATCTCTGATCCTTCAGAATCTCATGGACGGGGGGATTTTTTTGAAAATCATTTTACAATCCAGAGTTATATTCATGAATGTCACTTCAAAGTTTATTGCATTATAAAAGTCTTGTGTTAAGTTAGTGCAGTTACAACATCTCTGGGTTCAGAGGGATCTGTGTTCGACAACCTTCTCCTTCTATTGAGCGAGTGTTTTAGGTTTTTTGTAAGTTCTGGTGAGTGTGTGTGTACACCTAATGGGCTCTCCTTCTTTTATTTCCTTCTGTTGTTTTCATTTTATCCACATGACACTCATAAAACATCATTTCAGGACTCATTCATCAGGTGACACCCTGATAACATGGACTTTGAGCCATGTTGTTAAAACCGAGGGCTCGTCTATGATGTACTGTTGGTAAGTCTTGATTTTGCTGAGGTGAGAAAAAAAAGTTCTGTGTGGCTTGTTTTGATTGGAAGTCTAAAGGACATGGAGTTGCAGTTCCAGTTCTGTATCCTGCTATTTGACTGTTTTCAACATATGTCACAGACGCATATATGATCAAATCTTACCTTTGGCGTTATAAAGTCTTCATTTGTCCTGAAATGTAACTTATATTCTTGAGTTATTCTCGAGTTATAGAACAGGAAGTACAGACATAACCAAAATAAAAGCAAAACAGGAAACTCCATGACTAAGGAAAATAAAAGCCTAAGACACCAAATGAAAACGAAAGGAAAAACAACTACTGACAAAACCCCAAAGAACAGAACATAATAAAACAACCAAACCCCAAGACCTGACACGCAGAGGTCTTAAAACAACCAGTAAGATCACATCAGTTCATTTTTCATAATGAAAAGAACTGAACTGGTTTTACTGGTTTTTATTACCTCATACACCCTTAACCCACCTGTTTTGGAGCAGGATGAGGGCAAAACAACACACAGAACACCTCATGGTTCAGTCTCACAAATGACAGAATATTTCCAGGAGTTGTGGGAAGAAAAGTCAAGTGCAACCTTTTCAAAAATGTGTTGCTGGTTGTCATGTAGAGATGACAGTTTATTTCCATCATAGAAATACAACAGATGAGATGTTTTGGATTTGTTTTTGCATGACTGTTTTTTTCTACCAATATCTGACTTGAGGTTGCAGGTTAAACTAAACGTGTTCTAGTATTGGGTTGTCAGATGAGAATGGCAGTTATATCATCAGTATATTAAAGGAAACACATAAACACTTAATGGATTCCTGCTGCAGGAGGATGATGCAGTCCACACACGTTGCTTTTCCTGGAGCCTCCTACTGGGGGAGTTCAGTTTACTCTGCTCTTAAAAAATGGAACAAGCTTTGCTTTAGACTCAGCCAGGGGCGAGACTTAATGCTCCAAAAGCAGCCGAGGATATCATTAGGAGACACTGTCATGGTCTGCATGTGTGATGTGCACAAGAGCAGGCAGGATGGAGTAAATCAAACATCAGAAGCAGCCTTTGGTTATGAGCTGTTTAAAGAGATGTGCACAGAGAAAATACAGTTATTTATAAAGCAAAAAGATTCAATATTAATATGGTATGCATTTAGGAGTTTGGCAACAATTTGTGCAGCAAACAATCTGTGATATCTGCAGTCTAGCCTCAAAGAAAAACATGAAATGAGTGGCAATTTTTAACACTGCACCATATGGTGGAGGCGTAGTGTAATAAAATTACATGCCAGCACCACTAAAGGAGAAACTCTTCTTTCTTTCTTTCTTTCTTTCTTTCTTTCTTTCTTTCTTTCTTTCTTTCTTTCTTTCTTTCTTTCTTTCTTTCTTTCTTTCTTTCTTTCTTTCTTTCTTTATTTATTTATTTATTTATTTATTTATTTATTTTATTTTATTTTATTTTATTTTATTTTATTTTATTTTATTTTATAGAATATGATGACACAGTACGTCTCAGTAATGACAAAATGTTACACGACATGCGCAGGTACCTCACACACAGAACCATGATACAATTTTGTTTTTCACAAAATTTCCTGATTCATTGTGTTTTTAGATATTTTGTCAGGATTTAATAAGTTTCAAACTTTTTTTTTTTTTTTGACAGTTACATCAAGTTTAGGCAAAGGGAAAATTTGCATGAGACCAGACTGATAGTAGTGCTCGGCTTTTATTTTTTTCCAGATGGCTGGTTTTCTTGATGCTCCAAACAATCAGGAAGGGGAGCAGGAATTCATCAGGGAAAATGAATTTACTTCAACAGTAGTTCATTCCAGTTCCTGCAGCTTTTGTAGAGAAGTGCTGCTCGTCTTGACGCAAGACCATCCTCCAAATGTTTTCACCTTACTTTTCACGTAGATGCACTCACACCTGCCTGTTTCCATTCCTGTGCATGCTCTGCACTGGTCCTGAACCCTTTCTCACGTATGCAATGAAAAAGATTGTTTTGTTATTTTTAAGGCCAAAAAAAGACTCTGTAATTATTTCCAATTTCCAGAACATTCTGGAGTCTATAAGCAAAGTGCCATCATCAAAACCTGTGGTAACAAACTTTGATAATTCATATATGTTTCATTGTTACTAGTTTTGATGTTCTGTAGGGGACAAACAATTTCTTTCTACTCGTTTTTATATATGAAGCACCAGTTCATAACGAAGGGCATTTCAAGGTATTGTACAGAAGTTTAAGTTCAATTCTTAGTTAAACCTTTCCTGTCTAAGGAACCAGCTGACTGGGTTGAATCAACAATTCAACACGAGTCCCTCTGCTGAGCAGCACAAGTGGCAAAAGTAGAAAGAAACAACTTCTTTTTAACAGGAAGAACCTCCAGCAGAACCAGAACCAGGATGGGCTTCTGCCTTGACCGGTCTGAGCTGACAGGAAAGTGATACAGACAAACACTGATGGATTTGGGTCAGTTGTCATTTTCATTGAAAGAAAAACAGAGATAAAGTTAATAGGGAGAGTAAGGACAGCAGAGTGATGGAATGTCCTCCAGCGCTCAAAGTTTGGAGCAGCATAACTAAAGGGAAAGCTGATCAAGACCTGTAGCATAGGATTAAACTCATATTTCTCTGGACTGCTGGTGAGTAGTTGGAAACATAAAACTGCAATAAAATTAACATTTTAAGTTGGACTCAAATTAATTGTGTGCACTATCATAAAGTCTGTGTAAACTGACTTAAAATAGTTGGACCTGTGTGAGTCTGGAGAGACGAGTGACTTGTAGTCTTAGAAAGTGGGTGAGGCAAAGCGTTTGTTCAACTCTTCCACAGATGGAGCGGGACTACGAGAAAACCTTTTCCAAAGGTGACTTTAAAGGCTTTATGACAGAAAACGTCTAATGGAATATCAACTTTCATGTCACACTGTAAAGATATAAAGAGAAACAAATTAATTAAAGTGTGAATATGGAACATTTTCATAAAAAGCTATATTTTTAAAAATATAATACCTCCACAGGGTGTTTTATGGGGTGCAGAATGAAAGTACAGTATTTCCTTTACAAAGGAAATGTCAAATATTTTAAAATATTGATTTTGACAGCCACGACATTGGCATTATGTTTACATCTGCCAGCCAGTAGAGGGCACCATTGAGGGTTGCCTAATACGGTGAATAGTCCGTAATAGTGAGGCTGGTACTGTGGAGGGTGGTGGAGTCGGCAGGTCGAGCTGCTGCTACTAAGCTCCGGGGATTTTGTTATCCTTCTCGGGGGGGGAGTGACCGGAGAGGATCGGAGGCCAGAGTGGGTTATGGTGAGGAACTTTCACTGCACCGGAGCGCACGTGGGGGTCATGAGCCTGGCGCCCCAACAGCTGGAGGCCTTGTTCTTTTGTTGTGGCTGCAGCATCAGTGCACTGGATGTTGTTTTGGTGTTTGTGTTCCATATTGCACCTTTAATTCTCAGAGAATTGCTGGTTGAGACAATAACCAAACCTGACTAGAAGGTCTGGTGCAGAAGAGTTGCAAAGGCCGAGTTGCTGCAGTAGGGTGATTGTGGGTGCAGCACTGCAGCAGAATCCACTAGAGGGCACAAGCAGCGGATCACCTGGAAAACAAGTATCTCACTGGTCTGTGACTGTTTGCAAACGACATTCATAAGGGAGATTCCAAAATGTTCTCAATTTCCTCGTGTGAGTTTTTGTGAGCGACCTCACTGTTAAGTCATTTGATTTGCATCACAAAGGATTCATCAAAATAGAGACAGAGTCATGGCAGTCGTCTAGAATTCATCTGAGTTTACTTTCCATGAGTCAGTAGCAAGGGCGACCCGGACATCAGAGGGGCCCGGCTTAAGCTGGATTCACACTAACGCAAAGGCAAATGTGCTCCCACACGGCGGCGTACTGACGGAGCCAGTTTTTGTTCATCCTACTCCGACCGTGTTGCAAAGAAATTCTCCTCCAGGAAAGCAGGAGGCGCGTTCCTTACTTAAAGGTCTCCCGGTGCTTTATGTGTGGTTCCAACCATGAGAGGAACAAATAAAAAGCAGGGACTTTACAGCCACCAGCATCGCCACTGCTGCCCTTCAGACCTGTTTTAATGCGGACATATTTGTCTTCAAGACTGTCAACACTTGCGCTGTTTACAAAAGGGAAGTTACGTCATGCCGGAAATGATTTTGGGTTGTTTGGCTGACCAATCACAGACATGCGTCATCCGACGCAGCCGTCGGAAAGTTAGAAAATAGAGCGTGACTCCAACCCACCATCCGAGGCAGTTGGCAAGCCCATACGACGTTGTATCATGGCGGTGCGTGTCTGCGACACATCGGAGCTGCATTAGTATGAATCCAGCATCAGAAGTATGATATGAGAGACGGGCCTCTCCCACAACTGAAAAAAACTGGTGAAGACAGGCGAGAACACAGTCCCTTTTATAATTCTCCCTCAGCGGAGGATGGAATTTGGGTTCCGATTACAGAACAGTGTGAAATGACGATTCATGCAGGGTTTCTATGCGTTGCCCAGTCAGGTTTGAGTCATGGTTGCTAAAAACTTTACAAGAAATACTGATTTTAGTGATGTAGTAGGTGTAAAATATTTAATAAAACATCACTGGCTTTATTTTCACTCTCACGTTGACCATTATTACGTGCAAATTTCCAAGTTAATCACTGATATTGTATCCAAGTGCATTGTGGGTAAAACTCGTCATCTAAGGGCCCGGTCATTTGCTCCGCCCCCCTGCCCTGCTCTGATTTGTTCCGCTAATGGTCAGCAGTGAAAGAAAGTATGAGAAGGGTTTCAGTTTCAATCATGCAAGTAGAAAAATAGAAATAGAAACTCAAAGTAAATCATCCACAGACTCACTACAAAACAAACCATGTCTAAAGCACACAAAACAGAAACCAACAAAAAACTAATTCATAACAAATTATATTATATTTGTCAGATTTAGTTACTCAAAATTTGTATTAGAAGTTGACTCCATGTAAAATTTTATCCTTGAATGAAATAGTTCACATTTTTCTTGTAATGGAATTGAATGACATTTAAACTGTGGTGCCTAAAACACCAAAGCTACTCAAACACACTGGATACACTGAATAAGCAATCTGTGTATGAGTGATAATTCACAGAGGTACAAAATGCTTTACTGACAAAAAATAAATTGCATCAGTGACTGATGTCAGAGTGCCGAGGATAAACACAGCAGCACAGAAACAGTTTAATAAAACAAAAAGGACACATGTAGTTCTGAGATTATCCATATTTCAGATATGTACCTTTCTTAATTGAAGACAAGAGCAGAGAAGTGATTGAAAGCAAAGTGTCAGTGGAGTTTATTGAGATCATGTTGCTCCTCAGCAGACGCTCCAGGGAAGCTGATGACTTCCACGAGATCACAGGATCCTGAAGGCTTCAACTCAAACTGTGATCATCATCTTTCACATCAGAGGAATCATGAAATCAAACAATGAACACAGACTTTATTCTTTGAACATCTTATCTCTCATCATGTCACTGCACGTGATGCTTTAAGAGAATCCACTGTGTGTTCTTCAGTTTAGTTACACACCTAAACTCAACAGTTATCCACGTGACTGTAAAACAACAGAAATGTAAACAAACAATAACGGCTTTAGCTTTTTAAAACTGAATAATATATTTTTTGTGTTTGGAATCACATGCTTCAAAGCCTAATTAAGCAATCTTTAAGGGAGAGTGAACTGTGTGTATTTGAACTATGATCTGAAGTAAGAAGCTTTGTCCTTTTTGATACAATAATAAACAGTATGAAGGTTTCATGGAGGAAATAAGTCTGTTAGATTTTGGAGTAACAAGACTAGAATGTATAGAAATAAAATTCTGCTAATTAAACTTATTCTAAAGTGCTCACATGATGCATTTCATGTAGCCCCTTCCCCATGAAATGTTCTACCTGACACACAGAAGACCCCTCAGCCTAAACATGGATTCATGTTTCCAAAAAATCTGATGACTTTTGTTGTTTTTTATGCTTGGCTATAATTTAAATATATAAAACAAATAATAAAACATAAATGGGAGGTTTATTACAGCTTGTTCTTGTCCTCTGGTTTCACAACATGCATGAAATACATTTAAGTGAAATAAGGGTGTTTCCATGTCTTTGGATTATGACACAGCATGCAGCACATACAGAGTGTAAATGTCATTTGGCTTTCATGTGTACACAGTAAACAGTTCTTGTGAAGAACTCAGCATAGTGGTGTTGCTGCACATGCTTTTGTGTCTGCTGCACCCAAATTAAAAATACTACAACTTGTGCTGGGAGCAAGTTAGACTTTTGCACCCTTCTTCTTTGTTTTTAACTTAACTCTGACTCAGTCAGCGGAGTTTATTCTGCTTGTTATTTGAAAGGGCACATAGAGTTCATTACTGAAAAGATTACTGGAAAAATGGTTCAGACTAGGCATTAGCTTGTAAGGGAAACTTGTTCACTGTTGATAGTTTCTGATGTGTTCCAGGAGTTCCACTAAGCTATGGACTCAGTTTTCTGTATCTCTCAATATTTGTTTCTGGTGATTGTTTTAAAGATGTTCTAAATAACTTTTCTGCAGCCGTGTCTCAGACAGCCATTGCTGGAACCGATGTTCTGTTGAAATATGCAACCTGTTGAAATGTGCTACCGATTCCTTCTGCAAGTGCCGTTCCACAGTCTTGACTTCAATAAACAGATTCATTTATTTTTGTTTCTATATTTTTCCATAAATACATTTTAATTAACAAATAATTTCTCCCTGGACAGGAACACTAAATATAATGTTATTTTTTCTTTCTTTGCATTGTCAGAGCGACAGGCAAATGTTTGGACACACACAGAGGAAAGGGACCCAACAATGGCCGACAAGGACCCAATAAGGACACAGAGGGCTTTTATATGGAAAATATCAGGGAAGGATCATAATATGTTTAAATAATTATCAGAACACACTCGCCATAAACAAGAATACTGTATAAACTTCTAATGACATTTCATTATGAAATAAGTTGTTAATTCGTACTATGGCGACAACGGGCTGCGAACTCGGCCATTGTTTTGTCTGTGACATACCGTGTTTTAGAGCCCGAGCATTTGAGCCCGAGGCCCGACGGGCCCGAAGTTGGGGGCAGACACATCAGATACGGGCCGGGCTCTGGCTTTTTTTACCTGCAAATGAAAGCGATGTGTTGTGTTCATTGTTTATCCAACTTAAATGGAGATATTTAAGTGCAACACCCGCTCTTCCCGCCCCACTCCCTCTCTCACCGGCCACCTGCTCTCTCACACCCCATCGCCAGCTACTGTCTCTGGAGTTACCGCTACAGGCACGTCTGGCTCGCTCAGTGCTGAGTGTCCCAGCAGCAGCAGCAGCGAGCATGCGTTTTGTGCAGCTGGATGGGTCATCGAGGAAAGGAGGACTGGACTTGCCCCCGACACTGTTGATGCTGTTCTGTTTCTGCCTGATGCCAAGAAGTAGGCTTAAAGATGTTTTTTATGTCAAAATAAGGTCAACTGTTACTGCGTTGTTTGATCATGCACAAAAAAGGGGGGCGGGGCAGGGCGGGCCAGGTTTGGGCTTGTTAAATCTGAAAACCAAAACCTATCGGCCCAGGCCGGGCTCAGGCCCGGCACTCACAGACCAGGGCTGTGCTCGGGCAGAATATAGGCCCGAGCATGGCTCTACGATGTTTAATCCAGGACTGCATGGATGAGCTTGCTCCTGGGCCCCAGCTTTGACTCCAAGCCCCTGCTTCCCTTCTCCCTTTCTCTTGGCAACAGCTCGCATTCAGTCCCATGGATCACCCCTAATAACTTCACTGCATTAGTTGTGATTGTGCGGATGTGATTTGTGAATTGTTGTATTTTTATTCAGGCATTTACTCAGACACCTCTCTGCAATACGGTAATAGCTTTAGCATTGTGGCTAACAACAGTCAATCGATAAACAACTCTGAAAACTACGACAAAGAGAATAACTAATATCAGTGAAAGAATAATGAAATCGGGGCAAAGACTTCACTGCAGTGGTTGTGATTGTGTGGCTGTGATTCATAGATGTTATCTTCTCATCATGCTCGTTTACCTCTCTGCAACACAGCAGAGTCACACTCGAGCTAAGCTAAACACTGAGAAGTGCTACACGTCAATCACAGCCCAGCCCATCACTCCCCCCGGGGTCCTAAGTAGCACCTATTTTCAGCATTATTTGAAAAAAGCAGTTAGAAGGCAGGAAGATCATTTAGAGGGGGGTGAGTTGCTCTTTAACACTGTCTACGATTTCTCACTGAACAATTGTGAGGCTAAAGCAGCTACTTTCAGTTTGCGCTGGCTGACAGATATCCAAACTGTGCTTAGTGCACTGTCAGAGAAACTTCATGTTGGAAAAGTGGAGGGGATCAAAAAACCCTTTTTAAAAGTGTGTGGGGGGGGGGGCGTCCCTCCCACATGGAATTGTTCCGACGACCATGTACAGTACTGTCGATCATAGTGTGTTTCGACCATGACTACCAAGTCTCCTGTTTTTGACCCAAACGACTGTATTTTACCTCTCTTTCCCGACGTCTTCCTGTATTAGTATTTTACCATAAAACTCCTGTATTCCACATATTCTGTAAAATTTGTAACCCTCTGTCAGCATGAAAACGTCACCAAGCACAAGCGCTAGCTAGAGGCATAGAAACATTCCCAGGTGAAATCAGCACTGCATTTGTGACCAGAAATAACTGAGACAGACTGAGTCATATATGCAGAAATTAAAATGGCAACGCTGAGTACAATAAACATGTTGCTTTCTCCTTCTGTGATAACTTAAACAAGAATGCTGAGATTTTCTCAGACTTTGCTATCGCATGCAAATACTCTGTTTAAAAACCAGTTACTCAACTCAACAAATGTAAGTTGAGTCAAGTTCAGTATGAGTGTAATGTAATATCCATGCATATTGTAGGCTAATTGTGAGTCATTAGTAGAAGCCAGAAAGCCACATGAATGAACATGAGACGTTAAAAGAAAATATATGATAGAATGAAATGTAAATGTTTAATTATCAGACATTCAATGTGAAATAAACTGCAAATATGCAATGAATTGACTTGTATAGACCTGAAAATAGGTCAAATAAATATGTTTCATATACCTGCTTGTGGTTTCAATTCGGATGTCCACAATTTATAAATATAAAATTTAATTTGAACTTGAGAGGACAACTGCCTGAGATGTCCATCTTTTTCATTGTGTTTAATTGTGTGTAGAATGGTCAATAGTTTTATGTCTTAGTACCACTGGGTTAGTAACTACATGGTGCTTGTGGTTTCTGACTGAGACAAAAACATCAGGTAAGCTTCTCTCCAGCTGAGCATAGAAGAGTGTGTTTCTTAGAGATAAGATTTTCTCTGATGTCCTGATCTTTTTCTGAGTCCTAAGCTCAGTGTGTCCCCCGCTCATCACCTCACACGCACAGGCTCACATCAGCAGTGAGTGAGGACACAGATTATACTGAGGATTCAATGAATTAATTTAATGCTTTTAAAGCAGCCACAGAAAGTCCAAGAAAAACAGTTCAGAGCAAAACTGCTGAGGAGGCCTGAATAATTTCACCAAATTCTTTTTGTTGAAAAACCATAAATAATAAAACAAGCCCATCATCTTGTGTTCACTAACTCTGCTTAATTATTCACATGTCATTAATTTGGCAATAGATTTTAGCCCAACAGAGCAACTAAAACAAACATGAAAAACACTCGTCAGCGTGTTTTTCCCACACTAGCTGTGTCTTAGGTCATACTTGAGGTGGAAGAACCGGTTTTCAAAGACAAAAAAAGCTCAAGAGACGTAACAGTTAGATATGAAGAACTGTTACTTTCTGTGCTGTCAACTCACATTCTGAGACGTTTTTATAGTGTTTAATTCTTTAAGGGAGTATTTCATAGGTGTAATAAACAGTAAAACATGTAAATATTACTGTTGGAGACCATCAGCTGCGTTTGTCTATAAAATATATATTTTCACAGAGAATGTATGTTATGTTCTACTTCTGGTGCAGGTTTTTAATGATCTGATTAAGGGAAGTTTGTTTCCATGCTTGCTAAATGTTTTTTTCCCAGCTGGAGTTTGTATGTTCATGTAAATATGTTGCTTTTCTCTGAGTGCTCTGATTTCTCAGCATCCAGAAACAATCATGTCAGGTCAATTGGCAAATACAAATTGATTTTAGATGTGAATATGAAAGTGACAAGTTTTTTGCTTACATTTGGCAATGTGATGATTATGCATGTCCAAGGTGAACCCTGACCCTCAGAGAAAGAACGAGAAAGAAAACAACTGACTTTTATACTGCATAAGATCAACTGAATGTATATGATGGTTGAAGGTCTGTAGGGTGACTCAGTCTTGGAGATAAGTGAGTAACTCCATCACTCAGTGGAAAGTAGAGCTGCTGCCTACTGTTCGCATCCCCATGGAGGTTTTCTGGGCATGTCCCATGAGGACGAGACCTCCAGGAAGACCCAAAATTCACTGGAAGGCTTAAATATTTACTCTGGCCTGGGAATGTCTGGGGATCCACCAGGAAGAGCTGGAGAGTGTTGCTGGAATGAGGGAGGTCAGGGCTTCCCTCCTGACTCTGTTGTCCTACCAACCAACTACGGATAAGCAGACGTGGATGGATGGATGGATGGATGGATGGATGGATGGATGGATGGATGGATGGATGGATGGATGGATGGATGGATGGATGGATGGATGGATGGATGGATGGATGGATGGATGGATGGATGGATGGATGGATGGAGGGATGGACATTACACAAAATAAAAGATTCAGTTATTTCCCATCTGTAACATCCAGTAAGTACCGATAGCATCTCCTCATGAATCTATTCTGTCATCTCCACATCCAGTTCCTGAGAAGCTTGTAGAAACATTGTTCACTATATACCACTGATCATCAACTGGCGGCTCAGCGGGCCAGATTGAACGGCTCAGCGGGCCGGATTCGGCTGGATTCCAAAATTGTGAGAATCACAAAGAAAATAGTGGTCCACACTAATAAAGCAACTCCTAGTGGTTGACTGTGGTATAGGTGATGGCAGCCTGAATCAAATGCCTTCAGTTTTGTAATGAAATGGAAAAAGTATAAACATCAAACATAATGTTAAGCCAAAATTAGATTTTTATTTGATTTACTTCTTGGGGGTCCGGCGTCCAGCTCAGTTTATTTCAACACACCTGTTTACCATCCTGCTTATTGCCCCTCATTCTTCCTCTCCAGCTGTCCTCACTAAGTAATCACCTCCTTTTTTTTTTTGATTTTGTCATTCGCCAGCCGCTACTATCACTAACCCTGTGCTCCTTGTTGTCCCTGCGTCTTGTTAATTCAAGATTCAAGTCATTTTTCTGGGATTATTTTGTTTGTTTTTTCTTGCCATATCAGCTTTTGTTTTGCAGCCATTAGAAGTGTTTTGTTTTACTATATCCTTGAGTCCCGCCAGCTTCTGGGTCCTTTTCATCACACATCATGACAATTTCGCTTTTTCCATTTGAGGCAGCTGCTAAATTAAAGCCAATTTTTTCTGGGAAGCACTTTGAGACAATAATTCATGCCATTATTACCACTTGGCTGGATTACTGTTCTACACTTTATTTAGGAGTGAGTGTTTCCTCTGATACTCATCTTGGAAGGCTGAAAAACACTTCCACATGTCTTTTGACAAGCACACAGATTTATGAGAATAGTTGTTTCCGATACATTTTAGGATTCATTTTTTAGGTTTTTTTTTTTAGATGGTCTTGCCCCTCCCTGCTTCCCTTAGCTGTCACAGCATCACACACTCACCTGGCCTCTCAGGTCACCTGATCAGCTGCTCATGAGTGAGTTAAGCAGGATTCTTAATAAAAAAAAACATTTTTCTTTTTGGCTTTTGACACTCTGTAAGATGTTGGTTTTAGCTGATGTTACATGATTCCACATCATTTAATTTGACTGAACACACAAGATGTTCTTGTTTTGTTTTATTCTCATTACACATTGTGTTAATGTTCTTTTCTGTGCCACATTTTGGTGCTGTGTGGTTGTTTTAAAGTACTTTATAGATGGAATGGAAAACACTGGATGGTTAATGAATTACTAAACTGATTTTCTAGCCAAATTTACAGACCCCTGCCAAATGGCATATTAACTACTTCTTGTAATGACCTCTGATTTCATCACACTTGGAGAGAAAAGAAATAGCCATTACTTGCATGTATTTTCCTGGTTCAAACAGATTGTCTCATATAAATCCAGAATATATTTCTAGCAGATGGCAAATAAAATGGTTTAATAAAAAGTTTAACTTTTATTACAAAACTTTCAATCTTCAGTGTAACATTTAAAAAAAAAAAGATTGTTTCATTCTTTTTGGCAGTCTGTAAACAAACAAATACATACACTCACCGGCCACTTTATTAGGTACACCTGTCCAACTGCTCGTTAACACTTAATTTCTAATCAGCCAATCACATGGCGGCAACTCAGTGCATTTAGGCATGTACACATGGTCAAGACAATCTCCTGCAGTTCAAACCGAGCATCAGTATGGGGAAGAAAGGTGATTTGAGTGACTTTGAACGTGGCATGGTTGTTGGTGCCAGAATGGCTGGTCTGAGTATTTCAGAAACTGCTGATCTACTGGGATTTTCACGCACAACCATCTCTAGGGTTTACAGAGAATGGTCCGAAAAAGAAAAAATATCCAGTGAGCGGCAGTTCTGTGGGCGGAAATGCCTTGTTGATGCCAGAGGTCAGAGGAGAATGGCCAGACTGGTTCGAGCTGATAGAAAGGCAACAGTGACTCAAATAACCACTCGTTACAACCAAGGTAGGCAGAAGAGCATCTCTGAACGCACAGAACGTCAAACTTTGAGGCAGATGGGCTACAGCAGCAGAAGACAACGCCGGGTGCCACTCCTTTCAGCTAAGAACAGGAAACTGAGGCTACAATTTGCACAAGCTCATCGAAATTGGACAATAGAAGATTGGAAAAACGTTGCCTGGTCTGATGAGTCTCGATTTCTGCTGCGACATTCGGATGGTAGGGTCAGAATTTGGCGTCAACAACATGAAAGCATGGATCCATCCTGCCTTGTATCAACGGTTCAGGCTGGTGGTGGTGGTGTAATGGTGTGGGGAATATTTTCTTGGAACTCTTTGGGCCCCTTGGTACCAATTGAGCATCGTTACAACGCCACAGCCTACCTGAGTATTGTTGCTGACCATGTCCATCCCTTTATGACCACAATGTACCCAACTTCTGATGGCTACTTTCAGCAGGATAATGCACCATGTCATAAAGCTGGAATCATCTTGGACTGGTTTCTTGAACATGACAATGAGTTCACTGTACTCAAATGGCCTCCACAGTCACCAGATCTCAATCCAATAGAGCATCTTTGGGATGTGGTGGAACGGGAGATTCGCATCATGGATGTGCAGCCGACAAATCTGCGCCAACTGTGTGATGTCATCATGTCAATATGGACCAAACTCTCTGAGGAATGCTTCCAGCACCTTGTTGAATCTATGCCACGAAGAATTGAGGCAAAAGGGGGTCCAACCCGTTACTAGCATGGTGTACCTAATAAAGTGGCCGGTGAGTGTATTTTATATACATATATATATATATATATATTTTTTTTTTTTTTTTAATTTAGTATTTTTAACCATGTCATGTCTGGCAATAAAGCTGTCAGAATTTATGTCCGGAAACATTATGTATTTATTCTCACAAGCTGAGCATGCAGCAATCACCGCAATGTTCTATTTTATTTATTGTGATTTTATTTAGATATTATTTTTGTTTATTACAATTTTCATGAACCAGTGGACATGGCTTAGAAGAAGAAAGAAAATGAAGGAAAACAAAAATAAATAAGCAGATAGGTTAGTGGAAATATTTGAAACAACTGAAGAGTGACAGTGCAGTAATAAAATAAGTGTCGTTTTTTTATACAGAAAAGAAAAAAGACATTACTGTGTGTGTGTTTTAGCAAATAAAAGATTAAAGGAATGTTCTCACAATTTAAACTTGAAAATGTTTCAATGAAAAGCAGAAAGAAATTCAAAGTTTGAGAGCGAGCGAAACTATTGGGAATCACACAGAAGAAATGTAGCAATTTCTAGATAAAACATGAATCCAGAAAACATGTCCTAAACACTTCTACAGCTAAAAATCTTTGTTCTTCATTTTAAAGATAACTTGTTATAAGTTTGAAGTAAATATTTTCAATCATTAACAGATTCTACTTATCAAAAAGCTCCAGTTTCCAGGTGGAAACTTCATTCATGTCCCATTGGTAAAGTTCAACCTCCCCCCAACAATAAAAACAAAAAAAAAGAATCCCGTAAAAGAAAGTGAGATGAGCAGTGAATCTGAGTCAAACAGGTTTAGATTTCAAAGGACATCTATAAGTGGGTTCTAGAAGAAGGACAGAACATTAGAGAGAAACTCAAAATGCCCCAACAGGGTGTTAAACACCTTCCATTCACCACCTACTCTGATATGAACAAGATTTACGTTTCAGAGTTTCTTAAATCTGACTTTTAAAAGGCCTGTGCTCCATGAAAAGACTTAAAAACAGAGCTAATAAGAGGGATATGATCTGACTGAGTCCCCCATAATCAAAAGACTGACTTAGAATTTTATCTCTTCACAAAAATAAACCTTCCCCTCCAGTAGAAGATGGCCTGATTATACCAGCAGCAAAGGAATCCCTGATTCAAGTTTCCATAGATTTTCCTTTGGGTTTTAACGGATTATCCAGATGGTTTGAAGAGATGAACCAGGAATCAGGTCTGCAGAACATTCACAAGGACGGTGTGGAGGAACAGACACCGCTTCTCTCTTTGCTGAAAACTGGGGATCAGGTTTTGTTCTGCCCCCAAATCAGCCAAGACCTTTGAAGAAAACACAACTTAATGGAATAAGAAACAAGAAACGATCGTGTTTTCTTTTTCTTTTTGAGCAGCACCAGATTCTTCTTTTGCTTTCAAACAACTGGCTGCCAATGCGCGATCGAATTAAATTTAAGATCCTTTTATTTGCTTTTAAATCTTTGCATGCGCTCGGGCCACCCTACTTGGCGCAGCTTCTCTGTCCCTATGTCCCGAGGCGTTCCCTGAGGTCCTCTGAGCAGCACTTGCTGCAGGTTTGTCCAGTTCGCTATAAGGCCCGCGGTGAGCGGGCGTTCTCAGTTTGCGCCCCTAGTTTATGGAACCAGCTCCCCCTGACGGTCAGACTCGCCCCATCTCTTAGTATTTTTAAGATCCGTTTAAAGACTTACTTTTATTCTCAGGCTTTTAACTCTGTTGGGGCAGTCGAACCCCTTGCTGACCTTATTTTATTGTTTTTATGTTTGTTTTTATAGTATGTTTATTTTTATCTCTGTATTTGTTGTTTTTATTTGTGTACAGCACTTTGGTCTGCGTCACTGCAGTTTTTAAATGTGCTTGATAAATAAATTGATGATGATGATGATGATGATGAAAAGGGAGAAGACTGGGGTTACAACAACAGACACAACACTTATTATAACATCTCCATTAATGTTCATCAGGCAATAGGCAGCTGTGGATTCAGGAACAGGTGAGTGTGGTATACGTTAATCCAAAGTATGGGCTCTGGTGACTAATTGAACTTTAATAATATAATACAAATACTTCAGAAAGACTTTGCCGTCATACCCAGTCTGCACAATGAATCTGTAGAAATCTACAGACTAGCAGGAGCCTTGAACGCATCAATAAACTCTAAACAGGCAAGAGAACAGAGTGGAAATGAAAGCTCTACCTTTTAAGGTGGTCTGATGGATAAAAGCAAAGACATTGTTAGGATGTGGAAGTATTTGGGATTTATAACTTGATGTACTACTTGTCTCGGCTGGTTTAGTCCAACGTTAAAAAAAGCAAAACAAATAGAGTCGGAGTTCTTTTTCTACTTTAGTTGTTTTTATTGGCAGCTGTAAAACAACAATGCTAACACAGAGCCTTGAGACACATTGTGCTAACATGCAGTGATTTTTATTTTAATGTCTGAGTTTCCTCTGCTTTTGTTTGACAGAGTTGGTTGTCTGTGAACCCCCATGTCTCACTCTCTCTCAGCCTGATGTCTTCGTCTTCTTCCATCTGCCTGTTAGACTCATCTTCTCTGTTTCTCCTCAATCCTGAAGGATGCAGATATAAAGTCACATGATTCTAGTTCATCTTTGGAAGTCTTGGTCTTATGATAAGGTTAGATTGTGTGCAAAGACACAAACGTATTTTCACTGAGGTTTGTGCTTTACCAACACTTGTTTTTTTTTTCAAACTAACTGTCCAAAAACTTTGAAACAACCTCTATTGTCATTTTCTTTTCCTTCCCAAAAGTCAGACTTTCCTGTTATTGATTAAAGAGGTCTTGATCAATAGTTCTCCAGACGTTCTGATTGTCTTCAAAGTTTTTCTTTTTTTTTTTAGCAATCAAAACCTAGAGTTTTCTTTTGGTGCAATCATAATAATGTTTCATTTTTAATTATAAAGTATGTTAAAAAGTTCACAGAATGAACAGACTGCCAAGTTTCATGTAATGTTTAGAGTGAGATTACATCTGCTGGTTGAGTTTTGTGCATTTTGACCCCTGCAGCCACTCTCTCACCTCCAACTTGTAGTAATTATCTTTACTATAAAAACATGTTCAAGCTACAACCTGATGATTGGAGCAAATTAATTGACGACCTGATTGTGTTCTTCAGCTTCCAGTTCATCTACAACCTGATCTCACTGCATTAATAAAACATCTGCTTGCACCATGAACTCATTTTTGGACTTTGCCCACTTCCTCACCTACACAGTTGTGTATCCCAGCATGCATCTGAGTCTACCTCATAAGTTGAACGAGGGGCTGGTTAAATAGTCATTCTGAAGTACTGCAGTATAAAATCACGTTGTTATTACTTTTCTAATTTTAGCTCCTACAAAATGATTCTCAAACAGCTGTTAGTTGAAAACGCATCAGAGTTCTGGAGTTTTGAGGAGTTTTTTTTCCCACTTTCTCCTTTTGTCTCCCTCTTCTTCCACCTTTTCTCATGTTCTGTTCTTTCCTTTAGGTGAGTCCTGACTGGCGTCCTACTGCCCAGCCCACTTCAAGAGTCTGCAGCAGCAGCAAATGGGACGCACCTGAGAGTAATGGGCTCATCTTCACATCACTGCAAGAGTACTTCAATTCAAGAGATACTGGGAAAGACAATCACCCGAAATGACTAGACAGTCTTGCAAAATGCAGAGTGTAAGAATCTGATTTAATTCCATATTACCTGTATCCTTGATGTTTTTTTTCCCCCTGTGCTCTGTTCCCAGGTTTTTGCTCCATGTTTGACCTGAGTTCAGCGATTACTGCAACCAGTGAAGCATTTCTACTTACCTGTGTAGCAAGAAGGATTCCTGGTTCAACATCTCCTCCCTCTCAATGCTGCAAACACCCCACAGCTCTAGTCCACGGTTTCCATCTCTCCATGACTTACCAGTTTGCTGTTCTTTCCTCCTTGGTTGCTCTCTCAGTTCGATGAATACCTCAGCTGAGGTAGTCCTGTTTCCTCGCAGCAAGAAGGTTCTGGATTTGAATCCAGGCCAAGACCTTTGCATGGAGTTTGCATGTTCTCCCTGTACATGTGTGGGTTTTCTCTGGACTCTGGCTTCCTCCCACAGACCAAAAACATGTATGTTAGGTGTGTCTGTCTCAATGTGTCTCTGTGATGGACTGTGCAGGGTGTAATTCCTTTGGCCCAATGGCTGCCGGAGGCAGACATCCGCTCCCCGCGACCCTGACGCGAACCAGCGGTTTGAGAAGCGAGAGCTCAGAAACTCACCAGGTTTCTGGAGGAAACAAACAAAAAAACAATCAAGACTTTTACAACTTTTTATTCAAACAACTAAGTTTTATTTCACTTTACATAAAACGTGTTGACCATAACTTCTAAAAGTTAAACAGTTACATCTTGGAAGGAAATTTTAATTAAAGTTCCAACTTTAATACGCTTATTTTATTCAAGCTCTTTATTTTCTTTTTCTGATTAAAATGAGAATCTTTCTCTCGCATGAAAATAATTACTTGTAAAGGTTTAAACATCAAAAACCTTTAAGAGCAATTTAATTAGAAGATTCTGTGCAGCTGGAGAAACTTCTACAAATGCTGCTTCACCTGCAGTTCGTAGCTTTGGGGGGAAAAAAACACTCAACTATCCATGTAGTAAAAACTAAAACCTGTCCCGGTGCGCAAAATACGCAGAAGCAGGCGCAGATTCTGCAAAAGTATATTATAAATCAGATGCTACTTAAAACAGAGAAACTGGGACATCGTTTGCTTTTGTTTTGGAACAAATGCTTCATATTCTCATGCTGTGATGTCGTTTTACAACTTGAATGAATGGAAGAGATCTGCATTTTATATTTTCTTCTCTCTTCCGAGCTGCCAGTATGAATCCCCACCATTCGGGGCTTTAGCCTAAAGACGCCGATGGGAGAAGGAAGTGATGTAATGCCGCTCCTCTCCATAACTCCCAAGTAGGAGGAGCTCCGTTTTCTGGAATCTCCGTGAAGCTGAACGTCCCAGCCATACGGACGGTGGGAGGACTCCAAGGTAAACCGACGGCTTGGAAGTGCAGCCGAGCTGAGGAGGAACATACGGGGTGTGACGCCCCTGATTCTGGTCCAGTAAGGCTTCATACAGAACTGTAGGCTACGAGATAAAAACACTGACCCGTGGCTGCTGCTGGGGATGAGGGGATCAGTGGAACCCACCTGGATCCGAACCCGAGGCTGATGTTCGGACATTCCTTCCACTCTGAGCTGAACACTCGAACCTTTGGGAAAGTGTTGCGCGCGGACGCGACAGGAGGAGTTTGCAGCGTGTAACTGCTACATGCGTCCTGCTTTCTGATACCGGGACACGATACCGGGAAGCTTTGGGAAAGGTGGGCCCGAACCCGGTGGTCTACCGATCTGGATTATTGAGTTCTTCCCGTTCTTGATCCTCCACAGCAAACGCTACGTTTTTTGGGAGGCTGGGGGGGCGGGGGTGGGGGGGGAGAGGTCACCAAACGGAGGCAACAACTGGGAATAAGAAACCCTCCTTTTTGCAACTCTTTTCCGGGGTGCGTGCGTGTGTGTGTGTGTGTGTGTGTGTGTGTGTCGAGGCGTTCTGTCAGTCATTGCTGTCAGACGGTCAGCTGTTTGTGGCCTTTGCTCCCCGCCTTTAGGAACAGAATCCGCTTTGGGACGCTTGTTTTAGGGGATCATCTCCCCCCAGCCGGGGTCGGACTATGGCGGACGACGACATTCTTTTTGAAGATGTGTACGAGCTCTGCGAGGTCATCGGCAAGTAAGTGTTGCATTGCATTGCTGCTTCATTTGCCCGTTAAACGCTTGAAAGGCAGGTCTTTCTAACGAGCGCACACCGTTTGTCACGCGCGCGCGCGTAAGCAGCGTAGTAATATTCCTGCAGGAACCTAATAACCAAGCCTGTTTGGGAAGTCCGAGACCCCCAGCTGCATTTTATACAAACACACAACCGTTGCATTTCAAGTTTTATTGCCATATTTCAGCACGCACCCCCCCCCAAACATACATGACTTGGCACGAATCCGTGCGCTTTGACTCAGTAGCAGTTGGGAACTTGCTGCGGAGATTAAAGGGCAGGGCACACTGACGTGCATGAGTCATGGACACACATCTGGTCTTCGTTAGTGAATCCAGGCTGCTTGGAGTCATTTCACTGCACGAGGACCGATGACAGCAGGTTCTGCTGAGGGTGTTTGCACTTCAAAGTCTTCCAGTAATTCCACATTTTTATCTGTGGCGTTAGATAAAGTACTCTGTACCCTATAAAGGCTACAACAAAACCCTCCTGGACATTTACAGCTGCACCATAAAACAGATTCTTACAGGCAACAAGAGGGATGTCAATAAATCTAATGATGAGATTTAATCTCCCAAATATGACTTTAATCATACTGTTTTGCTCATTTTGTAATCATGCACTTGATTGCGTCTCCTAAACATTCATGGCTGCTGTTAAACTGTGTTATTACCTTGTACTGTGCATGTGAGTGGTCCTCTGCTGCTCTGCTCCATTACTTCCACCACACCTGGGACTTTCCAGTGTTTTGAATGAGTGGTGGTGATCTGCTTGAAGCCCGGCTGTTTTTCTCTGACCAGCATGTAAATAACAGAGCGTGCTATCCAAACCTTGAATGAAGCGCTCCACTGGGTGCACAAACTCCAATCCTTCTGATTCAGTGGGAGCATGGCAGGCAAGTCAGCTCAGGCGGGCTGACTGGTTGTGGGACTTCCCGGCAGTGTCACAGGGATGGTTGATGGTCTGACAGGGCGATGAGACCTGTAACTCGCTGTACGTGTTTAGACAAGCCTAAAAATGATGTGTGCTCCTTTTTATACCACGCAGTCACAAGCAATCTGTTCCTCTCTCACTCAAAATATCCTGCAAGCGCGTTGCTCCAGAGATACCTTGCTGCTCTTCTTCTTCTCTGTCCGTATGTGTGATGCGAAGATAGCATCAACATTTAAATGAGGTCTTCCATCAAAGATCAAAGGGGATACTTTAGGTTCAAAGGACCTTTAAATTCAAGTGCCTTGACTCACACTCAGTCTGACTTCCCTGAACTGCAGCCTCCCTTTATGTCTTTGACAGATTGTCTGTGATTTGCTGTGTGCAGAGGTTGCAGAGCCGCCTTTCATCATCTGACCCGCACCTCTCTGTATGTAGAGCATCTGTAGCTGTGGCTTCCTTTTAACATTCCACTGATCCACCAATTGTGAGTTGTTATCAAGAAACGGACCAAATTAAGGAAAACCCTAGGAGATGATGTCACTGCAGTCAGAGTGTTGCATAGCCAGGTGTGTGTGCTGTGCAGGTTGAGATCCATGTTGTTGCACATTCAAACCTAAATCAAGCTCAAGTTGTGCTTGGAAAGCAGCTCTGTGGTGAGCGTGGGATGCTTGATGGTGTTGGACCTTATGGAAAACCACATACGTGCACGCATCATTTGACTGTACTTTTATTTATTTTTGAAACGGCTGTGCAGACGGGCACATCACCCGGCTGACGCGTGTAGTGTGTCCCGCGTGCTGTTGTCTTTTCCATCCTAATAGTAGGTCTCGTTGAGCCAAAACAAGAGGGTGATGGAGAGAGTAAAAGGAAGTCTTATGAGCGAGAAAACGAGAGTGGCTTTGCTAGAGATGGGCTGAGTGAGTGAGCAGGAGAGGTCACGGGCACAGTGGAAGGAAGCAGTCCATTAGTTTGAATCACACATCAAGAGACATCCTGTGCCTTCAGGCCATTCACTTTTCTAGTTCATCGTCAGAAAAGCGTCGTCCATGCCAAGAGCTGTGTTGTCTTACTGTGCTGAAAACAACACAGCTCTTTGCATGAAGACACAGACTGTGGAGAAGATGTTGCATGCTTTTATTTCTCGTAATTTCCTCAGCCTTTGAAGCCAGAACTGTACAATTTTCTAGGCTTTTGTTAGTTGCAGCACAGCACTGCTGCCACAGTTACAGGCCATTGAGAGCTAATGCGGCGAACAATGGGAACAGTGTTCGTGTGACAATATCTTGTCTTTTAATAAAGCCACTGAGAAGAGTCCCTATAACCCAACTGAATGCATCAGTTCCTCCCATCCTGAATATTACGACTTTTTGTGGATTTAACATTGGATATTGTCCCATGACATACATCACGATAGTACTGATGTGCTCCACTATGAATAAAACGAATTACCCTCAATTTGCATATTGCACGGCCTAAGAGGACACTCTGGGGTGCCTTGCAAAGCCTGAATATCATTATAACTCTTGACTCAAAGAGGCTAGAGCGTGTGTGTGTCACTTTTCACAAACGTGTGGTCCAGTGTGTTGCTATCTGAGAGGTGATGAGCAGTAAGGCCCGAGGCCCGTCTCTCGTCTCGTGCATTCACCTCATCACATTGTAACCCAGCGGGAATGAGCTACCTTCGAGTCTAGTCGTCGTTTTCAGTGTTCTTTCTCTGTTATACTTTGTACACTACACTTTTTCGGTGTAGCTATACACTTCCAATACAGTATACATGTTTTTTTTAAGGTCTGTAAAGACTTTAGCATGTGTTGTTTCTAACCAAGCATATGAAACACTGACCTAGATCTGGATCGGCAGCCAGTCTACTGGAGCCAGGTGTTTCACAGAGCTGGCCTTGGGGCTTGTTTTGGTGGCTAGCATCTTGCTCAGCATTACTAGCCAAATTGTGTATTGATGAATTAGCTAGAGGAGTCTTACTAATAGTTAGCCCATTCTATGGACCAGGAGTTTATGGGTCAGTAGGATTGGCATGAATTTGCTTATATACTATATAGACAAAATAATTTGGCCACACCTGAAAATTACACCAAGCTTTGCAAACTCCTTTCAAGTTCAGCTCAAAGGTGGTTGATGGGATTGAATTTCACACCCTACTCCTCAAGGCAGGTCTTTATATTCTTTGCTTTGTACACTGAGGTGCAGTCACAGTAGATTAGAAATAGACCAATCAGAATCAGCTTTATTGGCCAAGTATCATTTTCACAATACATGCGGTTTGACTTGGAAGAAAGGTGTCTTTTCCGAGGCAGCCATTTCTTTGGCGCCACAATGTGTTGCCATAAAGATGGAAGCAGTATATTGTCCCAAGTGTCTTGGTATAATGACGGATTAAAACTGTCATCACTGGAGATAAGAGGTGTGACACAATACTGTTGTCCATATCACATATATTTAGGTATACAGTAAATAGGCTTGCCAGCAGTAAGGTCAGTGTTTGGTGAGTTTTTTAATTTAACAAAATTATGAAGTTAATTATTTGCCAGAGTAGTTTTTTGGACTAACTTTAAAAATTCGACTTGCTAAAGATGGAATAACTGTTCAGTTGAGAATATCATAAAGTTGTAGTGACTGTGTCAGAGTGAGGTTCTTGGTGTTGTACTGTCACCGGGGGGTTGCTGTCTCTGTGTGTGCAAGCAGCTTGGATTATATGAATTTAGGCTCTCTGTTGAGGCTTAGAGGGCGGAAAAAATCTGCTGAGGAGCTCCTTTCTGCATGCACAATTACACAGAGATGATGTAACTGAGAGATCTTACACCGAAGCATTAAAATATTTATCTGTCCTCATCAGGCTGGTGAAAAATACCTCCAACAGGTTTTCCCATCTCTCTGTGTGCAGCACTAAGCAAAGTGTTTGTGGAGACTCTCAGAAGAACAAAGCATCTTTGTGTTACCTGAGAAATGCCGTGTTTTTTTTTGTGGTGCACGTCAGCGTGCAGGTTAGTATCGCCTTTTTTGTCAGATCCAAAATAACCAACGAACCCAAAATTTTTTGGTGGTGAGATACCAAAACGCAGATCCGGATTCATTGATGCTTTTCGTGGATAATACAAGAAATACTCTTCGAGTTGTTTTTTTAAAAACCCACATTGGTTGGATTTGATTTATGTAAAACAGCATTTCAGCAAAAAACAAAATAAACAGTTGTTCTCCTGGGACCAATTCTCACTTCTTTATTTCTCATTCATGTTAATGTAGTGGGAAGAGAAAAAGAAAAACAAAGCACCTCAGCTTTTTATACAAAGAATAATCAGTGGTGTTTTACCAAACGTGTTTTATTGTTTTACTAATTGCACAAGTACTTTGTCTCTCTTACTACTTCATGAAGGAATCACTTTAATTATTTCTTGTTGCTTACGTCCCTACCACCTGCATTTGGATTGTTTTATGTTCACACTGTTCAGGGACTATATCCTAATCCTTATGAAACAGAAGTTTTACATGCAAATTCTTGCATGATTGAGGCTTTTAAAGCTATGAGTGTATTTTTAAATTCAGTTTTTATTTTGTGTTTAAAGAGGCCCTTCCATTAAAAACTGTTTTTCTGTTGAATATTTTAGCTCCACAGGTGTTCTTACCTTCATAGTGGGTGTGAAAACAGGTCAACAACTTCTCTTTCAGTTTTTATCTCTCAAACTAAGCAGGTGGCGATAACACCCGAGTTCTCCCGAGTCCGAACGGCCTGTATCTGTTTCATCACAACTCCTTTGTTTGTTAGTATTCATCAGCTCCCGCAGTTGAAACCACGCCTAGCATGCTGCTGGCTAAATGCTGTTAGCATAAGACGTAGAAAAACAGGAAGACACGGCGTCTGACGTTGCCATGTGCAGCGGGGCAGGAAACAGTATACTTTGCTCTGATAGGCTAGTTTGTTAGCCAATCTGAGTCCAGCAAATTCGAATAATGAATATGAACGAGCTGCTCGAAGCCTGACGGAAGGAGCTGGAACCACCTGAATTTTAACGCAGACAGACTAACTGATTTGTTAGCCAATCACAGTCAAGCAAATTAGCATAATGAATATTAATGAGTTGCAGCCCGGAGCTGGACGAATCTTCATGCAGACAGATTGAAAGGCCTGTTAATCAGTGTTTCCTGACGTTTTTTATATATAAAATGTTTCATATTACTGGTTAATACTTAAGAAATAACCACAAAGTCCTAAAATTTGTATGAAACAGCCTCTTTAAGAAGCATAAAGTACATTTTTAGGTGAAGTCAGACAAGTTGTCCGTCTGTTGCATTTTCCAGTGCAAAAATGTCTGAAGAATCATTTGAACTAGAATCTGGGCCCACAGTCAATTGATTGATGGTGAGCCTGTACGTTTCAGGAGTTCTGGAGCTCACCACATCAGTTGGAATTTTCTTGTTCGAAGCCAATTTAATTGTATTTATAATATTAGACCAAACATCATGTATAAAACATATATCATATATTTATAATATATAAAACATATTTTATATCATGTATGATAAAGTAACGGCTGAAATTCGCCCTATTTTTTAATTTTCACTTTAGTCTCATGTCTAACAAAAATCCAGACAATGGATATATTGGATTATTCAAACTTCTTACTTTATTCATTAACATTGAGCTTTTTGTTTACATGTTTGTTTGATGTCTACAATAAATCCATAAATTAGCAGTTGCACATAAAATGAACTAAAATAAAATGGTTGATTTAGATTTTTAAAGGGACATTGATAAATTAGTTGATTTAATGATATCTAATATAAATATTAGGGTTAAGTTTATAATTTTTAAAACATTTTGTTTTTAAAGCAGAACTAAGTAAGTTTTGCTCTCGCTCTCCCCCTACTGGTCCCCTGTGAAAGCTCACTGTCGTAACGTTCCCCCGCCGCCGCCGCCGCAGACGCAGATGCTCTGCCGATGTTCACCCGCGACTGAGCTCTCTCTCGGTCCCAATCACGTTTCCTTTTTTTCTGCTCGTCGGTCAAAAGTTTTTTCGTTCTTTTTTGTTCTGCCATCTTTGCGCTCCTAAGGGTGGCGTTGCTAACAACGGCAAGGGCTTCATGCTTATATTTATGTACGTGAGTGTGAGTGCCGTAAAGCAGGTTTGTTCTCGCGAGATTAGTCGGGTCCGATCCACTGAAAGTTGCAAGTGCTGCTTTCAGGACACAGACCCCGGAGGGAGGGGAGGGACCCACGAATCACCCCGCCAAGTCCTTGTTTACCCCCACAGGGACTCTAGAAAACATTTATTGAGGTGAAAAAACTTACTTAGTTCTGCTTTAAATTGTTTTTTTTTTTAATTTACTGTTAACAACTGGGCTACATGCAAAGTAAACATTTGTTAAAGTGTGTGCAACATTCTCAATGCAGCCCTTATTTTTTTTCATTTGAAGTAAAGTTAATGAGTCTCTTGCTAAAAAGAACAGAACATCATGTCTTTGTTTTTATTTCATGCTTAAAAAACCTGATAAAATAGAAGAAAAAAAAAAAGATTAAAAGAAGTGTGACATTTTGTTCAAAGAATAAATAATTAAATAATTGTTACCTTGTGCTTGCTTACTTCCAGCTAAAGCTAAAAAAAGTGACCAAAAGCTCCAGTTTCACCTCATCACAGTAAATATTATTCTCCAAAACTCTGGAAGTTTTTTGTATTTTTTTATCAGAAGTCAAACGTCATTGCTCTTTATATTTCAAAATGTGACAAATGGTGCAGCCTGAAAGTATCTTGTTGTTCAGCTTGAATGATTTTGGATTCTTTTCTTTGTTGTTTAACCATCAACTCCGTCTGTGTGTTCATTATATGACAGAGCAGCAGGAGTCTGCGAGTTTATCCTAAACAATACTGTTTTACTGTGGTGGTGATGACCCTCTATATTCAGCCAGCTGTCCAGCTCCCTGTACCTGACATGTCAGATCCACCAAGTCACACGAAACAACTCCCCAGCCACATGTGTGCTTGTGTGTTTGTTTGTGTGCTTGTGCGCCCTAGTCGGATGCAGTTTATTGTCACAGCAGGTTTCTGTTGGCTAACAAGGATACTGTGCCTTCATTAATGCATTATTAATGAATAATATTCCCACTGACCCGCGCGTCTGTGCGTTTTCCCACAGAGATGTCATGTGTCTAATTAGTTTTAACAGTAGGATAGTAGCACACAGATTCCCGTTCAGACAGGTGATCGAGAGTTTTGTGAAGTCACGTGCAGAAAGACATGCTCATTTACATGCTCATTTCTTTATGGATTCACTGAGTTATAGCTGCACTGATTCACTCATACACAGCTTTATGCACTTCATTATTCAGTTGCAAAATTTCTTCCTGCGTATTTTGGTTTTCTCAACTCCAAAGATGAAGTTACCAAGAACTGCTGAGGCAGCTAACGACACCTTTGTACTGTTTTTATTCAATCCTTCTTTCTTGTTTTCACTTCACATGATTTCTTTTTGCTCTCCTGCCATTGAGTTGGAGTGTTTCAGTCCAAACCAATTTCCATGCTGCATGCCAAAGCACACAGCGTCACCTGGGTTACAGCTGTGGCCTTCTTCAAAAACATCACCGGCCATGTAGCACATGAGGAAAACACATTTCCTCCTCTAGCCTAAAAGATTATGTCCTGAAGCTGAGGACGATGTTGTTAACCTACAGAGAGCGGCACAAGTAACTCCCTTTCTTGAAAAATGTACTTTTAACCTGCTTTCAAAAGTGAAGTGAAAGGTGGACGATGTTGACATTAGCAGAGGCGTGTCTAGAAAATATTTGTTGGGGGGCGTTTTGGGGCACAGATTTGGAAAAGGGTGGTGCATGTAAATGGTACTAAACCTTAAAAAATCTAGTTTTTAGAAAATTATAAACATTTTATTAGGCTTGGGTGATAAATCGATTGAAGGAATAAATTAAAATTTTTGTTGCGGGTGATTTAAAAAATAAGTAAATCAAGTTTTTGTGTCATGGCACATTTTTGGATCCCTGCAGCTTCTGTAACGTTAGCAACAACAACGTCATAGCACACACGAAACAGCAACAGTAGGCAACAACATGGCTACTGGTGAGTGGGCAGTTTATTCTCAAGAAAGGAATAAAATCATCTTTTGTTTGGAACGGATATGAGTTTGCTGCAACAGATGTGTAGCTTGAGACCCCATGCTGGGACGTTTGCCTAAAGCCCATCTCAGTCAAAGGCAGCAGCACCATTCCAACATCTGAAACAGAGGCATCCAGCTGAATATGGAAAACACCAGTCTCTCTGAGACGAACAAACCTTAGCTTAAAACAGCTAACTGTAGCTGAATCCTTTGCACAGGGCACCATGTAGGACAGGAAAGGGGCGAGTTTGGAGAGCAATCACTGAAGCAGTTGGTTTAAGTTGTCTGTCGTTTGTACTAGTTGCTTTCTGTAATGAGTAGGTGAACAATGGGAAAAAATCGTAAATCGACTTAAAGAAATCAGAGATTTTATTTTTAGGCCCCACCGCTCAGCCTTACAGTTTCTTATAAATTAAATGACTATCATAAACCCAAATGAAATCAAAATCTGTTGAAGTACAGTGCCAATGGTACAGTTTCATTCATTTCAAGCTTTGATGGATGAAAAAAGTATTTAGTGATCAGCTGAGTCTTCTTTTAACCCTTATCGGAAGGAAGATTTAGCAAATTTTTGAGACATTGACTGCGTTTACATGCAGCCAATAACCCCTTTAAAACTCAAATATTCACAATACCCTGGTTCCGCACGGCCATCTAAACACCAGCAAAAACCCGAATATGCTCATAACCGCGTTCTTAAAAACCCGGATTTAGTCGTGTAAACACGTATCGGCATAACCCCATCAAAAGGTGTGTTCTGCGCATACTCTATACGCAAGGAATCTTGGTCTTTTGCTGTTGTTGTTTTTGGATACAGGAAGAAAAATCGGAAATGAGGCATATTGCGTCTTGACGTAGTCCGTACGTCATGACGCTACACCAACATCTGTGTTTAAATCGGGTTATTACAAGTTTCATGTATACGGGGGTAACTCTCTCTACTTATGCATGTAAACGGGTTATTCAGAACATTTCAGAAACCCAAATACTGACCTTAACCCGATCCTGACCCGAATATTGGCTGCATGTAACATAGTCACTGATAAATAAAAAACAAAATATGCAGTTAAAAGTTTTGTCAATGTTTATTCAGTATTCAGGCACAACAATATTTGCATAGTATTGTCACTGACATAGTGCAAAAAATATTTTGGTCTATAAAGTAAAAAAAAAAGACAATTTTTAACACCTGATTGGTTAATATGTTATTTTCTGCACCATTTTAACAACCCTGAATCTTTATGATATTTTATAGGCTTCAATATTCATTTTAAAAGTAGGATTGAATGTTGAATATCATGTGCTGCATTCACTTACACTCAGACATCTGAGTTTCACTTTGAAGACGTCACATTACATTTAATGTTTGATTGTCTCAGCTTGGGGGTGGCCAGTCTAAGTGGAAAGGTGGCCCGTGCCCCCCCAGGCAAATGAATTGATTTAACACTTTTTCGATTAAAGTTGTTTTAAAATGGTAGTAATCAGTTTGTAATTAGCCTCGCTGTGTTTTAACTCTCTGGTATGGTACAGAAGATTTTGATTGCATGGATTGATTAAATAAATCTTTGTAAGATTGCACCTAACAAATTAGTATAAGATAGCTTAAAAGTGCTACTTATGATAATTCTGTTACTGTAATTATTTTGTTGTTTAACCAGAACATGGTGCAGATGATGAGTTATCACCTCAGAAAAGTTAAATGGGATTGTGATGTGTTATTTGATAGCATAACATTTTATACGGTCTATTAACTGGTAACATAATTTGGAGCGCAGAAGAACTACATTTACAGAGAACATTGAGGGTCACCAGGTTCTATAGTAGTCTGATGAAAATATGGTTTTAATACAGAGTACATCGAGTCCTGTAAGCTGAATTTGATTTATTTCTTGCTTCAGTGTCTCATTTTCTCAGCTGTAGGTCCATAGTTGTAACAAGAAGGCTTGTAGAATTCCTTGGACCCTAAAGGGGTTTTTATTGAACTTCACAACCTTACTGTTACATTTTTTGTAGTCTTTGTTAATAATAATAATAATAGTAATCATCCCATTTTATTTTGTCGTTGTTATTGTTTCTGTCTTGTGCCAAATGCTGCATGTTAACAGATGTTTTATCAGTCTTTTATGGTCAGTGCTGTGGTGCAGGAAGAGGAATGTAGACAGACTAGTGAGAAGAGCTGGTTCGATTAGAGCTGGTCTTTTAGCTGAGAGGAGGACCCTGCAAAAACTTCTGAACATACTGGATCACAACCAGCATCCTCTGCATGACACTCCAAGTCTCCAAGCCGAGGAGTGTATTCAGTCACAGCCTCGTCAGGACGCTGCTCAACAGAAACAAATTCAAAACAAATTCATTCCACTTCCAATAAGGCTGAACGGCTCCTTCCAGCTTTCACAGAGAAAAAACAAACAAGACACCATTAATGTGTTTAAGTTCAATATTTAACTGCATGCATTTAGTTAATACCATCAACCAAAGCAGGGTTTGTTTTGATGTGTTATTTTCCAACTTTACCTCCCTGATTTATTTGTAGTTCATTCCCACGGTATCTGGGGTTTTTATGTACATTTTCAATAGATGTTTCAATGCTTTTACTCACTCACTGTCGTTTTACTACTGGATGTTTTGGAATTCACCTCTGGGATCAATAAAGTATCTGTCTGTCTGTCTGTGAAGGATGTCTGCAAAGGAGACTTATTGAATGAACCTCTATTTAACAGGACAGGCCGGTTAAGATCAGATTTACACGTACAATACAAAGTGAGACAAGATGCAAACACACACACACACACGTACCAATGATCTTTAGGAAGTTTTTGTTTTTACCATGCTTCTGGTGGGTAACTTCATCTGCAGGGTTTGTAGATTCCAGGTTTGTTTTGCTGTAAATGATCACAGATTCAATAGGCCTGTAGGCGAAACGTCGATTACATCAACAACTCAATTCTAAAAATTTGTCGACGTCAAATCCGATAGTCGACGCACCTCGCACACTCGCCACACGCATGTGAGTGACCAAAACAAAGCAGCATGGAGAACGAAACTGCCGTCTCCAACCACCTCTCAGGCTCAACAGCCTGCACTTCTATGCTCTACATGTCAACAACCCGGGAATACTTTACACACAGCCAGAAGCATCAAAGTATAGTTATTTGCAGTCTTTGAACGATGGAGCAGGCATGTCACATCAGCGTGAAAGTATTATGGTAACTTGGGTCTGTTATTAGTAGCTGTATTTGTAAAATGTTAACGTGTTTGGTGAAACCGTGTAGGCAGTGAGCTGAGTAAATTACTTTCATAGGTCTGAAAGGTCCCTCTATCATTTCAACGGCTTTTAAAATCTCCTTTTAAAAGTTTACAACCAGTTTAGATATGTGCACTGTAGCTGCCATTAGTGGTGTTAGCATAACACACTGGCATAGAGCTACCCTGGTCTGAAGCTTCTCGGCAGCTTCTGCAAAGGAGGATCTATGTGAAGTCTCTAACAAGTTGGTGAAGGAAATGTAGAATTTTTATGGAAATAGCTGGAGCTGGAAAAACAGAAAAGTTTGTTAAAGTTGTCTGAGTTCGGTGTTATCTGAGCGCAACTTATGTGCTTGCTACCACAGCTAGCAGCTCGTCACTTTGGTGAATTGGCTGTATGCCGATGTTTGTGGCTAGATATAGCTGTGTTCTGTTAGATTTAAAGAGGCCCTTCCATTAAAAATGTTTTTTCTGAGGTTTCTGTTGAATATTTTAGCTCCACAGGTGTTCTTACCTTCATAGTGGGTGTGAAAACAGGTCAACAACTTCTCTTTCAGTTTTAATCTCTCAAGCTACGCAGGTGGAGATAACACCCGAGTTCTCCCGAGTTCGAACTGCCTGTATCTGTTTCTTCACAACTCCTTTGTTCGTTAGTATTCATCAGCTCCCTCAGTTGAAACCACACCTAGCATGTTGCTGGCTAAGAGCTGTAGCATAAGACGTAACAAACCGGAAGAGCGAACGTCTACTTTTGCCATGCGCAGCAGGGCAGGAAACAGCATACCTTGCTCTCATAGGCTAGTTTGTTAGCCAGTCTGAATCCAGCAAATTCAAATAATGAATATTTAATGAGTTGCTGCCCAAAGCCTGATGGAACTAGCTGAATCTTCAAGCAGACAAATTGAAAGGTCTGTAAATCAATGTTTCTTAACGTTTTTTAGATATAAAATATTTCACATTACAGGTTAATACTTCAGAAATAACCACACAAGTCATGAAATTTATGTGAAATGGCCTCTTTAACTCAGCCACCATTACATTCATAACAGCGGTATACACTATTTCTAACTTGCGTTAGATAAACACAGCTGTTTAGACCCTATTAGCAGAAAGTAGACACAAACACAGTTTGCACCACCGAAGTGAGAGCTCAGATGTTTCCAAATAGGAATTGTGCTGGTGTGAGTACAAAGTAACGTGTAGACCAGGGGTCTCAAACTCCAGGCCTCGAGGGCCACTATCCTGCATGTTTTAGATGTTTCCCTATTTCAACACACCTGATTCAAATCCTCTGTATTTCAACAAGTTCTGCAGAAGCCTGTTAACGACTTGTTCATTTGAATCAGGTGTGTTGAAGCAGGGAAACATCTAAAACATGCAGGATAGTGGCCCTCGAGGCCTGGAGTTTGAGACCCCTGGTGTAGACGTATCTGTTCAACGTTACGTTTGCCAATTCATGATTTGCGTTAACTCAGTAATGCTGTGATTCTTTACGAGTGAAGCACAATATTAGACTGACATTTGCCACAAATACTCGATTATTCGATAAAAATAATTGGCCAAATAATTGTTTTAAATATAATCGTTTACTCTCAGTTCTAAGGTCCAGTCAGTTGCATAATTCCGGACTTGAACCTGGTCATCGCAGAACCTCGCAATGGATCAGGTTTTATTTAATTACTGGATTTTGTATTAACTGCAGATTTTGTTGCAATTTGACTGTTATTTAGGGATGTTTTGGGGATTAAAAGCAGAATTATAATATGAAGAGTGGCATACAGTTGTGTAGCTATTAAACCTCATTATATCCAGGTACCATGGATCATGTTAGCGAACATGTTCTGGAATCTGTTAGCTGGCAGGTATTTACAAACCTATAAAGACTTTAAGGCAGTAACAACACAGCAGTCCATTAGAACGTCCTGTTAATTGGAAGGCAGCAGTCTGCTAATTTGTGCAGTTGCTCCTGGGGGAGTTGTAGAGGTGTGTGATCAAGAACTGTGACATGAAGATTTGTCAGTCTCTGTGGGATGTTCTTATGTATAAGCTGGTATTGGGTTTGGTTGTGCATTCAACAGCCTTGGTTGCAATCTGTAAGGCTTGCTAAGTGCTGTATTCATCAGGCGTCTCAGTATGTGGTTGAATTTTACATCTGAGTTTAAATTGGCACTAATTCTTTGTGATTTACACACACATGCACGTATGTTGCTACAGGCAGTGTTACATTTGGTGAATAACTGCATTTCTGTAGTTTGTGGTTCCTTTAGTATTCAAATGAGACTGATATAATCTCATGCTTGCCTCAAGTGCAAACCATAAATAATGCATTTTATTTACTCAAATTTCACTTTATAATTTAATACTGATGGAGTTTTAGTGCTCGTTTGTGTATGTTTTGTCTGTGGTGTTAGCAGAGTATCTCATGAGTCACCAGGCAGATTTCATTGAAACTTTTGGAAAGTCTTCACTGGATGTACATCTACTAAACTTTCGGAGTCAACCCAATTAAAGATGACCACCATCCCACCTTAATAAACACAAACAGGGCTTTGTTTAGTTCGTTTTACAGACAACAAGCTACAGTTTTATTTGCCGAGTTATTCACAGCCTAAAATTTGAGTGCTAACAAATTGCACGAGTGATATTTTACTCGATTCTGCATAATGTTGTTTTCAACGTTTTATCAACACGACTATAACGTCATCATTTGTTGACATGAGATGATCTCAGTTTAAAACTCTGGCATGTAAATGAATATATTATATGTATTAATGGGCTCTTGTGTGAGATAAATTTGTTTTCACACGTTTCGGTGTTAAAACCGTGTCACACGTTTTTCAGGTTGTCTTCCAAACATGTATTGATTAGATGGGGAAGCCGATTGTAGAGGACTTAACAGAGTAGTGTGTTCTGTCAGAACTGCTTTTCTTAGCATTCATGACTAAATCTGGCATAACATAAGAAAAAAAAAAACGCGATTAAAAAAACACAACATAAGAAGCAGTTGATGTGAGAAAACATGGAAGGGAATATTAGGAGGAGTACTGATGTGAAGAGGTTTAACGGGTTGGAGCCACATTCAGCAGGGTATTATGGCTGTGTTGACATATTGTCTGACAGATGGGTGACACATGCTCTGTGTCCCAGCACCATTGTAAAAGCAACTGGGGCTTGGTGACAGAGGCACAGAGCATGAAGAGTAGCTGTGGGAGGCTGGCTGGAAGAGTACTCTGTCTTTGTTGGTGCTGCCACAGTCTTAGCGCTTTGCACAAGCTCCACTTCAGATACCTCTATCCATGTCCAACTTCCTCTGCAGTCTTTTATGTCCACTTCATTTTCACAGATAAAATACCAATGAAGCCTACAAATACATGCAGATAGAGGCCTGCAGAATTTTAATAAATGGTCTTGAAACATGAAGTTTACATCAGCAGCCTGGTCCGATTCCTCGTCCTCTCATATTTGTATGATTATAGGTTAACGAGGAATGTTTCCGGGGTTGAGAGACTATCTTTAGAAGCAGTATTTGCAACGGCTAAGCTCAGATCTTTAAATCTGTCCAGTTAAAAGAGTTGACTGATCCCATTTAACTCTGTAATGTATATAACAACTTTAATTCATCGACATAGGATCCGTCTCTATAGATTGTTATTAGATTGAAGTGTGACAAATGAATATTAATAAGAAAAACGTCAAATGCAGCAGTCGGTCTGAATTAAAGAGAGTGTGTGTGGCAAGGCTGTTTGTTCAGATGTGAAGGTTCCATATCAAATGAATCATAGATTGAATTGAAACTGGATACAGGAGGAAAAAACTTTCATATTTTCTTAACAAAGACAAAAAATTACATCTCATGTAATTTATTTTCCACGTGTTGATTTCTGTTCATTCTTATCTCTCTGACCTTTTCAAATAGATTTAATTGCAATTAGTTATTTAATTTAATACATCATGATTGTGTGAGTGGGTGGGAATCTTACCCCCCACGAGACGTGCCATCTAACTTTACTTACTAATCTTTGTTTTAGACTCTGAACATCAGAAGTTATTCAGTTAAGGTACCATCATGAAAAAAAACAAAAGGCGCTATAATACAGATTGCGTACATGACCCGTGCACGCTACAACTCCCCAGAGGTTGGTATCTAATAGAAACTGTGTTTTTATTGTTTATTTAATAGTTCACCATCGCTTCTAGCGATATTATTATGTAGGAATAATGTTTTTTAAGATACAAACTGCCCGACCAGGTTCTCGTGCAACCCTGCGTAGAAACAAGTAGATACAGGAAATAGAGGGATGGACAAAAACTGCCTGTTTGAATAAATTAAGTCCCTTTTCAGTGTCTAAATGAAGAGCTCCGAAGGCTCTGTCCGTGCATCTTTACGCACCAGTAGGCAATTCCACATGCTTCGGGAGGAAATTTATTCCCATCATACCAATGTTTATACATGTGACACTTCCATTCAGCCATAGAGGCAATACAGCACTTCATCAATGATGAACTCGCCACTCTTTAAGCTAATTTGGAGAGAAATAAAAAATAAAATCCGGTTAACAAAAAGTTTTGGATTTCAAGGGACAAGCTGTTGCCCTCCAACTGATTAAGAACGAACTGTCAAGTTATCAGTTTGTAAAGTCAGAGTCTTCAGCTTGTGGTTACAGTAAAGAAAAGAACAAACCAACAAGAATTTATCCGCTTCAGTCCTGACGTATGATCCCTGAGCAAAGGGATGAAAAACCACAGGGCTGTTTATTTCTATGGAACTCTAAAATATATAGAATAAATTCACAAGAGATAAATGATAAATTTGGTGTTCACATGCACGTGAACATGACTGATCTGAGGTAGGGAGCTACTGGGGAATAAAATACTGTCCTACAGGATGGTTGTGTGTCTGTCCTGTTGTATTGTTGTGATCCTTTCTGTGTTCTTAATAGGGTTGGGCGGCATGGCAAAATTTTCATGTCACGTTTTTTTTCTAAATAATATTGGTTTTACAGTATTTGACTGTATTCATGATCGTTGTTACCAACATTATCTTCTAATGAGTGAAGAATTACCACATGGCGGTTATGGCCGTGTTGCTGAAATGTTTACGATCCGACAAGACGTGCTTGGGATCCAACGTTTTCACTATCGTCTTGAAGCTGTCTTTCTCCACAGTATTTATAGGAACCATATCCTTGACGAGCTGCACTCTCAGAAATAGAGGTACGAGACAAGAACATTTTTGTACCTATAGGTAAAATATTGTAAAATGTTCCCTTAAAAGTACAATATTGGTCTTTAAAAGGCCCGAAATGCCCCTTAGAGTGTTCAAATGGATATAAAGTACAAATTTGTACCATTTCAACTGCACCTGCAACCCTGGTCAAGGCTGGTTAATCTCCATTTTATTAAGTTTCATCCATCATTTTTAATATTACGTTTCAGAATGTTGGTTTAAGACTTTAAAACGTGGCATAATTTTACTGTTTTCGTGGAACAACTTCATAATGTACAAAAATGGACCTGGACTACAGGGTACACCCCCAGCCACAAGAATTTGTACCCTTCTTGTCGCTGGGGGTGTACCCTGTAGTTGATTGGTCCACGTCCGACCTTTTGAAGCAGAAGAAATTCCACACTACAGATGTGGCTCCGCTGTTTGGAATAAGTTGTTCTGGGTCAGTAATCTGTGCGTCGCTGTTACAGCCATTCTTCATTCAAAACTTTATTTTTCGCATGTGGTCTTGGCGTGTAGCATTAAAACCGGTCCCTGCAGAAATATGTTCCCACTGCCAACATTCCAGACGTTGTCTTGGCTGTTCACTGGTACAGCATTATGTGAAAAATTCATATAACCCAAATAAACACAGGTTTTTGGTGTGAACCGGTATACCTCCCAGCCCTAGTTCAGCACTTCTGCAAGTTGGCTGAAAGTTATTACATATCACAAGAAAGTTTTTGAAGATACTCGGCCCAAACATCAAGCAGCAGTTTATATAACTCAGCTGTGAGGCTGCGGTGCCAAATGGATCATCTGAATGTCACTGACTGTTCTCACCACAAGTTACATGGTTTTTTTACTGAATGCTGCATCCACAGAAACGCTCCCCGCAACGTGGGCTCGCTGACTCCTTTGTGTCACTCCTACTCGTGCCCTTGATCACTGCCTCAGCTCCTGTTTGTTCCCTTTTTCTCTCTCTGTCAGAGGCTTAAATGGAGCCGTCATTACTCATCCCTTCTGTATAAGTGTTCATTGAATGCTTTTCTATTGTATGATGTCTTCAGCAGCAGTAGGAGGGAGAGAGTGAAACGGCAGTATCACTGTCACCTTTTTTGGGTTTCTGTGACCTGCCATCTAGAGCGCTGTGAGGAGGTGACGGCCTTCAGATGGCATCTGCACTGTGTGGATCAGCTGAAGAAACATGGTAGAAACTATCCCACGCCTCAATCTTTTATTCCATGCAGCACGGAGACGAGAACATGCAGCTCATGTTTGAGCCCCTCCAGATTGTCGTGAGGTTTATGAGAGCAGCTACTGTTTAATAACTGCTTGTATGTTCATTTTGTCTGGGGCGGTTGCGTTTGTGCTTACACAGCGGATAGTCCGCGACAGATATGATCGAGTGTGTGACTCGCTGGCTGTATTGACACACACACTCAGTCTCATAAATATTTGCCCTCCTCGCTTCCAGTCTGCAGATACACCTACAGACTGCTGCTGGGATGGGAGTGATCACAGGATGAGTTGAGATTAGCTTTATTCTGAAAGAAGAAATCAGTGATAGGATCAGGAAGAGGAAGAGGCAGACTTCTGAAGCATTATCACACAGGCTTGAGCTCAAGTCAGCTGTGGTCAAAGATGGCCGCGTGCCAGCTGCTTTTGTTTCACAAGGATTTGACCCTGTAGGAGTCAGACATGCTGTCTTATCTGTGTTTAATGGTGTTAATATTGCTTTCAGATCAGTCTTGGCTCTTTGCCCTTTAGCGTCTCCTCTCGCCTCTCTCATGTTTGAAAAATTAGAGAAACGTGGGTCACATGATGAGATGCATATGGGAACAGTAATCAGAGCACGCCTGGGCTTTATTAGGACTCATTTCCAATTATCGTCTGCTCATTTTTACAGCTGCTGTTTTAAATAAAGACACAAAAACATTTGCTTTTAATCAAATTGCACAAAATGCATATTTATGTTACTCACGTCAGGGTTTCTTTGTTTCAGGTGTTTGTATGCAGCAGAATTCTACACTTTGGACAAATCTGTAAAACTGTGTGGGAGCCACGTTTTGGCTGTAGCAGCCATCTTGAATGAAATCACTCAAAATGTTAATCAGCTGTAGATGTACATCCTTCTGTGTCCAGGTTGGACGTTTCACATCCAGTTTACATGCTGTAACTTTCTCCCTATAGCTGTCAGTTACAGGTCTGATGCGTAAGCGTCTTGACAGAGAAAAATCTGGGCTTTTTTTTTTTTTTTACTTGCAAGAACTTAGCAGTTTATTTTATTGCTACTTCTTGAGCACATGGACGCCGAGACCCACTCGCAGCTAGGGTCAGCTTAAACACTTGTTTAAACTGGGACGGGATCTAAACACACTTTACTTCTTTACAAGCCCTCTGTTTGTCGAACAAACATTATACATTCCTGAGTCAACTGCCACACACACACACATAAACACACAATGTCCATAGGGTTACCCTGACAGCCACACAGCACTTTGTTCATCTCTTAGTGAGGCCTTTAGCTGTCGTGTGTGTGTCTTTCCTAAAACACCGGAGGACTGATCTGTGTGTGTCAGTGTCCAAAACGTACAGTCACATTTTTTTTGTGGACCATCTGTTTATCGTGATTATTTAAAATAATGCAAGATTTAGGACATCATCATCATCATCACATTTAATCACACATCCTCCATCTTTTCTGTGTCTTGGTTCTCGTTTTCACCGATGCTGTTAAGTGATGTAACGCTGATGTATTGGCTGAAATGAAAGAGAAAGTCTTCCACTGCGGTTGATAAAATGAAGAAGATAATTGCAGAGATAAAAGTCTTAAGTTCTGCAGTAACCCCGTGACCACAGGAATGACAGAATGGTCTAGAAGATTCCGATCTATGAGTGGAGTTTCTTATTGCACATAGATTTAGAACCAGTCGTAAATGGCACGACACACTCCACCTTAAAACATGGTTGTTTTCAAAAATAAAGTTGCTGATCAGACTTTGTAAGATTACTTTTATAGGCCGATTCATCAAAAACATGAATACTGGCTGCTCGAGTCTCAGTCAATAACAACAGGTTCAGATTCACAGCTGATTGTTTACAGTCAGTTCAATCCAGCTGTAATATGATCTGATTCAGTAGATTATAAAATGCAGATTAGTCAAAAGAAACCAGCTGATTTCTGGAGTCTTCACTTTAACACATTCTTCCATTCTAAGCAGCACAGACTGGTGACAGTAAGGAAAGACTCCCTTTTAACAGGAAGAATCTCCCATCAGAACCGGGCTCAGGATGAGCCTCGACCCACTGGAGTCTGAGTAGAAAAGAGTCACAGACAAACACAGGAGGGTTGGGCCAGGCCTCACCTCTGTGGAAAGATAAACAGAGTAAAAGTTCATGGCTGCAATGAACTGCAGCTACAAAAATACAATATATTGTTACTCGTAAAGATATTATGGCTTCAGTTTTCACAACAGACGTAGATGGGAAAGTCTCACCTGTCTTTATATACAGTCTCTTAAACAGTCTTTAAACCCAAACATCAATCTAAAACCAAACAAAACATAGATGTTACATAAAGAATTAAAACTCCTATTTGATAAATTCTCACCTGAGAAAATGAGACGTTCACGTCTTTCAGTAGATACAGAAATCAAATCTTGTTTGATCCAATGGGAGCGAACATTTCCACTCTAGGAGTCATTTTCACTAAGCAGTGTATTTAGTTGAGTCTTTCTGCCCCACCCCCACTGACCTCAAGGGCTAAACTGAGTTCTTGGTGTAATATTTCAAAATCTGGGCCAAGGCTTAACTTTGCACACAATAGTTGTGCATAAATAGTTATTTAAGTTTAAGATCATGTATAAATCATATATACATTAAAAAGGATGTTTTTGTACGCTAACAACGTGGAAAAAGATGCTACAAGCTGGACTTTGTCAACTATGAGTTATATTTCCGTTGAAAATCAAAGCCATAAAATGAGCTAGTGTAACATAACAGACTTTGTCACAGTATTTTTGATACTGCCCCTTAGTGGTAGCAACATGCCGTGACGTGGACTAGTGTTTAGGAAACTGTTACTCAAGACGAAGACATAAGCACATTCAAGACCTTGAGCACAAGAAAAGAGCCAGAGACGTGTAACATTAATACACCTTGAATTTCAGAGCAGCTGCAGTGTGTGTGTGTGTGTGAGCATGTAGTGGTCCTGTGTGTGACTTTTTGGTGTGTATGTGGGCTAATCTTAGCTTTAGCTCTGGATTAAGAGATGTAAGCACATGACTAGTGCTACTGGAGCTGCAACAAGCTGTAAAACAAGAGGTAGACCCCTAACAGATGGGAAAACACACTTAAAAACACAGACTGAAGGGAAAATGGGTCACGTATTATCAAAGATCACTTTGACTGTAGGTGCATCTTTAGTTAAGTCAAAACATAATGGCATATACAGAGTTTTTTACTGCTCAAGGTGTTTGCTTAAAGATTAATTGTATCTGTTGACTTTGCTGACGTTATTGCTTTTGATTCTGTACAAACTCACAGAAAGTTTAACATTTATTTGAATAGAAATGTTGCTACTGAGATCAAAACAAGAGTGAGTAGATACCAATAAAGAGTGATGTATTTATCACAAAATGCGTCACTATCTTGCTATAAAAACATAAACAGCCCATCCTAACTGTATTGAGACTGTCATAATTATAGAATTAAGTTACGTTTGTTTTATTTTACACCTTGCTGTATAATTTTCTTTCAGCCTCATCCTTTGTGACATTAACTAGTGCAAGGCTGCAGATGAATAATGACGAATTGAAACAAAAAGTTCTACATACAAAATAAATCGTAGCTTCAAGTGGAAGACATTCATGATCATACACTGGCAATGATTTTGAGCAACTGATAATTATTTATTTCACACGAGTAGAAAGAGAAAAGCGAGCTGTGACATTTAGGAGAAACAACAACACAAAAGAAGACAGATGGTAAGTTGCTTCTGACAGCCAATAAAAAAGGGAGTAGCAGACTGGTGAAGGTAGGAGGACTGTGTTAAAACTGCTTCAGGTCCGTGCCAAACACATGATGTCACTTTAGACTCCAGGGAAGTGACTGGGATGGAAAATGTCGTCTTTGATCAATGACGCTTCATGGTTTTATTTATTATCACAATTATATGAAGTTCATCATTTAAAGAGCAACTCAACCCCCTCTGAATTATCTTCATGCCTACTAGCTGCTTTTTAAAAAAATGCTAAAAGTGGGTGTCACTTAGGATCTGGGGGGGGGGTGGGTGGCAGGCTGTAATTGACGTGTCTTACTTCTTGGTATTCAGACTAGCTCCAGTGGCGATTGTGTCTGAGAGATGGTTTAATACCACAGGAGGCGTGTCCTAGAGATGATGCCCGTGACATAGACATGAGTGCTGACGTAGGCATGTACAGCTTTCAACCAATCACAAATTTCAAATGCAGTAGCCATCTTTCAACCTTAAGAGGGCAGCACTAAGACTTTTTTAGATCAAAAAGCGTAGAATTTAACAGGTTGGCATGAAAATGTCACAAATGCCCAGAAACTGAAAGGTTGCATTGGTAAAGACCCGCTAATACAGTTTATAAGCAGAAAAGGGCTGTTTTAAGGGTGAGTTGCTCTTTAAAGATCATGGAGTTTCTATAACATGTTCTTAAGTTCAGGTTGGTATGGACTGCTCATACTCAGTTTAATTACTCCCTAGATTTCTTTACTGCTTGCCTTGTTTTCTAACATTTGACTAAATAAATTCTTGATTGACCAAGAAAATAATCAGCAAATTGACTCATGAAATAAAATATTGTAATTTTGCTTTCTGTATAACATTAGCATTAAAATGCAAAGGCAATAAAACAATATTTAGGCCACAAGTACTTTGCCAATCAAAGAAACCCAGGCCAATCAAAGTAATCAAAGTACAGCTCATCCAATTATAATCTCAGTTGAAACTTGCTGAATTAAGAACACTAAAGATCAGTAACAAATCATCATTTCTGTTCAAATCCTCCATCCAAAAAATAATCTTACTGCAAAATCAGACTCAAAATTCTCAGATGTATAAAGTAGCTTCACGGAGATGGTGAGCAGAAAATGATTTGACATAAAGTTGCTCCAGACACCTCAGGCTGCAGTTAAGAAGTATTTGATACAGTGGTGTGAAAACCTATTTGCCCCCTTCCTGATTTCTTATTCTTTTGCATGTTTGTCACAGAAAATGTTTCTGATTATCTAACACATTGAACCATTAGTCAAAGATAACACAAGTAAACACAAAATGCATTTTTTAAATGGCTTTTATTATTTAGGGAGAAAAAAATCTCAATGATTGCCAAGACTTTTGGGAAAGTACCTTGTGGACTGATGAGACAAAAGTTAAACTTTTTGGAAGGCAAATGTCCTGTTACATCTGATGTAAAAGTAACATAGCATTTCAGAAAAAGAACATCATACCAGTAGTAAAATATGGTGGTGGTAGTGTGATGGTCTGGGGTTGTTTTGCTGCTTCAGGACCTGGAAGGCTTGCTGTGATAGATGGAACCATGAATTCTACTGTCTACCAAAAAATCCTGAAGGAGAATGTCCGGCCATCTGTTCGTCAACTCAAGCTGAAGCAATCTTGGGTGCTGCAGCAGGGCAATGACGCAAAACACACCAGCAAATCCACCTCTGAATGGCTGAAGAAAAACAAAATGAAGACTTTGGAGTGGCCTAGTCATAGTCCTGACCTGAATCCTATTAAGATGCTATAGCATGACCTTAAAAAGGTGGTTCATGCTAGAAAACCCTCAAATAAAGCTGAATTACAACAATTCTGCAAAGATGAGAGGGCCAAAATTCCTCCAGAGCTGTAAAAGACCCGTTGCAAGTTATCGCAAACTCTTGATTGCAGTTATTGCTGCTAAGGGTGGCCCAACCAGTTATTAGGTTCAGGGGGCAATTCCTTTTTCACACAGGGCCAATGTAGGGTTGGATTTTTTTCTCCCAAAATAATAAAAGCCATCATTTAAAAACTGATTTTTTTTGTTTACTTGTGCAATCTTTGACTAATGGTTAAATGTGTTAGATAATCAGAAACATTTTGTGTGACAAACATGCAAAAGAATACAAACAAAGACAAAACAAAGAGGGGAAGATGGCTAGAAAATATGGAAATTATCTTGGGTTGGAGTTGCACAATATATCACTGTGACACTGTCTAACTGGGTTATGTCAGTTTGTAGGTATTTTAAAATATGTAACCGTTTACAGACAGGAGCAGTTATCCCTGAAGGAGACTAGTAAGACAATTTTTTGCTACAATGCAGATGAATCAAATCCTTTTTAGACATTTAATTTATAAAACATAATTTTTTACCTTCATAATTAGGTATATGTTTTTACTTTAAATTTGCCAGCAAAAATTTCACATGCAGAAAATTGGCTGCAAAAATTGTCCTTCTCGGGGAAGGAGCAACCAAAGAGCACAGCATTACACAGCATTAGAGCGCATGTGGGGGTCACGAGCCTGGCGCCTTGACTGCTGGAGGCCTTGTTCTGTTATGGCTGTGGCAATTGCGCACATTGTTGTGGTGTTCGTGTTCCATATTCCACCTTTAAATTATCAAGTACCCCAAACAGGTAATAGTTTCTGAAATTTGAGTAAAACTTCCCCTCTCTTTTTAGCCACAGTCCCTGCCAAGTACATTGAGTCAGTCAGGAACAAGGACCGTTCAGAATCCTGATTCTGATAAACAAATAGAGGTGTACTGAAACACACCACTCAGATATGTGTAATGAACAAAAGAATACGATCCTAAGTAGAAGAGGCTAGGTTGGCAAGTTTCAACCTTAGAGATAAGGTGAGGAGTTCCTTCATCAGCGCCAATCAGTGATCTAAATCAACACCCTAGGTCTTATCTACATGTAAGCAGTATACAGCTAGTTGAATGCTTCACTATAGGATACATGCAAGTGTCTGTATGCTTCAATTCCTAAACATTATGAGGGCCTTGGATCACTGAGCACAGCTGGAATGACCAACTATAACACGGCTTGAGGTTTATCTTCTCAGCTTGTTGAGTGGTTAGCAAATCTTTAGCCATTACTATCCAGCTCTTTGTCCCTTCCAGCTTGAGCAGGTCAGTGTTTTACTGGAGTTTTCCCTCAGCAACAAATGCTGTAATGAAAGATGAGATACAGGTAGAACTTTCCCTGAAAGGTCAGGATCAGGTAGTTGGGGGCACAGACTCTTCAGTCTATTTGAAGTGTGGAGATGGTTGTTTGTACGTGCAGGTTGTAACTATGTTGTACTTGGAGCTGGCCTTAACAAGCACACATGAACTTACTGTGGCTCAGAGAAAAGCTTTCTGCTGGGTATTGAGCGCCTCTCCTCTGACCCACCTGTATGCACACAGTTTCTCTCAGGCTGTGATTCCAGACAATTGACTGCATTGCATAGATTTTTTTTGTATTCTGTGTGGAGAGCTGATTGGAACTGGGTCTTGTGAGAAGCATCACTGGCATGTAGATCAATTCAAAGTTGAAAAATATAAATCCACCCTATGGATTTACCTTGTGCTTTGTAAAGATCAGGTGTAGGAGGTGAACATAATGAGGTTAGCATGCACATTCACCACTAATCTGACCATATAAGAATGTGGCAGCAGAGCAGAACAAAGGATGGGACCTTGGGTTTTCCAGCTGGTTGGCAGAAGATGGGTGTTGATGGAAAAGGCCCAGTAGACTTGTGATTGCTGTTGCAAATACAAAACACTTAGGCCTGACCTTTACTGGTCTACATAAAAAAATATTTTGCTGTTGTTTTCCCATTATTTAAATCACAAATGTTCTGAATCTGTTTTCTTCTCTTCTTCCATTTAATGTCATTTTGTCCCTTTTTCCTGTTGTGTTTGTTTCTTTTCCCGTTCTGTTCAGCCTGCAGGCCATTAAATCTCTGTTGTTTGGTAGAAAAAAAACAAAATGGTTCTTGTTTATTTGTGGGCAGAAATTGATGGAAGGTTGTTTGATTCTAAGACAGGACAGCTGAGTCCACCAAAACTTCTAGAGATGTCAAAAAGCTGCTCTCAGAACAACCTGGTGCTTTTATTAAGATTAAGGATCAGCTTTGATGCAGTTCTCTTTATACTTAAATGCACTAAAATGTATAGTTGTAGTGCATTTGCAGGATTTTTTTTACCTACAGACAAAAGTCCATCCATCATCAGCCTGTTTGCTCTAAGAGCAAGTGAAATTGCTGTATATCACACAGATGTACAGTGGGGCAAAAAAGTATTTAGTCAGCCACCAATTGTGTAAGTTCTCCCACTTAAAAAGATCAGAGAGGCCTGTAATTTTCATCATAGATATACCTCAACTATGAGAGACAAAATGAGGAAAAAAAATCCAGAAAATCACATTGTCTGATTTTTAAAGAATTTATTTGCAAATTATGGTGGAAAATAAGTATTTGGTCACCTACAAACAAGTAAGATTTCTGGCTTTCACAGACCTGTAACTTCTTTAAGAGGCTCCTCGGTCCTCCACTCGTTACCTGTATTAATGGCACCTGTGTGAACTCGTTATCAGTATAAAAGACACCTGTCCACAACCTCAAACAGTCACGCTCCAAACTCCACTATGGCCAAGACCAAAGAGCTGTCAAAGGACACCAGAAACAAAATTGTAGACCTTCACCAGGCTGGGAAGACTGAATCTGCAATAGGTAAGCAGCTTGGTGTGAAGAAATCAACTGTGGGAGCAATTATTAGAAAAAGGAAGACATACAAGACCACTGATAATCTCCCTCGATCTGGGGCTCCACGCAAGATCTCACCCGTGGGGTCAAAATGATCACAAGAACGGTGAGCAAAAATCCCAGAACCACACGGAGGGACCTAGTGAATGACCTGCAGAGAGCTGGGACCAAAGTAACAAAGGCTACCATCAGTAACACACTACGCCGCCAGGGACTCAAATCCTGCAGTGCCAGACGTGTCCCCCTGCTGAAGCCAGGACACGTCCAGGCCCGTCTGCGGTTTGCTAGAGAGCATTTGGATGATCCAGAAGAGGATTGGGAGAACATCATATGGTCAGATGAAACCAAAATAGAACTTTTTGGTAGAAACTCAACTTGTCGTGTTTGGAGGGGAAAGAATGCTGAGTTGGATCCAAAGAACACCATACCTACTGTAAAGCATGGGGGTGGAAACATCATGCTTTGGGGCTGTTTTTCTGCCAGGGGACCAGGACAACTGATCCGTGTAAAGGAAAGAATGAATGGGGCCATGTATCGTAAGATTTTGAGTGAAAACCTCCTTCCATCAGCAAGGGCATTGAAAATGAGACGTGGCTGGGTCTTTCAGCATGACAATGATCCCAAACACACCGCCCGGGCAACGAAGGAGTGGCTTCGTAAGAAGCATTTCAAGGTCCTGGAGTGGCCTAGCCAGTCTCCAGATCTCAACCCCATAGAAAATCTCTGGAGGGAGTTGAAAGTCTGTGTTGCCCAGCGTCAGCCCCAAAACATCACTGCTCTAGAGGAGATCTGCATGGAGGAATGGGCCAAAATACCAGCAACAGTGTGTGAAAACCTTGTGAAGACTTACAGAAAACGTTTGACCTCTGTCATTGCCAACAAAGGCTATATAACAAAGTATTGAGATTAACTTTTGTTATTGACCAAATACTTATTTTCCACCATAATTTGCAAATAAATTCTTTAAAAATCAGACAATGTGATTTTCTGGATTTTTTTTCCTCATTTTGTCTCTCATAGTTGAAGTATACCTATGATGAAAATTACAGGCCTCTCTGATCTTTTTAAGTGGGAGAACTTACACAATTGGTGGCTGACTAAATACTTTTTTGCCCCACTGTATGACTGACCTGTTTGAGCTTATGACACACAGATAAATAAAGTTTCAACTCCTCTAATAGTTCAGAAATTGTGCCAATTTGGGAATTTGTGGTTTTTGAAGCTGAAATGGTGCAAATTTCAATACTTTATGTAACTTCCTCCAATAATTTCCTTTAATTTCCACATCTTACTTATTCAGGCACCAATATACCAATATACTCTTTACCATCCATCCATCCATCCATCCATCCATCCATCCATCCATCCATCCATCCATATACTTTGATATTTCTTATCTTTAGTTTGGCACATGATATTGATTGTTCAACCTGTAAACATAACTTCTAAAACATTTAACTACAAACTGAGATGTACACACATTTAGATTGTAGTTATCATATTATAAATTAACATATTAGCTTCACGGCTTCACTGCAGTTTTATTCTCTTCATGTTTTCTTTACATTATTATTGATCTTTGATGAAGCCATGTCACTCCATTGTTATTCAAGACAACTGGTTAAAAACAGCTTCTTTCAACTGCGTAATATCGCTAACCTCAGTCCCATGGTGTCCAAGAATGAGCTTTAAATGATCATCTATGCGTTTGTGTCCTCACAGCTAGACGACTGAAACAACCTGTTCACTTATCTCAACATTAAAAAAGAGTTGGCTCGTCTCCAGTACGTCCAAAACTCAGCTTGCTAGGCTGTTGACTCTTCACTGGCTCCCTGTTATACTGTATCCAATTTAAAATCCTGGTGTTGACCAACATGGTGAGACTCCAACTTACATCACTGACTTACTTAAGCCTTACGGCTCATCTTGAAGCTTGAGGCCATCCAGACAAAACCTACTTATAGCTCCACAAACTTGTTTTAAAACTCGGGGAGACCAGTCGCTCAAATCAACCACACCCTGCCTTTGGAACAAACTCCCTTTAGACCTGTGCTCTCTGGACTCAGTGGACACTTTCAAAAAGGACCTAAAACACATTTGTTTCTGCAAGTATTCTAGTCCAACCTGACTCTCTGTTTGGCTGTTTTCATTCCTTTAATTTTTATTCTGTGTCCTTTTTGTCCACTTTTAACCCCGTGAAATCCTTTCTGACTTCTGTCTGTGAAAATTGTTAAACAAATACATTTGGCTCACTTACTTACTAATATTAGGAGCTGTTGCTTATTTGAGCCAGTTTAAATGTGCATTTGCTGGTGCAGAGGGACATGTGGCAACTGTTTATTCAAAGATGATCAATACACAGTTAATCCTATTTTCAAATTATTCTAGATGAATAAATTTATGGTTATGACTAATAACAGATAATAGATTTCTCTAGAGGTCACATATATTAACGAGTGAAGAAAATCGATATCCTTCTGCTACTTTACAACATGAACTCCGTAAAATCTAATTTTGTTGACTTTAGCTGTAATCTTTTTAAAAAGCCATATCTGTGACCAGAATGAGTCAGAATATGGAAAGTGTGTCTTGATTGCTGCAGATGATTGAACAGTCATGAACACAACCATGCACAGTTGTGTCCGGGAGCATGAGTGGCCTGTTTGTCCTCCTCGGGACAGAAGAAAGGTCACTTTGGTCCAGAATGAATAAAAGAGGCATGAACATGAAACAAGGGGAGAAAAGAGCCTTACACTGTGTTTACTGATTTCTGGAGCCATCAGGGGCGTGTCTAGAGCATCTTTGTTGGGGGGGCCAGGTAGGGGCACAGATTCCTAAAAGGGTGGCACATATAAATGGGCCCATCACCTTAAAAAAATCTAGTTTTTACAAATTATGGATGGTTTATCATAATTTAAGTGGCTACCATAAAGCAAAATGAAAAAGAAAAAATCAGTCAAAGCACGATGTCATGGGTTCACTTTCATTAATCATTTTCTTTCATTAAAGGTGGTAAAGAGAATTTTGTAGCAAATTTAGATGTCAAGTTTTCTTTAGAATCATTTTATCAACTTGTAGTGGTCTTGTACTTATGGTTTCCAAAAAAAAAGGTTATACTATTCATAAATCATAGACCTGGTGGGGCTTGAAATAAAGTAGCCAATAAATAACAAGTTTGTTTCTTCTGTTGAGGGAAGAGGGAGGGGGGCTACAACGCATGTGCAGTAATCGAAAAATGACAAACAGCCGTTGAGCTTCTCATTCCGGGCAAAATCTTCTTTACCACCTTTTAATGTAAAAGTATTGGGGGTGGCAACTGGGGTGGCCAATCTAATTGGAAGGGCCCCCTGGGCTACCCCTCTGGACACGCCCCTGGGTGCCATATTTGGGTTGCTAGGATTATGTTAGTGCAGGGGTGGGCAACTCCAGGCCTCGAGGGCCACTATCCTGCACATTTTAGATGTTCCCCTGTTTCACCACACCTGATTCAAATCTGCAACCTCTCAGCAAGTCCTATAGAAGCCTGTTAACGACCTGTTCATCTGCAGCAGGTGTGGTGAAACAGGGGAACTTCTAAAATGTGCAGGATAGTGGCCCTCGAGGCCTGGAGTTGCCCATCCCTGTTGAATATGACACACGTTTCTTCTCTGCTTTTACTTTGTGAAGCCCAAGAACAAAAAGAGGTCAGCATGATCCATGGTTTACGCTTCCCGCTGGAGGGTAGAGGCTTTCCACATGTGCTTCCCTCTCAATAATCAATAATCTCAGCACCGTCTGGTGGGAATTACCGTTTCTCCAAGTCTGAAGTGAACGCCATCCATCTCCACCAGAGAGAAGGGCTTGAGCGTGGATTCCTGCCGGATTTCAGCCTTCATGCTGTGGCCGATGTGTCTGGCCCAAACCACCTGGAAGCCCAGAGTTTGGCTCCAGGGCGGTGGAACGAAGGAACACCTGAGGTGGACGCTGTGTCCGATAAGCTCTGATGTAATCACAGGGCGGGCGGGCAGGGACGGGATGGCAGCTGAAAACAAGGAGACGGTAAAGAATCGCAGGATGTTTT
>SSNP01000148.1:0-102949 GCA_006937955.1 Pachypanchax playfairii | reverse complement strand
TTTTTTTTTTTTTTTTTTTTTTTTTGATCCACCTGCAAAACCAAATCAAATCTAAAATGCTCACACAGCTTGATTTTCTTTAAAATCTCAGATTATTTAAATCTCCATTTTAAACCCCAAACACTAAGTTTACAGCTGGGTGGGAGGTGTAAACGCAGCACTTTTTAAAATACCTGGAGTTACTTATACCAGAGAAAAGAACTGCATCCAGCCACATACACAAGACATACTCCAACTTGTGATTTTAATTGGAAAAATTATAGACAATACAGCCACTAGAAGGTAGTGCAGAGTTGAGAGTTAAAGAGTCCCTTCCATTAAAAACGTTTTTTTAGCTCCACAGGTGTTCTTACCTTCATAGTGGGCGTGAAAACAGGTCAACAACTTCTCTTTCAGTTTTAATCTCTCAAACTACGCAGGTGGTGATAAAACCCGAGTTCTCCCGAGTTCAAACGACCTGTATCTGTTTCATCACAACTCCTTTGTTCGTTTGTATTCGGCAGCTCCCGCAGTTGAAACCACGCCTAGCATGCTGCTGGCTAAAAGCTGTAGCATAACGTACTCTGGTAACGTAGACACGACGTCTGATGTTGCCATGCACAGCGGGACAAGAAACAATATACCTTGCTCTCATAGGCTACTTTGTTAGCCAATCAGAGTCCAGCTAGTTCGAATAATGAATATGAACGAGCTGCTGACGAAGCAGCCGAAGCAGCCTGACTGAAGGAGCCGGAACCACCCGAATTTTAATGCAGACAGATTGAAAGGTCTGTTAATCAGTGTTTTGGGACGTTTTTTAGATATAAAATGTTTCATATTACTGGTTAATACCATTAAATACATCCAAATATGGGATACATGTTTGTCTCTGGTTCTGCCTATTTTCATTTTTCTTCGTTGTTTTCTTTGCTGGTCGCATTTGATCTTTTCTGTGCAACCAAGCCCCCACGTTTTCAGCTGGTTCTGCTCCGTTGGTGGTACGTATCTGCAATCTGTCTGAAAACATGCATGAAATAAATGCAAAGAAGCTGTTGTTTAGGGAAATTCCAGATTTTCTTGTGTTCTTCCCATTGACCTTACTTGCTGATGTGCACATGTGACAGTTTAGAGCTGTGTGTAGTAGTTTTATCATGGCTCCGAGTGTTGTAAGGCCATAGACATTTACAGAATAAGGCACAGAGCACTTGATGCACGGTGAAGTCACGCAGTAATACGACCTGCAAATCAACTTTTACAGCAGCAGTACACACAGAGCGATCCAGATGGATGGCCCAGAAAATAGGACAGCCTATCTTTTTGATGCTGCTGTAAATTTCCTGTGGTTACCCTGACAAAGAATCGTTTTTTTTCCCCCTCTCACTGAGGTTTTCCCTGCATCCTTTGCCAGTAATTGTATCAGTGATGCCTCCTACCTGTAAGTTCAGATGCAGCACAGAGAGTAAAGGTTAGCAGCTGGCTTGTTTATGCGCTTATTTAGATCTGTGTGAGAAAAGTGCAGCTTCGTTTACTTTTTACACTGGAGTAAGTTCTCACTCCCATGTCAGACATACCCTTTACTCACATCAGCTCTGTGCTGCATTCACCAGAGACACACACACTCAAAACAAATCCATCGTGTCTGGTTCGTGATGTGTCGGGGAAACATTGAAGGTATTTCAATTAGGAATAAAATGGTAAATTAGAAAATGTTGTTGAAGAAAACCTTGAAACAGGAGGAACAACAAATCTGCTAAATGCTCCACTTCCTTCCTCTCCATGTATTTCCTATTTTTTTCCTTCTCCACACCATTTCTCCTTCTTCCTGCAAGTTCAGGGAGAGTGGCTAAAGTGCAGGAATCATTAGAGCTGCCTCATCCAGCTGCACATTCTATTCAAAACTAGATAGTTGCAGCTGAAGCCAATTCAAAGACAGAATGACTCCTTCTTGTACAGTTGAGTTATTCATAAATAAAAAAAAATCCAGTTCCGCCACTTTAGATGTCTGAGTTTCAAATTAAGCTCTCCGTCAATCTGCTGCCTTCTGTCTCCTCTTCACTGACAAATTATTGATACTGTTTTTGACTTTGCTGCATTGAGCACTTGATGTGTGGGGAAAATTGTAGGAAAATATAGTTTCAAATACAGTGTGCTTATACTGTGGATTCCAGTACTTTTTCTTTTTTTTCTTTGAAAGAGCATCATTTGGATCCTTGTATCCTGATTTTGTCTTAATGAGCTTCAGCATCCAGTAGTTTAAGTCAGGTTTAACACATTGAATAGAAGCGAGGAGAAGGCACGATTTAATTAAATTATAGGTGGATAGTTGGAGAGTGCAGAAAGGAGTGAGTACGTTGAGATGCAGGAAGAAAAATTTGAATTATTGCCTTAGTCCGACTGAAATCAGACATAATAAATGCATGTATACACTTTAGCTTGACTTTGAAAAGTTTGATTTGGCTACCCAGATAATGCGAAATTCGAATTTCTCTGCATGTAAACGGCCATTTTGAGAAGCCGAGCTCTCTGGAGCTAAGCCGCGCCCCTTCAGGGAAATGATGCAATGTTGAAGCTGTAATCAATAGTGATAATATCATTACCATAAGACTCTTCATGCATCTGACGTATAATAGCATCAAACAGTACAGTTTGTAACAAATGTACTGGACTGCAGCGTTGTTGTCGTCCATTTTTAACTCTGTTTCCTTCACTTGGTTGCACGTTGTGTGACGTGATCAAGAAATAATACCACACAGAGGGTTGCATGTCGCCACCTACTGGAGCGGTGGTGAGTGCCCTTTTTAAATAATTTGCTTCTCAGAGTCACATGTAAACTCAAGCTCTCAACGGGGGTTAATCTATTAGTTTGGTTTCTGCCAAGAGCTCAGTTTAAATATGGATGGAAAAGTACTGATTGAATAGGAGAGGAAAAAGCACGATGTAATTAAACTATTAGATGGATAGTTTAAGTGACTGTGGTCTGAGATCTACAGGGATGGGTTTTTTTTTTGGAGCTCTAGAACACTTCTAGTTCTCCAAATTTAGGACTTTTAGAAGCACCACCTGAATGACCATTTACCGGTTGCACTCTGGGATAGTGTGTTACAGAGTGAGAAATGTTCTGACTTGTCATGTTTTGAACAAATCACTGTGGTGTTGAAGGATCTTAAAGCCAAGACTTAACAGTAGATGTCCCTGTTAAGTTTCATTAAGTGGGAACATGCTGTAAAAAGATTCATTGTTCTGTAGGCTCGTACAACCAAAGGTTTCTGATGATTCTGCTGTACAGGGTGGGCCATTTATATGGATACACCTTAATAAAATGGGAATGGTTGGTGATATTAACGTCCTGTTTGTGGCACATTAGTATATGTAACTCATGATAACTCATGAAAGAATAAAGTTACCTTAAAACTAAGCACACCATTGTTTTTCTTGTGAAATTACCAATAAGTTTGATGTTTCACATGACCCTCTTCCTATTGGAAAAACAAAAGTTGGATCCAAGATGGCCGACTTCAAAATGGCCACCATGGTCACCACCAATCTTGAATGTTTGCCCCGTCACATATACTAATGTGCCACAAACAGGACGTTACTATCACCAGCCATTCCCATTTTATTAAGGTGTATCCATATAAATGGCCCACCCTGTATTTTCATTTCCAGTATATTCAAAGAAATCTTTTTTTTTTCTCTGAATATATTTATCTAAAAAAGTACTAGTTTGGTTTGTGTTGTTTGTGTGACATTGTTGGATTTCATCTCCACTGCATTTCCTTCAACTCCGTTTATCAGGTTCCTGTTTTACAGCTACTTGTTATTTCTTTCCTTCGCTTGCTGTATCACATCCTTGTGTCTCCATCCTGGTTTGTCAGAGCTCTGCCAGGGCAGCCTTGTCTTTGTAGTGAGTGCAGCCTCGAGAGGGACCTGGCATTTGCAGCAATGTGGTGGAGGGGTTGTGGTTGGGGGATTGAAGTGTGGTGTGGATGGTGATAACGCAGCAGTGAAGAACTCACTTGCATTATGAATGAGTTCTTTTTGACCTAGTGTGTCTACTTCCATAAAGTTTAGGTTCAACCTGTCTTGAGTTAAATTTGTTTTCTATTAAATTGTTTGTTCTGAAGTTGTTTCTGAATTTGAAAAATTCCTCATTTGTTGTTTTGTTTGTTTTTTTTTATTTGGAGCTGAACAGTTGTGGCTAAAAGTTGAATGAGATGAATGTTGGTTTTCACAGTTTTCTACTTCAGTGTTTTTAGAACTTTGTGTCAGTTGTTTCAGGCGTTGAAGCTTGAAACGCGAGCAACGCACAAGTTCAGCTAGCTGATTGTTTGACACTCTTGACGCTCTTGAAGCGACGTGTCAACCAATCAGAGCGTCTCATCGTAGTGACGTACCTGAATGAAGCAGGAAGTCTTCAAACAGGGCGCAGGACAGACAGAAGTAGCGCTGGAAGCAAACCTCATCCATCTGTAGCTCCTGGAGCAAATGGTTTAACTCCTCAAACTCAAAACACATCTGAAGAATGGGCTGTATCCACAAACGGAGCAAATAAATCCAATCCACTCTCTCTATATGATCCGCCATAGCTCAGAACATCCGTTAACAAAGGAAGCCCCGCCTACTCGCTGTTTTTAACAGTCAGGCGTTACAAGCTTCAACTTTCAAGCTTCAAACTTGAAGCGTTGTGAATGTTGCCTGACGTTTACAAAGCGGCCGGTGTGAACGCACCATAACTCCATCAGCATGACATCATGTTCTCCAGCCTCATGCTCGTCAACATTCTCACCTGTTGAAATGATCTCAGCAGGTTGTTTTATAGCAACAATGACACACAATGGAAACTGTGTCTGATAATGAAGGCTGGTTCTGTTCTGGGGACTGATCTGTACTTCGGCAGGTGTTTGTGATCATAGCAGAGATATTTACAAGTCTGATTTTAAAAGTCTGTTTTGAGTCTCCAATGATTGAAATGAAAATTCTGTCATTAGACGTCTTTACTCTACCTAAAACTTAGCTTTGCTAGTATGTGGTATGAATTCAGATCATTTTTGGGATCAGAACTTATTTTAGGAAATTGGCAGTTGATATCAGTTGTAAATTTTGAGATGGTGAGATTGATTAAAATAATAAAGTATTGAGTCTCTAGAGTTGCAAGGGCATAAACTAAATAAAGTTTGTCATTGAGGTTAAAAGCTACAGTAATTGCAGATTATCCACGTTACCAGTGTTCATGTTGGTTTGATCCTGTCACCAGGTGGTCTCAATTCTTCAGCTCCTTTTCCAACACTTGTTTGTTGTACATGTAAATAAAGTCTATGTCTGAAATGTGTGGAGTCCTACCTCACTACACCGATGGATAATCAGCTTTACCTTGATCACCATCTGTTCAACCTGCCTGTTTTTCTGAACAAAGACTTAAACTCCTCATTACACACACAGAGACTGCTGATTTTAAGACCTGAGCTAGTCACGGTTCCACGATCCGCTTATGGCAGGGACACTGGTTTTGTTTAGCTTTGACGTGCTAAAACTTTCACATCAGCATCGATCAGTGCTCAGTCTAATGGAATATGTAAATCATTCAAATATTAGGTTAGAGGTGTGTGTTTGATGCTTCCTCTCAGCTAGTGAGAAGGTGCTTCTTTTAAGAAACCAGCTAACTGCTTCATTTCCCAGTCCGTTCACAGAACAGTAGAAAGCTGATGACACACAGAGAGACAAGGTGATAAAAATATCAAAAGCTGCGAAAAAGCCTTTTTATTACTTATTTATTTTTGCTACCGTATTTAACACTTGAAACAATTAGTTCCACTCTAATTAAAAGAACATTTTGTACATCTAAAACAGACATTGGCATCTTGATGTCACCTACTGACAATCAGTGTTTCATATTAAAAATCAACATTATTGTTTTTTTACTAAGATGTGAAACAAAAACAGCAGCACTGTGTGTCTCTCCAGTATATATTATTAAGATTCATGGAAGATGACACAGTTCCCTGTAAACAAAGGAACATATCCTTAAAGAGGCCATTTCACAAACATTTCATGACTTTGTGGTTATTTCTGAAGTATTAACCTGTAATATGAATTTTTTTTTTCTAAAAAAAAAAAACATTAAGAAACACTGATTTACAGCCATTTCAATCTGTCTGCGTGAAGATTCGTCAGGTTTCGGGCTGCAACTCATTAATATTCATTATGCTAATTTGCTGGATTCAGATTGGCCAAAAAACTAGCTTATGAGAGCACGGCTTCCTGTTTCCTACCCGCTGTGCATGGTAACAGTGCACGGAGCCTCTTCCAGTTTGATATGTGTTATGCTACAGCTTTTAGCCAGCAGCATGCTAGGCATGGTCTGAACTGCGGGAGCTTATGAATACTAAATCTGGATTCATAATAACGCAGCTCCGACGTGTCGGAGACACGCACCGCCATGATACAACGTCGTATGGGCTCTCCAACTGCCTCGGATGGTTGGTTGGAGTCACGCTCTATTTTCTACCTTTCCGACGGCCTCATTGGATGACGCATGTCTGTAATTGGTCAGCCAAACAACCCAACATCATTTTTGACACAACGCAACTTCCCTTTTGTAAACAGCGCGAGTGTTGACAGTCTTGAAGACAAATTTTTCCGCATTAAAAGAGGTCTGAAGGGCAGCAGTGGCGATGCCGGTGGCCATAAAGTCCCTGCTTATTATTTGTTCCCCTCATGGTTGGAACCACACAAAAACCACCGGGAGACCTCTAAGTAAGGAACGCGCCTCCTGCTGTCCTGGTGGAGAATTTCTTTGCAAACAGGGTCGGGGTAGTATGAACAGAAACTGGCTCCGTCAGTACGCCGCCGTGTGGGAGCACATTTGCCTTTGCGTTAGCGTGAATCCAGCTTAACTAACAAAGGAGTTGTGACGTAACAAATACCGGCCGTTCGGTGTTATCGCCACCTGCGATTTGTTCATATTCATTATTCGAATTTGCTGGATTCTGATTGGCTAACAAACTAGCCTATGAGAGCTAAGAATAGTGTTTCCTGCCCCACTGCTCATGGCAACGTCAGACGTCAGGGCTTCCTGTTTGCTACATCTATGCTACAGCTTTTAGCCAACAGTATGCTAGGCGTGGTTTCAACTGCAGGAGCTGTCAAATACTAACGAACAAAGGAGTTGTAACAAAACAAATACAGGCCGTTCAAACTCGGGAGAACTCTGGTTTTATCACCACCTGCATAGTTTGAGAAATAAAAACTGAAAGAGAAGTTGTTGACCTGTTTTCACACCCAGTATGAAGGTAAGAACACCTGTGGAGCTAAAATATTCAACAGAAACGTCAGAAAAAACGTTTTTAATGGAAGGGCCTCTTTGAAAATATTAAAAATGTTTATTTTTCACTCCGTTCTTTAGCTAAATGTGCAAGTCTGACACATTTACCAAGTAAATTAAGTGAGATGCATAACCATCACATCATCAAAGTCTCAACCACTAAAGGTTGTAAATTTTAACCAGTAAGCCGTATGCACTAATCCCACTTGACCTATCTGAAGTTAGTCGTGAACCATTGTAACTAACCATTGTAGGTTTACCTGCTAACCCACTTAGACTGGTACAGACTTTATTTGACAGTGTTGCCCCAACCAGCAGTAGAAATGAGAGCTGAACTGTGAAGGTCTGTGTATTGGGAGTCAAAGTTAATTGAGTGTGTGATGGAACATCAGCTTAATGCCTTCTGCTTCAGCTCATCAATCTCTAAAACCTAAAATAGTGTCTATAATGATGCAATGAAGAGATCAAAAAATGCAGAGTTCATCCTACGTTACTGACTTATTGGCCCTTAATCATCATTTTATAGCTTCGTACTCATTTTTTTTTTTTATCGTTGTGTTACATGATGACAGCTCAGCAGGTATCATGAGGTTTTCTTTGCTGCCTGTCCTTCGGCCCTTTAACACTTCGTACTTGGCCTGGTTGTTCAATTTCTTTGTGTTTCATGCAGTTTGTGGGATGAATTCCTTGAATAATAGCTAGAGAAAGCCCACAGATGGGATTATGTGTGCTCTGCTGCCAGAGATAGTCTGCTTGTCTATTCTTAGCTAAGATCAACCGCTTCATTTATCTGTAAATCCACACACACTGGCACGCTGACTTTTTGACACACTTTTTTTTTTCCCTGCCACGCAGTGTGTTACATCGATGTTGTGAGTGCAGTTGCAGACGTCTTCCTGCAATTTGCACTTTCACCCCAGCCTGCTGACATGATAATTATAACCCAGAGCCACGGCATTTAACCCTTAAACTGAGAAGTGCTTTCCCTCTTCATCACTGTAGAACTCTGCAGGCTCAGCTGTGAGACTCTCTGAGCAGCTCTAGATTCTGTTTTGATCTGCTGTAACACATGTTGTTATGTGTCGAGAACAAGTGCATCCGGCGCTCATCATCAGGGTTCTCTTGTTTTTTCTAATCCCCCGTTGGGTTGGCGTTGTAGGATTTGATGCATCGAGAAATGAAAAGGAGTGTATCTTCATTTCATCGTTCTGGTTTAAGCTCGGTACATCAATTAGAATTTGGCTTATATAATATTTTTGTAACAGACATAACAGCATATAAAGGGAGTTAAATTCACATTACACACTTGTTTAGTGTTTTTTTACAGCTTGCACCTGTCATGATTTTTTTCCCCTTAAACCAGTTTATGGTTTCTGCTGATGCTACCTTTGTCAGGGAAATTGTTCCTCGACACCAAAACGCAGTTTAAACCCTCAGACAAGAGAAGAACCACAGACAAGGGATATAGGGTTTTTGGAGTTTTTTTTTTTTCCCCGTGTCCTGGCTGACATTAAAGCAGGTGGAATTGATGTCCGGATGCATAGAGATGCCTGACAGATTTGTTCTCACAAGCTGAACATGCAGCAATGACTGCAATATTCAGCTTGTTACCTTTATTTATTTTTATTTAGATGTTATTTTGTTTATTACAACTTTTTTTTTGAGTCAGCAGACATGGCAAAGGAGAGAGGAAATTAGAGGAAAAAGAAAAAGAAAGAGGGGGAAAAAATATAAGGAGAGGTAGAAGAGAAGTTGAGAGAGAAAGAAATCTGCTTCAACACCTGCTGAGAGACAAAAACAAGAGCAGAGACACCACAGCATCGACCAACATCTACATTTAAACACTGATAATATCATTGTGAACACAAACAAATAATGATACTGTTTAACATACAACATCCCCTGTGGCAGCTGCAGCCCAAGTCAGTAAGTGTCTGTGAATATCGGTGTGCACACCTGTGTGCATGAACGCGCCTGTGACCATAAGGTTTCTTCATAGTGGGACAGTGGGTGTGGAAAGCCCCGGCCATGGCACCCAGACCTCAAAGGTGACCACAGGGCTGACCCAAGCCCAAAGGGTCCAGGTCCCTACCCCGGAGTGGCAGAGGGTTTTTGGAGTTTACTTGCAGCAAGGAGTGAATGAAGCTAGACTTACAGCATTCAGTCACTGAATCATACAGAGTTGTTTCATCATTATAAAGAGAATGAAGAAGTCCGCCTCCTGGCAAATAAAGTCACTTAGCAACATCATCACAGAGTTCCCACCAGAGTGTCCTTGGAGAGGCTCAGTCCTGTCAATAAAAGTTTCTGGGGATGAGACTTTGTTCATAGCTCTCATGTACTAAAGGACTAATGCTGAAATATTTACATGTTAGAGTAAATAATAATAAAATCATGATGAGAATAGATGTAAATACATATTTTTCTTACAACATTCCAGTCTGATACTTCCAATATTTTAAGTAGGGTTTTTTTTTTACAGAACATACTTGCAGAATACATAATCCAAGATCAGTATTTGGAATAAAGCAAGTTAAAGTAACAGCGTTACGCAACGTGGTTGGGGGGGTGACCGATTCAGTGGACTGGGGTTTGATCCCCAGCACTGACAGACCACATGTTAAGGAAGAATCGGTTTTGTTGCCAATTGTTATTTGCATAGTACAAAAATCATATTTTTTTTCGTAACATAGTCAGTTACTTTCTCAGGTAACTAGTTACTTTTTTCTACAGTAATTCAGTTACTAACTCAGTTACTTTTTGGAACAAGTAGTGAGTAACTATAGCTAACTAATTGTATTTGACTCCTCAGAAGCTCCATGTGACAGTAAAGAAAACCCCATATTCATGTTATTAACTCCACCAGGAGGTTAATGTTTCACCAGAATTGTTTGTCTGTTAATAAATTACCCCAAAAAAATCTGAATGGATTTTGATTAAATTTTCAGAAAAGTTCAGAAATGGCCCAAAGAAGAAGTGAGTAGATTTTGGGGGAGATCCAGATCACCGTCTGGATCCAGAATTGTTTTTAAGGATTCTTTGTCATTGTGAGATAGAAGTGTTTTTGACATATCTGCATGAAAAATACGAAGGGAACTGAGGTGTTTGGTGGAACTCTGCGCTCTACAAGTGCTTTTGTAGTTCCTCAAGTAGTTTCTTTAATATCAACGAGGGAAACAAATATGCCAAAGCACAGGACACAAAACTTATAAAGTTTTGTCAATAATCAATCTCTAATCCTTATTGTCTTATCAATGTCCTGTAGATACTTGTCTCCTTTATTTACAGTTTAAAGTGTGCGGCTTAGCCATGCTAGCTTTAACAATTAGCTGAATTTTGTGCACCGAGTGTTTTCATTTTTCCAGTGTCTAAACAAACTGGTGGTATTGCTGCTATAATAAATACCCAAATTACCCGTTGCTTTTCTATTTTAGAAGTTTTCCAGATCACATATGTCTTTACATGTTACACCACAGCGGCCATGTTTGGCACAATTGACGTAAGACTAGACAGAAGGTCAACAATAGGGCCCTGATCTGGTATCAGCTCCAGATATTCTTATGTTTTCAAAAACAAAACTGTAAAATACAGACTTCAAAATATGGTGTAATTTTAGTGTTTTAGTGGAACAAAAGAAGAATAATTTGTACCCTCCTTGTCGGAAGGGTACAAATTCTTGTCGCTGGGGGTGTACCCTGTAGTCCAGGTCCACTTTTGTACCTTGTGAAGTTGATCCAGTAAAACAGTAAAATTGCACCATGTTTTTAAGTCTAAAACCAACATTCTGAAACATAATATTGAAAATAATGAATGAAACTTAATAAAAGGGAGATTAACCAGCCTTGACCAGGGTTGCAGGTGCAGTTGAAATGGTACAAATTTGTACTTTATATCAATTTGAACACTCTAAGGGGCATTTCGGGCCTTTTAAAGACCAATATTGTACTTTTAAGGGAACATTTTAAAACATTTTACCTATAGGTACAAAAATGTCCTTGTCTCGTACCTCTATTTCTGAGTGTATGTTACTGTGACTGATGTCCTGCAACAGGACTAAGTGACATGATGTTTTCAGCTGTTCAGTTAAAAACCCCCAACGTTAAGCTTAATGGTGATGTGAGCAGGTGCTTCATCCTGCATCACATTTGAAATCTCTCACTCTGTTTTAGAACATTTTTAAGGATTCAAGTGCTAAGTGTCTGTTTTTTTTTCTTGCTGTGTTGTGCAGGGGTCCCTTCAGCGTCGTGAGGAGATGCATCAACAGAGAGACGGGGCAGCAGTTTGCTGTCAAGATCGTAGATGTTGCCCAGTTCACCTCCAGTCCTGGACTCAGCACAGAAGGTCAGAACTTCCCTGTTTCATCCGTTTGTTTCAGCTGCTCATAAATACACCTGAGAAGGCTTTTTGTTTTTTTCTACTGTTCACTCTGTCAAACAGTAGACGTTGATGGTTTGTGGAATTCTTTTTGTTGTTGCTTTGAAAACCTTTTTTTTTCCCACACGCTGGCCTGTTTTTCTCTTAGTTGCTGCAAACCACTTGAAGTTTGCCAGTTCAATCCGGTTTCTTTTGTTGCGTTCTGGCCGTCCCACTGAGGCAGGTAATTACCAAGTCATGCCTCAGGCTCCTCGACGGTAAGCAGTTAGAACAGAGGAACGCTGCTCCCGCTGCCCCCTTCACCCTCTCACATTTATCTTATCTTAATGGTTTTAATTAAACATAAATCTTGTGAGTCACTTTAACCAACAGGTGCCAATTTTATGGTAGCCTTTATGTTACTATATAGAACATTTGTTCTAAAAGCCGCATATATGCAAATATTATCTGGATTTTTAAGCACATTTAAAAATCTATTTCTGATTCAGATTTGTATTTTCCATATTTTTAATTATTTATTTCTTCGAGTTTTTTTTGCATCACTAGTCCTGAAAAGACTGCTGACTTTCGTCTAGACAAAACATGCGAGGGCCTTATCCGACATCTCCCACGGGCTGAAAGAAGGGATGGAGGGTAGGGATGAGAGAACAAAGAGGAGGGAAGATTGAATTACTGATATTTGGAGGGTGGAGTAAAGATAGATGTGGGAGATACAATGAGGAGAAACTGGGAAGAATGTATAGAGGGAAGGTGAGTATGAGCAGTCTGCTGTGAAGCAGGTTTACCACAGAGAGTATTTTAAACATTTCTATTTAGAGAGCAATGAACAGGTTCGTTACTTCAGTCTGTTTCCTGAGTGTCAGCAGGCTGACTGTGGGTATGAATTCAGTGCACGTTTCAATAGAGATGCTACTAACTTAAGTTCAGTTCACATCGCTCCTTGTTTCTTTTACATTACGTGTATCTTTGGGCGTGTCTGACTGATGTCCAGAGTTTTTTCTCACTGAGGCGAAAAAAATGTGTTGCACCTTTATGCCCCGCCCCTCTGTGTCAGTGATACGATAGCAATGATAGCGAGCATCTGCTGTAATACGTGCACACACACCACCTTTGTTACAATAGACACTTCAGGAATAAGTTACATTTATGCAATTTGTTTATTTGTTTGTTTAAATTTGCAGCATTGTAAACAACGTGGTTCTTCAGGATATGTGTGCACACACGCTTTCTTGATTGGCAGGTGTCTTATGCGGCTGTATAACGCTATTGACTAATGCTGGGCGGTGTGCAGTTAAAATTAGATGCACCCTTACGGGAAAGCGGGGGGGGGGGGGCCTTTGAGTAAGAAAAAAAATAGGATGTTTTTCCTCCATTATATTACAGAACCGGGTCAGACTGTCACTTTTGTGGCGTTTCAAAAAAACTCCTGCATAACTCCTGAAAAGGGGAAAACTGCAGTTTACAGCTTTAAATAATAGCTTCTCTCTCAGAAATTCAGCCAGTTTTTCAAGTCGAACTGTTGAATCTCATCAGAAAATTTAAGAAGATTTATTCTTTGGTTTTAAAATAAATATCAACATCAATGCAAGATTCTATTTGTTATTATGTAGTTGTTTCTTTTAATTTGCGTTTCTCTTTACAGCCGAATATTTTCCCACTTTTGTGGTTGCATAACTGGCCACATGCTGTTCTCTGCTGAAGAACCCACCAAACAACACACTCCTACCAGACACCAGCAGACTCTTCTCACTGTTGATTAGATATTTCTTTCTTTTTATTTTAGTGCATCAAGCAGAAATTAGAGCAGCTACACTTGGACGAGCATCTGTAATACAAGCAAAGACCACTGGAAGTGGGTCAAACGGTTCATGTCTTAGAAGTGGATTGGCCGACAGAAGACTGACACACACACACACACACACACACACACACACACACACACACACACACACACACACACAAAGCAGCTTATTTCCCTGCAGCCTGTCCGGAGGTTGGTCTGATGAACAAGTGAGCCCTCTGAGGGTTTGAGAGTGAAAAGCAAGCTGAGAGTGAACAAAATTTATCATGTGACATCATCAGCTTCTCACTTCCCTCCGCCTCCCTGTTTCTCTCTATTTCTCTATTTTCAACACATACCATCATTCTTTTGTGTCTTCTCACCTCGTTTATCTTCCCTCTGTGTCTTCGTCTGGTATAAAAGCAGCTTCAGAACTGTTTGTGTGTGTCTGTCCTTCTTCTGTTAGACTGCTGTGACACCTTGTCCTCACTGTCTGCAGCGTTACCGTCAGGTGTTGCACATCCAGTAAAATGCAACACATGCACTCCCACACCTCCAGCTGTGTGTTGTGATGGCTTGGCTTTGCTCCACTACAGACTGATTCCCAGCAGGACAAATAGGGACCACATCTGCTAGTCACTTCCTCCTACTTCAGTCTTTTATTTCTGTTTGGCACTGACTTTTTGGCCGTTTTTCATTTTGTTCTCAATCTTTTTTAAAAGAATTCACTAAAACAGCTTGATTCCAAACAACTGAGTGCTTGAGTGGTAAATGGGGTGTATGTAAAATTATGAGATTAGCTCTCCAGTGTGTACAGCTGATGACTGCGTGTAAATTGACTATATTTAGGGAAGTCTAACTTTGCACGTGTCACTCATTGTGAAGGAGGCCATCTTCTGTTTTTTTAGGCAGTCATTATTTACCCACTTGTTCCTGATCAGGGTCACAGGGAACTGGTGTCTAGCTCCAGCAGTCACTGGGCGAGAGGCGGGGTCACACCTGGACTGGTTGCTAGTCCATCACAAGGCCACATATAGACAGACTAAGGCAACAGTGCTACCCACTGTTCTACCGTGCAGCACATTTTGGACTGGATCAGGAAATACCTGATATAATCTGTCTAGTAAACAGCTGGATTGTGCTGCAATATAGTTTTTCAAACCCAAATTAAAGTGCTTCTAGGCAATTTTTGATATTCCAACAGCTAATGCTAAATGTCGCTGCATTTTTTATATATGTACAGTTTTCTATCCATCTATGGGTTCTGTTCCTGTGGCAACCCTGGTGTACGTCATCTCCTACCGGAAGGATTATTTTACAGATAACTTTATGATTCTGTGTAGAAGGTTCAGCCATGTCAAACTCAATGTGTTGATCACCCCAGGTTCAAGTTGTAGATGGAAAATTTTATTGCTACATTCTTGGTTAAGGAGGCCCTTCCGTTTTTCTGAGGTTTCTGTTGAATATTTTAGCTCCACAGGTGTTCTCACCTTCATAGTGGGTGTGAAAACAGGTCAACAACTTCTCTTTCAGTTTTAATCTCTCAATCTACGCAGGTGGCGATAAAACCAGAGTTCGAACGGCCTGTTTCTGTTTCATCACAACTCCTTTGTTCGTTAGTGTTCATCAGCTCCTGCAGTTGAAACCACGCCTAGCATGCTGCTGGCTAGAAGCTGTTAGCATAAGACATAGCAAACAGGAAGACACGACGTCTGACGTTGCCATGCACAGCGGGGCAGGAAACAGTATACCTTGCTCTCATAGGCTAGTTTGTTAGCCAATCTGAGTCCAGCAAATTCGAATAATTAATATAAATGACCTGCTAACGAAGCAGCCTGACGGAAGGAGACGGAACCACCCGAATTTTGATACAGATTGAAAGGTCTGTTAATCAGTGTTTCCTGACGTTTTTTAGATGTAAAATGTTTCATATTACTGGTTAATACTTAAGAAATAACAACAAAGTCCTGAAATGTGCATGAAATGGCCTCGTTAAAAAAAACAGAAAGGATAAAGTATCCATAGTAGTATTGAGATGAGGTAACTTTTACTTACAGCAAAAGAAAGAAATACATCAGTTTATGAAAAGTCAACTAGAAGCTGAAATTAAAAGATTACAGAAGTGATAAATAAATTAAATAGTTTTGATGAATGTTCATATTTTTAAGGAAAAAAATTGTTTATAGAACATGAAGTTTTTTATTTGAAGATAATTAGTAAAATTAAATGTGAACATGGCTATCCTTGTGTAAATGTAATGTTTTGTTAGTCTTTATATTTTTCACATTTTTAACATGTATATTTCTCCATTTTTTTCGGATCCTTGTAAAAATATGTAAAGTATGTTTTTTTGGGCCTGCCAGGATTCCGTACCGAAGCAACATTAGTTGAAAATGGTCCTTTTAAATACTTTTTTTTTATCAAACTCCAGCTACATGATCAGTACAGGGTTTTATTACCACAACACACACACACACACACACACACACAAGTGTGTTTTGGTATCCTTATGGGGACCGTCCATTGACTTCCATTGATTTTAGTAACTAGATTTATACCTAACCCAAACCCTTTTCCTAACCTTAACCATTACTGATCTATAACTAACCCTAAGACTAACTAAAACTCTATTCACACCATACCTATAAACCTAACCCCTAACCCTAAAAAGGGGAGTCCCCCCCATGGGGACCAGGCTTCGGTCCCCACAAGAACCCTCGGACCCCAGAAAGATAGTTAAAGTCAGGAAACGGGTCCCCAGGAGGTCAGAAATACAAACCCACACACACACACACACACACACAGACACGCACACACACACACACACACACACACACACACACACACACACACACACACACACACACACACACACACACACACACACACACCACAAAAAAGTGTGTTTTGGTATCCTTATGGGGACCGTCCATTGACTTCCATTGATTTTAGTAACTAGATTTATACCTAACCCAAACCCTTTTCCTAACCTTAACCATTACTGATCTATAACTAACCCTAAGACTAACTAAAACTCTATTCACACCATACCTATAAACCTAACCCCTAGCCCTAAAAAGGGGAGTCCCCCCCATGGGGACCAGGCTTCGGTCCCCACAAGAACCCTCGGACCCCAGAAAGATAGTAAAAGTCAGGAAACGGGTCCCCAGGAGGTCAGAAATACAAACCCACACACACACACACACACACACAGACACGCACACAAGAAAACCCATTTAAAAAGTAATAGAAGTGACTGTCCTGCGGCAGCTGTTGATTATTCAGTGACATTCGCTTGATAATTTGCCTCTAATCTAATTTAGTATTATTTGTAATGTACAGCTGGAGTTCCAAGCAGCAACCTCACCACATATTATAAATAGCAGCGTGCTGCAAAGCACATAAGGTAGAGACTGATTTCAGCCTTAGCAGCGATAGCACTGTGGTAGAACTAACCCAAGACTTACGCTCGTCCTCAGAGGATTCATTTACCGTTAGCACCGAGGCTCACGGCAGGTCACGTGATTCATAGCTTAGCTCAAAGCTTAATTAACTGGCAGTGCATAGATGGTTGAACATCGTAGAAAGTCTTCAGTGTGCTGATGTGTTGGAAAGATTCTGCACCACCCTTTTCCAAATTTGCAGAAATATCAACTGAGCACCACCTTTTTTTTTCTCCTCCAGTCACCCTCATGGCCATAAATCACCTTCAGCAGATGCAGCCAGAGAAAAGTCCCACTGGGAATGTGGAATATTTAGCTTCCCTTTACTTATACTGAGCTTATATAGTGCAGCTGAATTGCTGTTTATTTTGGAGAGACAGTTAATACAGTTAAGTGCACTTTGACTAAATTGATTAAGATTGTTTTCCTTCGGACAGGTTTTGTACATGATGCGTATTACACTGGTTGGCTTCAGCCTCCAGAGCCTCTCACAGGAGCTGCCAAAGAGGGATGAATAAATCAAAAGATTGACAGATTGAATGGAAAGATGACAGCTAGACAGGAAAGAAAGATGTTCAAACTGAAGGCAAATCCCCATTGTTTGTCAATCAGAGTTCAAACCTACGAGATCAGACAGAAGTCCAATTTTACTTTTTCTCTTTCGCCTAAAATTAGAAAATCCATTTGGAAATAGTATCAGAATGATTTACTGGAGGTGTTAATGTCCTCCTGCAGAACAGTAGTAGGGCTGCAACCGATGAGTCATGATGATCAGAAATGTATTCATTTTTACTTTGATTCATTGATAAAGCAGTGATCAAAATCTACGCCTAAAATTACTTTTTAGGTTTTTTGAGTACTATGCAATTCAATATGTACCGTTTCCTTGGGAACAACTACTGATGTAAAAGGCTGGTGGTTTAAACAAGAGATGCCAATCAAAAACCCATTTCACTAATTAATAGCTAATATATCGAGTATTACAGTAGCAGCTGTGCTGGCCTTTGTCAAGACAGTTAAAACTGTTTAAAATGCACCGATTGCTGTATTTTGCATCATTAAAGTTTTATTGAATTTTTACAGAATTTTTATGTTGAACAACAGTGGGCTGAAAAACGAGCCCAAGGAAAAGAAAAGGAATGCAGATTTTAACTCTGGTGAAAAATACATTTTTAATTAGTGAATTATTGTCAGATCTTTTAGATTAAGTCAATCCTTTTATTGCAACTATTATCATGTATTGTTGGGGTGAGGCTTTGGGTTATAGGCAGACAGCTGTGCCCATTCCTTTTCAGTCAGCTGGACTATGGTCCAGGTAGAAGTGATGACATGTGAAGGAGGAGTTTCCTTGTTAAATGGAGGAAAATATGTTCACCTTAACAAAATGTCACCTGACTTCAGGGACAACCTGTCAGATAAAATTACTGTAAATCGCCTGCTTGTTAAAGAGGCCCTTACATTAAAAACAGTTTTTCTGAGGTTTCTGTTGAATATTTTAGCTCCACAGGTGTTCTTACCTTCATAGTGGGTGTGAAAACAGGTCAACAACTTCTCTTTCAGTTTTTATTTCTCAAACTACGCAGGTGGTGATAAAACCAGAGTTCTCCTGAGTTCGAACGGCCTGTATTTGTTTTGTTACAACTCCTTTGTTCGTTAGTATTCGACAGCTCCTGCAGTTGAAACCACGCCTAGCATGCTGTTGGCTAAAAGCTGTAGCATAGACGTAGCAAACAGGAAGCCCTGACGTCTGACGTTGCCATGAGCAGCGGGGCAGGAAACACTATTCTTAGCTCTCATAGGCTAGTTTGTTAGCCAATCAGAATCCAGCAAATTCGAATAATGAATATGAACAAACTGCTGATGGAAGGAGATGGAACCACCCGAATTTTAATGCAGAATGACTGAAAGGTCTGTTAATCAGTTTCCTGATGTTTTTTTAGATATAAAATGTTTCATATTACAGGTTAATACTGAAGAAATAACCACAAAGTCCTGAAATTTGTATGAAATGGCCTCTTTAACACAGAGTCTGTAATTCACCTACCTACAGTATGTTGCAGCTTTGTGGACAGATTTAAAGTGTAGTTTTTCTTATAAGGTAATATGTAAGTTTTCTGGAAATTAACTTTAACTCTTTATGATAGCAGCAATAGTCGCTTCCCTAACGCCCGTGTGCTCAGGATAAGCAAACTGCAAAAATGTCTGATGTAGCCTACTTGCACATGATGCATTTATCAATGCAATCAGTGCATATATTACGTGGCACCTTCTTTAATTTTATAGAAGCAGTAAAACTGCTTTTGTATTTCTGAATTTTTTATTTTTTTTGCAAAAAAACTACGCATTTTAAAATGTCCGAAATCTACAAAATGTCATAATATCTGATTATATTTAGCTGTGGATGTGATTAGAAACTTTTTATGGCCTCAGCAGAAAATCATGTTCTGAGCGTGGCTTCACATACCTGTAAATTGGTGTTTTCAAACAAGTGCACCCAGCGCAGTCGCAGCCCAGCCTCCGAAATACTGTGTACGCTTGATCGTTTATGACATTTAATTTACCTGCTGTCCATCAAATCCTTCTGTTAGGACTGACAAGCAAAGCACAATATTTTTTTTTTAGGCTACTAGTGTAAATTGTCAAACGCCCCTTCATCACAGGCCTGGTTGGTATACGTGGCCATGTTCTGTTCACAAAATACACTAAAAATTGATTAATTTATTTATTTATTTTACTGGTTCAATACATTTCCATGCAACTTCAACGTAAACTTTTTTTCTGAGTGCATACTGTCTGAAAAACAAACAAACAAACAAAAAAAAATCCCATTAAAAAGAGCTGGAAGGCTGTTTAAAATAAATAGGAACAGAATACAATGATGTGCAAAGCTCATAAACCCAGTGTTGCCACCTTTAAATTCAAATTGAAATTTCTCTGGAATAGTAAAATATCTGATAAGATATGAACACCCAAAATGTGGTTTGTGTAATCTTAGGAATGAAATATGAAATATAGATTGATGAGATTTATGAGATTTAAAAGTCATTGCATCTTGTTTTTATTTACATTTTACACAGTGTCCTAATGTTTTGAAATTAGGCTTGTATTACAAAGGATTTATATCCAACACTACATAATGGAGTTCTTTTATACAGAACTCATCAAACTAAGTCATTATTGTCCTTGTTTTGAGAACTGGAGCCCTTGTCATGTTCGATTGAGAAAGGGACTTGCAACAAAGTTGGAACTATTTCAGTCATTAAAGCTGCTATCCTTAATTTGCATAACAAATTAGCTTAACATATTTTTTTTCATGCCCATTAAAACGTTTTAACACAGCATGGAGAAAAATATGCTGTGAAGATTAAATAAAAAAACGAAAAAAAAAAATTAAGTGGTTCTCCTGTATTTGTCTAAAAACATCAACCAATCAAATGATTCGGCCCGAAAGGAATGATTGGACAGTCTCTCCAGCCGTATGGACTTCCGTATTTATTTGGCTTCTGTGCTCCTAAAAAACTGAGACATATTACGGCAGCACACCACTGCTGGGAGTGTTCGCCGCTCTACCATGTCACTGCAGGAGAAACAGCCGCCGGCTGGTTCCACGTCAGGTTCAGGACAAAGTAACAATTAATGTCAGTTGTTTGTTGTTATATTGTTTTCACTTACCGGTGATTCCGTCATGTTACGGTACTTGAATGAACTGCGGACCAGTGTCTTGCACTCGGTCGTCTTCTGGGGCTACGCGTGTTTCCAAACCTGGGGGGCGTGGCTTAGGAATTCTACCCGACGGGAGGGGCTGAGAGTTCTGTGACTTTGTTCACATTTGTTGACATTCTAAGCTAGGCAATTTGAAATCGGGTATATCACCTTTAAAATATCTGGATTTACCGAAGCATTATATTTGCTCACCATTCAAGATAAGAGGATAAAACTCTGGAAAGATGTGAATGATTATTATGATCTGAGTCGTGTTGCATCCTTCTTTGTTGAGACATACAGTCAGTATTTCCCAGTTATCTGATAAACTGATAATGGAAATCATTCTCAGCTATTATTTTAACAGGATTTCACTCTATATACATTATTTTTTGTGCTTTTTGTTAGATTTTTGTTGTTGTTGCTTTGTTCATTTCCTAAGAGAATAACTATTTAGTTATGAAAGGTGCTGATTCTTCTAGGTGGTTGGTTGAAGAGTCAAAGTCCCCTATTAGATCTCTAAAAACAGCTTCCTGTTCCTAGAATGAGCTGCTCCAGTGTTCTTATTTAGAATCTAGAAGGACTCTTATTTTTTATTTTTTTACTTTAATACTTTTCCATCATAAACTTCTTTGGGACATTACAACTTTGTCAAAGTTTGTTCATGTTATTCAGGTAAACACACTGTTTGTAACTTGACACCGAGCTGTTTAACACAGTCCTGCCTGTCTCAGAGCTGTCTGTAGTTTAACAGAACTATGCTAGATGGAAAAGGCACAGCACAGCATGAAGGATGCACTTCAGAACAACCCTGGTGATGAATCATCTGCACAAGCCTCTTTTATGCAGACTGGCAACAAGTCTCTGTTCTTTTTTTCCTTCCTGTTCAATTTTGCTTGCATCCATCCAGTTGTTTTTGATCCTCTTATTGCAGCCAGGCAATGAGTGTCTACCACTTTAATTGGCTCTTAATGAGGAGGAGGGTTCATTGAGAGGGTTACTGAAGCTGAAAGGAGCAATGTGGGCTGGTTGTTTAGAGGAATCACTGGGGAGAGAGACGATAGATGCAGAAAACACACACAAAGCTTTTCTTCTCAAAAAAAAAAAAAAAAACTAACAGGAAAAGAAATTCATTTTTCTTTTAAAGGGTGAAAACAGAAGAAGAGATAATAACTAGATATCATTTGATGGAAATAGATTTCTGATGACACTTGATGTGCACAGGGACAAGGTAGAAAAAGCATCTCAGACAAATCAGTATTCTGTCACCATCTCTGTGATGCAAATAGAAGATCGCTCTGTCATGTAAAATGGGATGAAAATATTGTCGACTGCAGGTGGGTTTGAGTGATTAGGCAAACCCTGAGAAAATCCTGTGGAGCTTCAACAAAACCGCTGCGTACTGGAGGATAAAAGACTGAATTAAATCTGTCCACATGGTGCTCCAAAACAGCTACAGTGGCATAAGAGTATGTAAAATAACTTACATATAAATAAACACATTTACATTTAATAAGACGTAATTCAGCTAAAAGGCATAAACAAACAGACCTTTTATAGACTGAAAGATAATTGTTCCAATATACAAACACAGTTAAATTTGTACCTTTGTTTACACTGACTTACCTGCACAGTCTTAAATTCTTTAGTCTAGAGATGCAACGATACCACTTTTTTCAAACCGATAACGATACTCGGATCTGAATACTTGCCTATACAGAGTACCAATGCCGATACTTCTACCACACACAAAACTGCAATGAATTGGAAGGCAGGTTTTATTTTCTTGTCTGCTTGTTACAACAAATGAACTAGATAAGAAAAAAACATTAGTTTCCACATTTTAAGAATCACTAACTGATACCGATAGAAGTACATTAGAATGGTATCTGCTAGGGCCGGACCGATATATCGGCCAGCCGATATTATCGGCCGATATGGAGGTCCAGGGTGATATCGGCTATCGGTAAAAATTTTCCGATATTTTCCGAAATTTTTTTATTGATTTATTTTTGTCATATATGTGTTTCTGCATCTCCATTAATGAGAATGCCCAGTTAAAAATGTAAATAAATGTTTATAAAATAAATAAACTTGTCAATTATTTAAATTTTTTGGAATCAGTGAATAATTCAGATATTTCATGGTGTTTAACAGGTAGACATGAGCTTAAGAATGAGCTTAGAATGCAGTGTTTTAGCTTTCAGTAATATTTTTGAAATTTTTTCTGGTGGATGGATTTATCGGCCATCGGCTATCGGCCTGCTCTAAAGTCTTTATATCGGTATCGGTATCAAAAAATCCGTATCGGTCGGGCCCTAGTATCTACCACAATACCAGTATCGGTACAACCCTACCTTAGTCTAATGTGTTTCACTGTGACAGAACTTTAGTTCCATCTCCACAGTTGGAAATAATTTGTGAATATGAAATTACAATCTTGAAATTTTGAGGAATGACGCTAAATTGAGCCACCGCGCAGTCAGGTAACATTCTGCAGGTGACACATTAAAGATGTGGACTCATTGATACACGTGGAGTTACAAAATACTCACCATTGTCCAAGAATTTCACAGCCGTTATGAAGCAAATCGCTCCTGGGTTGGATCTCACGTGTCTCATCAGAGTCACAGGCAGGGATTTAAAAGATAAAATTAAAATAAAAGCTTTTTGGGTATTAGAACTTCTTAAAGTATCAAATGTATTTTGACATTTTCTTCCTTCTTTTCCAAAGATGTGCTGTGCCTGTGATGCTCACCGTGTGTGTTTCTGACTCTGTGTGCTCCCAGATCTGAAGAGAGAGGCCAGCATCTGCCACATGCTGAAGCACCCTCACATCGTGGAGCTGCTGGAGACCTACAGCTCGGATGGCATGCTCTACATGGTGTTTGAATTGTAAGTCCTCTCCTGGCTAGAAACCCATCAGGTCACATGAAGGTGACAAGTGCTGCATGTTACAGTGTCTTCTAGAGAAAGTGATGTTGAGGTGGAGGAAGATGATCTGTGGCAGAGCAGTCGAGAAGAAAGAGACAAAGAAGATGTAGTGAAAGTGTCCTGCAGCAGTTTGATACAGTCTGAGCTGATATATATTATATTATATTATATTATATTATATTATATTATATTATATTATATTATATTATATTATATTATATTATATTATATTATATTATATTATATTATATTATATTATATTATATTATATATTTATATATTTTTATTTATTTTATTCATTTTTTATATATATATATATATATCTTTTCCAGGCAGAGCAGGGATTCAAACCGGCGACCCTCTTTTTTACCAGATGACCTGCCCTACCTCCTGAGCTACAGACAGACAGAAAGAAAAATGTACATGTTCTTCTTCTCCTTTCAGCTGCTCCCTTTAGTCGCCACAGCAAGTCATCCGTCTCCATCTGTCCTCTGCATCTCCCTGTTTTTTTACACCAACCAACCTCATCCTTCACTTCATCCATATTTCTCCTCTTTGGTCTTCCTCTAGACCTCCTACCTGGCAGTTCCCACCTCAATAAACTCCCTCTCTCTCTCCTCAGTACATGTCCAAACCATCTCAGTGTCTCTGATTTTATCTCAAACATCGAACATGTTCTGTCCCTCTGATGGACTCATTCCTGATCCTGTCCATCCTCGTCACTCCCAAAGAACCTCAACATGTTCATTTCTGCTCCTTCTAGCTGTGTCTCCTGTCCCTTCCTCACTATCTCCAAACCAGACATGGCTGGTCTCACCACTGTCTTGTTCACCTTCACTTTCATTCTTACTGATATACATATATACGTATACATGTATGAAGGAAAATAAGATAAGATTAAGATTTCAAACTTGCTGCTACTTCCAGCTTTTCTGAAAGTCTTCCTCAGAGCTCTGTATCTTTATCTTTCCTCCTCTTCCAGAACTAATTCCTTTATCGTGTAATTTCTTTATCGCTGAACAGGCAAATGCTCGAGCTGCGAGCATAGCTCTATCACACGGCTCAGTGCAAAGAGGGGAAACTTCGAAGGAAATGCAAGTGAGCTCCGTTTAAAGGGATTTTCATGGTTTCTGAGCTTTTTGTGAACAGTTTTCTTAAACACGCCACTGCACACAGCAGATGTTCTCGGAACGCTGCGGCTGTTTGAGGGGGGAGAACAGATAACTGAGCAAATCCAGACAGCTTTGACTGTCCCACTCTGTGCCAGGTCTCAGTTCTCACTAATCAGCAGGCAGAAATAGGAGTGTGGAGAAAAAGGAGATGGTCTGCAGCTCCCAGCTGCAGAGCCTTGCTGACGATGAAGAGCAGGTTTAAATGAGCTGGCAGAGGAATTAAAGTGGACGGATTATGAGACATTATCTGTAGTGTCTGACTGACTGTGATCACTTCAATCTGCTGTTTTATTGTGTTTTCATTTCCAGCTGTTATTAATCACTTTAATGTGCACTGAGGAGCTCTGTCACTTTGGGCTGCAGCTCGGTTTTAACTGGGCTGAAGGTCTTTTATTTGCAGCAGTATTAAGTTTCTCTGTTACTGCTTCAAATCCTGAACACAGTGTAAACAGTGGAGCTGCAGGACTGCATGCAAAACGCATTGAGTTTCTCAAAAGATTATCTTTAATCTACTTCAGGAAATCTTTGTAAACTGTAATGTTTTAAGATTTAAAGTTTTGCATTTCTTTGTTTGAACCTACACTAGTGTATCCCCTCTCTGCTTCTCATGCCAGAGTTTTAAAATAAGATCCTTCCATGTTGAGAAAAGATGGAGTTCTAGCAGTTTTTGTCAAATCTTGACAACATGACGTAACTTGACATAACATAACATTCTGCGTCATGTAGCAAGATGTTGCGTGATCTGCTAGCTGTCAGAGTTTGTATTGTGAATGAATCTCAGCAGCTACTTGAACATGATGCTAAATGTTCATAAAACTGACTGAGTTATAGTTCTTTTTCTTTAGTCTTGTCCAAGTTTCAGTAAGCTAACATGGCCGTCTTGGATTGGGTTGATCCCAAAACTGAATGATTGATAGATCAACATTCATTTAATGCTCCCAATTTGTCTAAAAAAGACTGGCATTGTGACGTAGAGAAGCCACAGCAACAGGAAGGGGTGGGGGATCCTCAGTGTCAATGGTTCCACCTACAGAACAGAGGCAAAATGCTAATGAGTTACTGCCGCTATGCAGAAACTACACTCTAGAAAACGGCACAGGTTTTGTGATTTTGGGTAAGAATGCCATAATCATAATTTAAAGACCCCTGAGACACACAGATGATTGTAGTGGGTCTTTAAATTCATGCTCATTGTACGAGTATGGCACATGTGTCAAACTCCATGCAGGATAGTGGCCCTCGAGGCCTGGAGTTTGACACATGTGCCATACTCATTGTACGAGTATGGCACATGTGTCAAACTCCAGGCCTCGAGGGCCACTATCCTGCATGTTTTAGATGTTTCCCTGCTTCAACACACCTGATACAAATAAACAAGTAGTTAACAGGCTTCTGTAGGACTTGTTGAAATGCAGAGGATTTGAATCAGGTGTGTTGAAACAGGGAAACATCTAAAACATGCAGGATAGTGGCCCTTGAGGCCTGGAGTTTGACACCCCTGGACAGGGCCGGTTCTGGGCATAGGCAGACTAGGCAATTGCCGAGGGCGCCCTCTGCAGGAGGGGGTGCCAATTTATTTATTTTTTTGGACAAACTGTTGGACACACCATTCATCTCATGTAAAGAGCAAAATAAGTAATAATTAAACATCTATTCATATCTATCTATCATCTCTACTGTTCATTTTAATATGAATAAAAAATGTTTGCAATGTAATCCAGTTATTGAGTTACTGTATGTTGTTTCTGTTCTGGGCAGTAGGGGGCGCCAAAATCCTTTTTTGCCTAGGGCACCATGGAGCTCAGGGCCGGTCCTGCCCCTGGAGTATGGGGTGACTTCGGTCTGTAAAACGGAGTTTTAGCCATTTTCTGTTTTCTAATGCTGGTTACCTTTCACCTTTTTGCTGAGTGTTTTAGTCTGTTTCTGATTATTATTGCATTTATTTCGGAATCAGGACAGTGCATATTAACATCAGACATACTGAAACATGCCAGAGTTAGCCGTTGGCTAGTTTTCATATAGTCCTGTGCCGGTTGAACTTTCGGCTTCCTAAAAAAGGCATAAAACAATATAGAATACATATACAGCAATATCATATAACTACGGGAGCAAAATAATACACGACAACATTGGACAAGTTGAAATACACACAGGAGTAAAATGAAATAGCGGGTTGACATACAGCAACAACATTCTGTTTAAAAGGAAGTTATAAAAGGTCTTGTTTCTGATCTGCTGTTTCTGGTTGTAAAGCTTTAGAGCTGTTAATTTGCTCAACTTCACCAAAATGTTACATTAGCTTCATAATCAAGATCATCAAAGAAATGAGTCTGAATTAGAGCCTCTCTTTCTGTGACCTGCACCTTCAATATCCTGCACCTTCCACAGCCAATCACACAGAGGTGCAAGTTTTAATAAGAATGACCTTTACTTTTTACCAGTATACTTGCTGTGGCCTTTCCACCTCAGCAGTCCTCTTTCACTGAGCGTGCCTTTCTTTTTTCTGCTTAGTATGGATGGAGCGGACCTCTGCTTTGAGATTGTGAAGAGGGCAGATGCTGGCTTTGTCTACAGTGAAGCGGTGGCCAGGTGAGGCTGTGAGCTCCCTCATGTTCCAGCTTTAAGGTTACTAAACTCTACGATGTAACAATAACTGCATGGTTTATTCATTTGTTTAATGTTTTAGTCACTATATGAGGCAGATCCTCGAGGCGCTGCGCTACTGCCACGACAACAACGTCATCCACCGAGACGTCAAGGTACCGCTGACTTCCTTCATTTTCACTGCTGTAGTGCTGAAGCTGCAGCCTGACTTGATGGTTTAGATATGAAAACAGATAGGAAACTGAAGAGTCATGCTGCTCTTCCGCTCGCACTTCTCTGTGAATTTTTTAACCATCACTTCCTCTTTCAAATTGCTCAAGAGGTGTTGAAAAACATCCTTCTGTTTGTATAATGAAGCAGAAATGTATACTGGAGGCAGAGAAGTGGATGTTATTCAGAAAACAAATATATGAGAAGTATGAAAAAGTAAATGTAGCAACGAAAATACAAGCCATACAATCAAATCTGGGGTTTTATACATCAAGACTTAAAAAGAGATTTCTTTATACCATATTCAACAAAACCAATTAAATCCATCTCTGCAACTACTATATGATTTTAGATGGAAAGTTAGTCAGTGTGTCCACGTGACGGCAGGCTGGTCTGGTCATGTGTTTTAGCACAATTACAACGAAGAAAGACACCCTCAGTGATAGGGCTGTAACGGTATACTGATGTATTCATGTATCGCGATACAGGGACCAATATCGTATCGTGAGGTCCAATATCGATAATATCGATACAGTAAATGTGTTGTACAGACCACCACAAGGCAGAACAAGATGCGCTCTAACATTGTATAAGAAAGGTTTTTTTGTTGAAAAAGACTCGGAACTGATGTGAAAGTGGATCTGCAATCTGTATCTGCAACATTTTACTGTGACTATTAAAATACACGAAGCTTTGTTAAATAACTCTTATTACATATTTATAAGTCAGAATTTTATTTTGTGACATATTAGTTTTGCTAACAAAATACTACAAACTGATATAAAAGTAAATGAGTGACTTTGTTTCACCCATTGTCACAGTATCAAAGCAAAATAAATATTATCCAGAGAGTTTTGTTTTGTTGAAAATGGAAAACAAAGAAAAGCTTTATGGTATCGTATCGTGTATCATATCGTGTATCGTAGGATATGTATTGTACCGTAATTGTTCACCTCAAGCTTAGACTGAGAGAAACTAACAAAAAAATCAAAGAGCTCCATTTTGGACTCCACAGGCTCCACATAGCAATTTATAGGTCAAAGTTCATAACACTAACATATAAAGAGACATATTAAGTTATGATTGCCACGTTAAAGACATTTTATATAAAACAGGCCTATGACTGAGCTGCATTTGCTCAAACCACAAGACTTTGAACTGGTGAGACCAAAGTGAAGATATTTACCCAGAATGCACTGTAGCATGTTCAGCAGAAATCACACTATATCAGCATCATAAAAACTGTTCTGCAGCCACTGAACCTCGGTGCTTTGTCCTGTCCAACAGCTAAAGGAGGGACAAAAAGGGGTTATCAACAACAAAATGTCTAAAAATGATGGAAAAAATTTGCCCACAAACCATAATGAACTGTTATACTCAAGTGTGGACATTCACAAGGATTTGACAGACTGATAAAATCATACAGGAAGACACCTCAAGTCACTGAAAGTGGTTTTATAATCTACTTAGTTTTACACTAATAACTTTTCCTTTTCCAGTTTATGGTAAATAATTTAAGGACATGGTGCAATTGGTTGTTCGTTTTTTTGGACAATGGTAACATTTAAAGGTGCAATATGTCCGAATTTGACAGTGAAATACACAACAGTCTAATGTCCCATCGATGTTGATGGTGGTCGCCAGATTCGTTACTTTAAAAACTCTGGTCCACACCATAATCATTACTCATGTGAGACTGCAAGGCTGCCAAGTCTTCAACACAAGCAGCTGTAATTCCACAACGCATCCTTCCAACTGAGCAGCCGAGCTGCACGTGATGGGGCGTTCAAACACACTTAGGAAAACTCAATGCTGAACTAATAGGCCTTCAGATATTCCCAAAAATTGAACAAATTTAAGAAAAACTAAAAGAGGATCAGCATCAGAACTGGCAACCCAAAAGAACAATCAGGGAGGAGGTGAGTGGTTGAGAGCAGACTATTTTTTTCTACATGAACTGCGTGACTCGTATTGAACGACAAGATCTAATTCTTACATACTGTACCTTTAAGACAATTTACAACAATTTATCATCTTTTTCACACTTGTATAAAATTGTTTATTTTTGAAAAAAGATAAGGCCTTGCTATATCAGGCTTCAGCATTTGTAACTTTAACCATGTGTTTTATGTGCAGGCATAAAATGGACAGTGTGTCTTTTTATACATGGTAAAAGCTTCCATTCCATACCTGTAACACTTTTGGCAGATAGCTGGGAATCACATGGTAATACAGTATATCCAGAGTGCTGATTTGTTCAGCCAATGAGAGCAGCGGCACTGTATTTCACTTTGTAAAGTATGTTTATATAAAGTATATAAAAATAAACATCATATAAACATATGGATTATACTTCACTGATTTTCACCTTTCGAGGGAGGTTGTGAAATGCACCATTTTGGTTTTTACTGATGATTTTCTTATGACCCAGAAAATAAATACAGGTATTAAATACTATATATGAGTCCAGAATAATGTAAAAAACATTTATTATCTACTGAGGTGTTTATATGCACAATCCTGATGAAGAGATTTAGTTATGTTATTTGAGTAAATTTGGAATTTGAGTGATTTCTGTCATCATGCAGAATGCAGAATTTTTGCCAAAGGTTTTTGGAGCTGAAAATATTTACTGCTATCTTGTTGTTGTCAATTCTTTTGTTTTACTATGGGAAGTCATGAAATGATACTTTTAACGAGAAACTTGAAATGAACAGACTCGTTTTTGTTCCTGGTGATACGTTTACACCATATAATCTGATATACTGTCACCTCAGAAAGAGGAAGAACATTTACTGGCAGTAAACCATCTGTGACGTATGAACATATGTATGAAGTGTTCGTTTCGTCTTGTTGGAACATATCAGAAATGTGTAAAAAAAAGTGTTTGTAAATTCAAAATCTGCTTCTCGCACGTGATTTACACATGATTTATTTCTCATAGTACCTTTTGGTGTTTTCACTCTGATGTTTATCGATCAGGTTACTGATAACTGATTTTATTCAGGTGTGGAATCAGTGAGGTTTAGATGCAGCTCTGACATTGTCCCAGGACGGCGTTCTCCTCTCTTATCGCTGTTTAACGCTGACTGTGAGAGCTGCTGGCTTCTTCTTATCTGATGTTGTGTCTGTGATGTGCGCCCTTTGCAGGAGCAACGCAAGAGGACACGCACAGAGCAACACACGCACTTCCAAATCTGTCCTTGTTGAATATGCATCAGCTTTCTGGAGCTGCATCTTTCGATGCATGAAAGTCATTGAAATCATTTAAATACTGATATCTGTAAATCGCCACCTGCTGTATTTGTTTTTACACGCTCTTCACCGCAGGCCTCCCCTGGTGGCGTTTGTGTGTTTCTGGTGTTTCATGCGTTTGTCTGCATCCTCCTTCATCTCTGCATGCAGCACTCATGCTAATGCACAGCAAACAGATCTAAAAAAGTTTATCTGTCTGCTTGCGCAGTGTGAAGGTGAACTTTCCGTTCTGGGATTGTTCACGCATCCAGCATTCGCGCTATAGCGGAATGTTTTGAAGTTAAAGTCAAACTGAATGTTGAATTCATAAATCACAGATCCCAACTCTCTTTTTTTATACATCAGAGGAATCTATAAATGCTCCAGAGCATTTGATGTAAACCACGCTGGTGCAGACTTGCACCTCAGGTTTTAACTACGGGATTTCTTTTAGACTCGGGTGAGACGTTCTCCTGTCTGATGAGATACAAATCCAGCATTTGTTTGGAATTCCGGAATATAACTCAGTTTCTCGAGGACGACTGAAACAAATTCAATGAGATTTCTTGTCAATGTGCAGAGAGCTTCTTTTTCTTTTTAGACTCGAGCTGGTCCTTCTGTGCATGTCACCGCATCCCAGTCCTGCTTTTTACTTTTATTATTTACTTCTTTTACTGACACACAAAGACAAAGTTAATAATTAAGAATAAACCTTCATGTTGTTAACAGCTCCTCAACAGCTTTCCCCCACATATTTATAGTTTGAAAAAATAAGGGCTGTTTTTGCCTACAGTGACAAATCTGTAAAATCTTTAAGAAAACTAATAATTCATCTTAATTTGATTTAAAAAGCAGATTTTAATTAGAAGAATTGTTGGAATGAAAGTGATTTGACTTTAATGTTTTACAGGAACTGGAAGTGAGATATACAGATGATAAAAATAATGAATGTATTTTTTTGTAAGTTTCTCACAGTTTCCTGTTTCTATAGGCAGATTTACTGTAAAAGATTTACAATCCTCTGAGTGTTGGCTTTAGTGACATGACAGTATCCTCAGCTGAACTTTATTTGACATGAGATTTTTATATCAATGAGAAAATGTCGTCTAGCTGTAATTATCAAATATTTCAAAAGTATCAAATTATTATCGATTCTCTAGTCTAGTGTCAAGAATATCTGTTTGATTTAATGAATGTGTTTTTCTTGAAAAAAAAATAGATTTTTTAAAATTAGGATATAAATTGCCACATTATGCACATAGATTTTTCAAGTATTAGAAAAATCAATAAATTGTTATAATTGACGAGACTTTTGTTATGATAACTGACTTTTTTCTTCTATAGCATTTTGTAGGATGATGTTGCTGAAACATAAACAAGGTTGTTGGGAACTTGCCTCCCTGTTTCTCTTCCATCCAGTTACTTTGAGTGGCATGATGTCAGACATACCAGTCATAGGCCCTGTCCCAATACCCGCACTGCACCCTACTGTCTTCCACGAAGTGCACTTAGCAGAAGTGCACATAAGGGTTTGAAGTGAATAGACAGTAGCGGTATTGGGACAGTGAGCACTACGTGCCACAGAGTTCTTTCTCCATGACAACCAAAATGGCAGTACCGGTCACTGTTTGCGCTATTTTCATACTAGAAATGATTTTAAAATTCCAACAAACATTTATTTTGAGGATAATGAAGCGCAGGAACTGAAGGAGGTGTATAAGACAGAATAAGTGATTAAATTGTTAGTATATCATGTCTGAAAATACATATCAATAGCGTTATTAATTAATTATATTTTTTATCAGATATGTGACACATATTTCCAACAGAGAATCAATCAATTGTAATGACACATCTAGACAATAAAATAACATATTGATTATTTGCTGTCTACACTTGAGAAAACGTTGTTTTAGTCTGGATGGTTCAGCCATTTCTCCACCTTCTTCTTCTTCCGTCAAAATTCACACGCAGCAATGCATTGTGGGAAATCCCCTTCGCTGACATCTGCACTGATGCGGGCTTCGGCGAAGTGTGGATCAAGGGTTCGAAAGGGGCGGGGTCAAGGGCAAGACTCTCGACTCTGGAGAATCGGGACACCTTACGCACTTGTGCCCCTAATCGGGAATGCGCATTTGAAGTACGCAAGGGCGCATGAAGAACATTATAATTTAAATAAATCATGATGGTCTTTCATTGGTTTAAAAAATACTTTATTTTTAGACATGTTCCATTTTTGTTTCTATTAATACACAACAGAAATCCACTTTGAGGATCAGCTCATATTGAAGTGATTATCTGTTGGATATTTGTGGGTTAGTGTTAGGTGAACATTTGCAGAGGCATTGTGGGTCATACTGAGTTATAAAGTTTGTGTTACATTATTTTTTACGTCTTTTTGCACTGGAAATTATTAACACCTGGTATAACTGATCCAGTTAGCTCCTGCTCATGGCTTTGGTGTGAAAGCAAACATGGAGATGTAAATTAATTGATGAATCATGAGTTTCTTTAATAAAGCAGCTGGACAACTTTGAGGAAAAAATAAGCAGCTGTTATTTTTTCATAACTCTAGGTTTAGTCATCCTTTACTTCCTGCCTAGTTTTCCATCTCAAAAACAAAAAAGTGAGACTTCTCAATAATTCTGATTGGTATCATATATGCAGATCAGATCAACCAGTCAATCAATATACACCTGCATGGGAGAATTTGCAGAAGCGCGAGGCAGAAGAGTAATTATCGTCTGCAAGCTACAGTTTTCATCAAGAGTTTCAACGCAGACTTGAGAAAAATGGAAAGTATCAAATTTGATGTTAGTATTTTCTAATTCTGGATAAGTATGAAAAGAAAAATAAGAGTATAGTTAACAAGTTGAGTCGTATGATTCTTTTCCCTTTTCCATTGGCTAAAAAAACATTTCAAAACACTTTCTAGAATTAAACATTAAACAGTTTTTCTTGAAAACAAAATTCCTTCTTTTCAGAAAAGAAGTGACAATATCTTGGCAATTTTTATTTGATTTGTTTGTTTATTTACTAATTTAATCATTTGTTTTATTTAATATTGATTTTTATGAATTGAAGCTCTAGAATCTCACTAGTTATTTTTAAGGTAAAATGTAGGTATTATATTCTATAATATATTTAAATCATTTGGTATCAGACTGATTCTTGTGCCCCTAAATAAAGTGGTAAAGTAACTATTACATACCTTTAAAATTACTTCAGTTGTATATAAAATGGAAAGCACGAGTTCCTTCTAATGGCAGACGTCTGTTCTTTTTAATGTAGGTTAATATGGAGCCTGTCAGATGTCTAAAAATTTCTGTGAGATAAAAAAAAACGTCACAAACTGTACAAAAACTCAAATGGAAATTTCTTTGAAAAACTGAGCAGAATTTGTTTCTGTGGAGCTGCACCTAAATGCTACATTTTACATGTGAGTAGCTGGAAGTGTGATTGATAGAGAGGGGGCACATTTCCCCACTGGATGTCTGCAAATCAGATGTCTGACATATATAAATGGCTCAAGTCCATTTGGACCTCAGTGTGATGAACACAATGGGCTGTTCACAGCGTCATGAGGGCCGTTTGTGTCGTAAGTGGTTGCACAGCAAAGCTAATGGCTTCTGTAATGGCATCCAATGAGCCATGATGTGTTGACCATGAAGCTTTTTGATCGAGGATTCACTCTCAGACATCAGCATCACACATGTAGCTACAGGTTCCAGATGTTTTTAGCAATAGACTTCTGCGTCATATACATTACCAGTCAAAAGCTTGGATGCGTGTATTAAGCCAACGATCATTCTGGGTTTTTTTTAAATAAGGAAAAAACATCACAACATGGTTAAACACTCCAATTGCATGATATAGGACCTTTAACATTAATAACAAGTTTTCTGTTGAACACAGGTCATGACAGCATGCAGGTGGGACCTATACCTTGAACAATGCCCTTTACTGTATTTATGCTGCCTTCCTTGGAGTGGAGTTAAACATTGCCAATGTCACAGACACAACTCCATTCCATGGCAGAGCCTTGTGTTTGGATCTGTTGCTGACAGCAGTTTGGACAGTTCTTTTTTTTTACTAAATCATCTGACTACAGTACAGATGGTCCATCTTTGATGCCTCTGGGCACAGAAGAGTAGATGCTGCCTCCTGTACAAGGTTAACAGAAGGCTGTTTTGGTACAGTAAAGCTTTTGAATGTTCCAATATTATATTGTAGAGCTTAATGGGAATTTATGCTGATAAATAACAGTTTTTACTGAAGTTCTGATTTAGGGCTCATATGTCACAGCAGTCCAGTTGTTTTTGTTGTCCTCTATGGTCATGGCAGACCATTTAAAATGGTTTACATCAGTGTGGTCTGACATGCAAGGGTACCTGACCACACCACCAAGCACAGTATGGGCCAGGGAGCTTTTATGCTGCGTGAAGGACCAGTGGACCTCAGTGCTGTTCTGATGAACCTTGATTCATATGGAGCAGAGATGATGGCTGCAATAGATGTTGGCGATGTCGAGGAGAGCTCAATGCATCAGACTCCACTGTCACCTGATGAGCCTTTGATGGTGTTGCAGTGTGTCAGGTGTGTTGAGGCGATATGGAACTGTCCTACACTTTGTGAATGCTCATCGAGGTTGTATCATTGGAGAACAGCTGCTGGAGACTGATTGTACTTAAAATGAAGGGACCTGGACTTTCTCCAGACCTGACTCCCATAGAAAACATCTAGATCAGCTGAACCTCAATGACCTGTGGGTGGACCTTCAGGAAGAGAGTGATGTCACACCTCATAAGGCAACAAGTTGACTTGTGAACAACATGAGACATCATAGTCCAGCTGTAATTGATGCTTAAGGTCACATGAAACGTTACTGAGACGTTTACTTTTTTTAGTTATTGTGGTTTACTCATCAGTAGCTACGTTTACATGGGCACATTTAATCGGAATAAACGCCCAATCGGATAAAAAATACGTCATGTAAACACGTCAATCAGAATGTTTTGATCCGATGTAGCCTGATCAGAAAGAAATTTACTTCCGATCGAGAGGGGTGGTTTTGTCCGATCTTCATTCGGATAGACGTGCATGTATACACCCATTCGGAAAGAAAGGGTGAAAAGAGCCCACTGAGCATGCGTAAAACTTCAGCGTGACGTCTTTCCGCTTTCGCAGACCCAAGTAGAAAACATAGCGGGAGGTAAACAGAAGTGGTCTGCTGGTGCAGTCATCCTGTCATCCTGCTCTCCTCTCCTGTGGTGGAGGAGCAGTAGTAATATGTATTCAGCCTCTAGCTTGGTTAATGCGACCAGTAAAAACCCAAACATAAAGGTAATCACCCGCAGAAGGTCCATATTGGGGATAACGTGAGTCAGCTCGAGCACACGATGGGGCGGGAAAGACGTGCAGAAAGGACGGAGTTTGTTTACTTTTTTTTCTTCCCCCGGAAAGACAACGCGCTGTGCGCATGCTCAACTCATTTAACCTGATTGAGTGATCAGATCATTTCAGTTAGTGTCCATGTAAACAGGGATTTGGGAATTCCGATCTACCAAGATTTTAATCAGATTGGGGAAATTTGGCGCATGTAAACGTAGCTACAGTTGTAGGATTTTGTTGCACGATGTAACATCACGTTAGTGTGAACTCTTTAGATTTTACATAGGTTTCACCCAAAAGCCATGAATGCCGAACTTTTGTGAGTAGTGAGTGTTGCATGTTATAAATGTTGAGGTTTAATGACAAATGCATTAATGTAGGTGAGGAATACAACACTCCGAACTGACTTGAATAATAGTCGTCAAAGGGAGTGTAAGTATTAGACTTTTTTTACCATCTAAATTTTCTGCTTGACGTCCTTGAATGAGATTCTATAAAGTCTGAGAAACATTATAAAAAGAAACCTTTTGGGACTGTGTTGGCTTCGCTCATACTGAATATGCTGGTTGCAAGACTTTTTATTGTCTCTCTCCAAATGTTTTGCTTCAGTAAACCAAAGTGAGCCGTGCTGTGTTTGACAGCTGTGGATATCCACTGGAACTAATGCCATCTCTGAGGACAGTCCTGTCCATCTCTCAAACAAATGCAAGATTGCACACAAACAGGCTATCATATGAAAACAAACAAGAATGTACATGTCCTAAAAAGACAGATGTGTATATGATAGATTCCAAAGGTTTCTGCTGGCACCTGCATTGCAGCTGGACAACTAAGGCAGAAGTAAAAAATATTTTGTCATTCCCAAAATACAGCTTTGATAAATTGCCACACTCACATCAACATACAGAAGAAAATCTATTATAACAAAAACATTCAAACTTTTCCAACAAAGACACTTAATTACCTTCAAAATAGAGTAAGACGTTTTAGCTTAGTTTTTGAATGTGCTGCTGTAGTTAGTCAAAATAATTTCCTTACTCATTCCCAAAAGTGAAAGTGGTTTTAAAATATCTAATTATTGTAGAAACAGAGTTAAGATATGCTAAGCAAGCCCAGTTGCATGCTTTAAGTGTGCTTAATTTCTACGACTGTACTCCTAATTAGTTGATATAGAAACTTACAACCTTCAGACTCTGTTGCATAGTTCCACATTATGGTTTTGATATATGGCCTTTCAGAGGAGCTTCGCCTTTAGCAGACCACATCCTGCAACGGTAAGTGCTTACAGACACCGGAGCACCCCCCCCCCCCCACACACACACACACACCAGCTCAGTTGATGTGAAGTTGCAGATTAATTTAAAAAGAGAAAGCTTCACTTGGCTGCAAGAGTGGTCACAGCTCCACAGACGTCTAGAGTCTGAAGTCTTTCTTGGGTTCCTCTGTCTTTGTCGGGTGTTCTAATGCATTCTCTCAGTCCTACATCTGGAATTGGTGGTCCAGTAATAATCCAGTATAATTTTATAGTCCTTTTAATCATAAACTCAAATACAGGACAATGCCTAATGCCATTATTTTATGCTGATGTACACATAGACTGTGTCCAAATTCAGGGTCTGCATACTTCTAAAGTCGTATTTTAAGGATGTTACGTCACACCGCCGCGACGAAAATTGTCCAAATTCCAAGGATTCTTCAAATACTTCCTCGAAATGCATACTATTTTCCCCGAATTTTAAGGATGGGTCTGAAGTATTCTTTCACATTCTACATATCCCACAATTCTTTTTGGTAATTCGGCAGAGAGTTTAAACCAATGACGGATTAAGTGAGCGGTAGCGCAGAGGAAGAGGAGTTTGGATTCAGGTGTAAGTATGTTAAAAAAAAATTTGCAGTAAAAAAGTTAATTCTTACAGCGGTGGTTTAATTAGGTCTTTGGTTTTAGTGTTAATCATGTTTTTATTGTATGTTTACATCTCTAAAAATGTTCCTGTTCGTAGCTCATGTGTAAATAATTACACAAAGGTAATTTCTTGTTAGTTATTAAGCTTTTTCAAATATGTTTTAGGGATGAAAAAGCAGAAAAACACCTTTATCAAGCTCCGGAGCAACATGTGGGATGAAGAATAAATCTATTTATAAATCCTATTCTCAGCCAGCAGTGAGGAAGAGGAGGGCACAGATCAAGAGCTCTCATCAAGTTTTTGGTTTTGTTATTAACTTATTCAGAATAAACTTATTGAAAGAAATACTTCTCATAATTTATTGTTTACTTTTTTATTTTCCTTATTTTTTATAGTAGCTAATTGGATCGTTTATGAACAAGAAAATGAACTTTATACAACTTGTAGGAAATATTTGTTATAAAACTCATTAATATACAGAAATAAAACTATTTACAGAACACAAAACAACATTTTAATAAGTAATTGCAGAATAAACGTGAGAAGAAGGACACCTCGTTCACACTCCATTTTCACTGCTTTTGTTTAGCGTTGTCGCGGTTGCTAGGCGACCGGACATGCGCAGAGTGTAAGGACAAGAACAGAAGGAAGGGAAGAAGCGTCCAAATTCACAAGACACCAACTTACGGTTTTTGCAATCTTGAAAGAACCGTCCTCTTTAGATGGGTTAGAAGGGACTCTCAGCAGTATGCAGGCCCTAAATTCGGACACAGCCATAGTCTCATACTTTCTTGGGAGGTAGTTAATGGGGAAAAAACAAGTCCAGTGTGTGTTATACGTAGTTCTCAGTGATTTATGGAAAAATACACTGTGGCTAATTCTACAACATAATTCAGTAGTATTTAACCTTTGATGCAAAAATTTGTATTGGAGTCCATTCAGGGACGCAAGGGTTAAAGCATCTACAGCTATGTGTTAAATAACTTGGAAAACAATACAAACAAATTCTTTGAGGTCACTTTTTTCATTCTGAATTGTGTAATATCCATGGATGGACAGTTGTCACGCAACCTGTTGTAGATTTATGATTTGAAAGCTCAAATTCAGATTTATTAGTGGGCAAAATCAGTACTGCTGACCTTGTTCAACCTCGTACCATGAGGCTTAAAATACCTGCAAAACACCCAAGTCTTTCCTATTTCCATTAGCTCAGATTTCTTCAGGTCCATTGATCACATTCTTTTATGTATTAGCATGAACTTTCTGTATTTCATATTGTTAAGTTTTTTTAATTTACAGTTTAGCAGACCACATCTTCAGACCAGACTTGGTTTCAGTAAATTCTTTCTGAACATTTACATGGTTCACATAAGATGCACATGCTGCGGCTCTGCTCTGCAATTCATTTGACCTTTTTTTGCTCCTCCCTCCATCCACTCACATACGGAACTCTCGCTCTCTTGGTTTTATTTATGTCTTTACTGTTGTGGTTCCTCGCTCTGTGTTTTCTGTTGAGTGTGAGGCAGGCGGGGGCGGGGGGTGGATTCTGTAAAGTTTCTCTATCGCTATGTCTCTGTGTGAGAACCACCTAAGCCACCTGTTGAAAACGTTTAACTAATGGCTCTGCACATCATGAAACAGAGTCATAAAAATTCTCTCAACACGCTGCACCTTCAGTGCTTTGCTAGCACACAATCGAGAATATACCCTCATTTATAATTTAGATACAATTACTGAACAAGGTTTGTGACACTTGGGTATCAAATATTTATAGCCTGTTGTTGCACATGGCAATTGCTCTACAAACAACTTTTGTATTCTTAAAAATAACATTGTGCTTTTTTTCCCTCCAACAGGCTGTATCACACATATAGAAACTACCCAAGTCACTGTGTTAAATAAATGAAGGCCTATAAGTGGCTAAAAAAAGGAAATGCAATCAAGCTCGCAGATTTGTTGGCCTGAACTTCTGTTCAACTTTTAGTCAAGTTTATTTATAAAGTACATTTAAAAATGACTATGATTCTACAAAATGCTGTACAGTTAAAATTCTTAACAATAAAACAAGATAAAATTCTGTACATTTCTGTAAATTATGTACAAACTGTACAACTGTGGTCTTAACAGCAAAAACTCAAATATGCAGTTTTGCCTTTGAAATACAGATATTTAAATTTTGTGAAGTGATACTTCAACAACATTTTATCTCCCTTTGCATCTGGTCAGAAAACGGACTGAATGTTTCAGGTCCATCCTGTCGTTTTCCCCTCATTCCTCACCACAGATGTTTAGAGCTGAACCCGACAGGTTTCTACTCTTCAGAAGTTGAGTGTAACGTGCAGTCGAGTGAGATGGTGTGTACACAGATATATTACATACTTTATTTTTTTAGTTTGCAGAATGATTTGCAGCTTTTTATCTTGTAGAGAAACTGGTTTGGACTGAAAAGCGTGGAGTTCTATTTAGACTTCATCAGCCTTACCTTATCATTTACCTGTTCCATCTCTATTCTATTTCTTTTGTTGGTAAGAACTACCAGACGTTCATCACTATATGTGATTTGGGCAGATTTGTTACTTGTTTTTCTTTTTTTTAAACACAATATAAAAGTCAGTTCACTAGAGATCGTTTAGAATTATACAGCAATAATTGCAGGCCTTGTTTGTTGTGTGATATGTTGCATGTGAACTCTGTGGTTAGCCCGTTCACACATCTGTACCCAAGTCAAGTCTTCAGTCACTTCTCCCTTTTGTTTCTTGGGTAAGACTACAGATTAGTTTTCTTGCCACATATAAATGGATCAGTTTTTGTGAATACGCTCAAGTTTTTTATCCTTCCAGCTTTATGCTTTTTAAATGGGTTCAAGTATGAGACTGTTCTTGAAACACTCAACCTACAACCTCAAGGGCATCAGACTTGATAATAATAACAGATTGCATGCTTGTGTTTTGAACTGCAGATGCTACAGAAGCTAATTAGTTGCTCAGCAGAACATTCCTACTGAGGAGAAAAGGCAGATGAACAATAAGACTGAAACATGATACGCAGGAAAGAACTCGACTTTGTTAATTGTGTTTTTGTGGATAATGATTGGAGCCCTTCTTCTAGCCGTGTCCATCTCTGGATCCTGTGCCTGAAAACCACTTATTATCATTCAGATCCACCGTGCCCCGCCTAGACCTGCGTTTTCTATACTCATCCTTTCAAATAGATCTAAAAACACTTTGCAAGTATTCTAGTCCAACCTGACTCACTGCTGTGTTTGGCTGTTCTCATTCTATTTCTTCTGATTGCATGTTCTTTTTATCTATTTTTACCGCTGTGAAGTGCTTTCTGACCTCTGTCTGTGTTATACAAATCAATCTTATTTACTATTATGGCCACCTATTTTGAATTGCACATCTTTCAGTCTACATGTTCATGCATGGTTGTACAAACTGGTCTGGTTATGTGGTTCCAGACTGAGAGTTTACTTTAAAATAGAACCACTTAGTTTAGTTTGGCTTAGTTCAGTTGAATATTAATTATTTGTAACTTCTTGTTTTTACCAATTTCATTCTTTAATAAGGCACCATGGAGGGTCTGTGTGAAACGGCATTTCAATACAATGTATACAGTGTATATTGTTGTATTGACAATAAACGATTCTTGAATCTCTTGAATCTGTAGTTTCTTTTAGATGTGTTTTTTTTTTTAGAAAAATAGTGATGTTTTAGAACAGTTTGACTTATTAAGAGTCTTTCTAACATGACATGTATCATTTGTGTCTGTCTGTGTGACCTTGGTCCACAGTAGAAGAGGCCGCATTTCCCTCCCCCAGTTTTTCAGCCTTCTGATTGGCACTTCCTGTTGTTGACCACATAATTTGTCTTTTTTTGTCGGCATTCCGGTGGCATCCTAAGAGTCTGAGGGTTTGATAACGAAAGGTCCTGTCTAACAGGAAGTACATCACAGGGTCAGTGGCGCCTCGTAGAGCAGCCAGAAGGAACAGGCAGTTTTTAATCTGAAAAGAGAGGAAGGTCAATGTAATGTAATCTGATCTAATGTTGTTTCTGTCCAGTGCGTTGAAAGGACCATTGTTATAAAACTGGAAATATTCTGAGTTTACACAGAGTTGTAAGGTTCTAATGTCTAAATGTTTACCTCGATGAAGCTATTGAGTGGATGGCAGGTACAGCCAGGGCTCGAGGAGTGTAGCAGCTCCTGCTGACCTTGAGCCAGAGTTATGAAGATGGGTTTGAAGATGTGAAACGGTAGCAGGCAAACTGAGAGAACAACCTGCATAAAGTTTGTTCAAAATGATTAACAACCCATGTTAACCCTATAATGCCCCTTGTATCATATTTGCTACATAGTTTTGATAATTTCTAACATGGTTGCTCCCAGTAAATGATCTACTTGCCTTTTTTTTCAGGTTAAATCATCATTATTATATGGATGAATGCATTATTATTGACTCATTTTTTTATTACAATTAAACCGTAAAGACAGCCAATGTAATAAATGTGATACAAAAAATCTATTATAAATAACACGATACAGCAAAAAACGTTTGTGAATTTTGTTCTAAGGCTTCCTAAACATCCCAGTTCCAAATAATCAGAATTTTCTGGCTATTTTTTAATAAGTTGGGTCTTACAGGGTTAATGGTATGAAATTAATTATTCTTCAATTGGCTGAGATTTTTATCATTCTATATTTCATAATTCATATGTGTGAATATGTACAAAAGTCTTAAGCAACATCTTATTTCTTTATATTTTGCTTCAAAGTAGCTAGAGTTCATTTTAATGTTTTAACTTAGTTCTTATCAACAGTTCTGCAAACTTAATAAAAATGTGAAGGAAGATGTAGCTACCTGGATGACCACAATGTTTCTGAATACCCGATTAAGCAGGCTCTGTGAGGTGATGGCTTTTGTGTTGCGTCGAGAGCGCCGGATGTGCCTAAGCACTGTCACATAAGACAGCAGCACCAGCAGGTAAAACACAAAGAACAGAGTGATGCTGAGAATGTTGAACGATGAGGACACGCTGCCTCCAAGTTCCACTGCGGGACTGTAGCAGACATCCACACATTTGTCTCTCCCCACCTCTCCATCCTCTCTGCTCTTTCTGGCCTCGTTCACAGAGTAGTAAACAGTCACTGGCACTATGCCCCCCACAGTCACCACCCACAGCATGGCACCTACAGCGTTTGCAAAGGAGACCCGTGTGAGACGGCTGAAGAAGCTGTTAGGCAGCAGAGTGACACAGGCGCTCGGCCTGGAAGCGTGGGTGTTCCGAATGAGAATTGCAAAGCGGCTGAGTGCCACCCACGTGAGAATCAGAAGGCTGATGTAGACGTTGATGTGGCCCACGGGGGTGATGCCGTGCAGGACAGTCTGACACAAAACGCTGTTCACACCCCAGAATGAGCCCCAGGCGTAGTATGCTGCAAGGAAGGGCGTGACGATGGTCATCAGCAGGTTGGAGATGCTCAGGTGGGCTAGGTAAATGTGAGTGGGGGAGATGGACGGGATGCAGTGCAGGAACACCCACAAAGAGAGTGTGTTACCTGGCAGAGCAGTGAAAAAGAGAAGCATGTAGATGGAAGGGAGGAAGAAGAGTGTTGCACCAGAGGGACAGAGGCAGAAGGAGGCGTTATGGAAGGGCAGGCTGAATGATGTGTTCTCCATTTGTCCTGAAAACACACAAAAATCACTTAAATTATATTGTTTTCTCAAAATTCTCTAAGGCAGATTCACATTGTGTTTCTGTCTCTCCCGCGACCTAATCAGAAACCCGGTGTCATTTTGAAACCTTTAACGGTAACAAAGGTCATGTTCCTGTTTAGATTCTTTGAACAAGTGAAAGTATAACGGTTTACATACACAGGCAACTGCACGGTTCTGTAAATTGATCGTGTTGTCAGGAATGAAATCCAGACTGATGACTTAATGCTGTTACCATCAGCCCCAAACTACTTTGAATAGTAAAACTCTTGGCAGCTTAGAAAGAAAGTAATTAAAAATTAAAGCAGGCTATGTAAATGTCACCTTAATGTCATCAAAGTCAGTAGTTAGTGTGACAAATGTTAGTTTAAAAAACATCAGCAAGATCATACAGGACACTTCTGCAACTCAGTGATTTATGTTATAAAGCACAGTGACTAATATTCATGGAATAAAGAAATAAACTCTGATGTTTATTTAAAGTATGAGCAGTATTACTCTTATGGATGAATATACATATATATATATATACCGTATATTTATATATAAGGTTTCACGGTAAAATTTTCTACAGGTGCTTACAGTACTAGAAAATCTCTAAAATCAAACTACTAGACTACAACTGAGGTGAGAAGCTGACAATGTTTTCATTTAGTTGTACATCTCTTCTGTTCATCAGTTGTAACATTATTTAATAGCAACATATAGTTTCATAAAATTTCAAAATATAAAATGTAATATTGTAGTAAATATTGTCTATAATCACAAGCACATCTGAGTTTGTTTTACTTACCACTGACATCAGCTCTGATGGAGATCCTTCCCTCCAGCTAGGAGATTTAACAGACAGCAGTGACTGTGGTTTTAAGTACCGGCATAACTCGCAGCTTCCTCCTTCTTAACATTACATAAGTTGTTTATTGAAATCATTACCAGAATGGTTTCTTGTTACCAGGGGAGGGGGTGTGGGGGTGGCCATGTCACTTGTTTTATATTCACACAGAATACATTTGTGTAGCGGCAACAGGAAATACTCTCTTACTCTTTAAACAATTTTGCTTTGCAATGCTGCCGCACCCCCACCGTACCACCACACACACACACACACACGCAGGCTTCCCTGAAATATTACAGAAATATTTTTTTCCTTTGCAGAGAAACTTCCTTTTTTAGTAAATCTCTAGAACAGGGGTCGCCAACACGGTGCCCATGGACAACGTGATGCCCCCTGGGACCACGAGTCGCTCATGGACCTGTTTTAAAAATAAAACATTATTTTATCTCATAGTTATTCTTCTTTAATCCGACTTGCATTTAAATATTTAAGAATGACAATATCGAACAAAATCTCTAAAAACGTTAATTTTACATGATGTTCATAAGATAACATCATGTATGGTTCAGTACGCATGAAGTAGCATTCAGTTTCAAAAAGTCTAGTGACCCCCGTTTGAATACTTGAATAAGAATTTTTGTAGTTCTACTATATCTCATCTCATAATTCCAGTCCTATTGATTCCCATTTTATGTCTATTGTACACGTGACGGCCTGGATAATGCAAAACCCTCTTAATTAATGGAACCGACATTTCAAAAATTGGTCCAAAACAAGAGTTGTAAACTGAGCCTAGGCTCAGTAGCACTAGTTGGTTAACCCCTATGATATTTTTTGCAAAATAACTCCCAGGGATCAATATCAAATCAATGAAAATTCCAGCTGAATTCTTTTGTTTACAGGCTTTTGTTTTGGAAATACGGCAATCGATCAATCGCATTCCATGTAACAGATTTAGCTGCTCCCCCCGACATGTTTATCTAGTCTCTGTTTTATTTCCAGTCTTATTGTTGATTGTTTTATTTGTCCTGCAGTGTTTTTATTCTGAGTCGTTTTATGCTTCAGCTTTTTTTCAGTGTAGATCAGGCAGATCACCTGTTAATCTGTTTACTGTTTGTGCTCAAAAACCTGTTTTTTCCTGGTGAGTCATGCTTTTCCAAGTAACAACTGATCTGACGCATCTCTCGCTGCGTGTCTCTGTATCAGTTTCTCAGTGTGAGGGATCAAAGTCACAAAGATGCCCATAAACTCAGTTTTGTTCTGATGATCACTGATGTATACAAATAAATCTTATTTACTATTATGGCCACTTATTTTGAATTGCAGACCCTTAAGTCAACACGTTCATGCATGGTCGTGCAAACCGGCTTGTTTTTGTGATTCAAGGCTATAGTTTCCTTTTGGATATGTTTTTTGTTTTGTTTTGTTTTACAGAACATAGGGACATTTTAGAACAGTTTGACTTATTAAGAGTCTTTCTCACGTGAGACGTGACATGTATCATTTGTGTCTGACCTTGGTCCACAGAAGAAGAGGCCGCATTTCCCTCCCCCAGTTGTTCAGCCTTCTGATTGGCACTTCCTGTTGTTGACCACATAATTTGTCTTTTTTTGTCGGCATTCCGGTGGCATCCTAAAAGTCTGAGGGTTTGATAACGAAAGGTCCTGTCTAACAGACAAGTACATCACAGAGTCAGTGGCACCTTGTAGAGCAGTGTAGCGCCCAGAATCAAACCCCAATCTCATGATCAGAAGACAAACTCCTTCCCCATTGGTCTACAGTGATGTGTGGGAAATTAATGACCCAAGGTGTAGAAGGCACAATGAAATTAAATACTGTTAATAACACTAAAAAACAAAAGCTGATGTGGCCAAAAAAAGGTTCACACATATGGGCTTGAAACGAGAAGGTAACGGGGGGATATTCATCTGAAGCTACAAACAAAACTCACCAGAAATCATAAATTAGACAAATGCAAAAATCCCTCTGACAAAAGGTAAGTGACGCAACAACAACTAAACATGGGGAACAGTAAACAAGAAAGCCCTACAAAATAAAACAGGAAACCAATCTCTTCCAAAATAAAGATCCCAGGAGAACCTGGAAAACCCCAAAACACCAAACCCTACCAACTCTGACACCCCCTTCCAAACATCGCTCTATTGTCTCATGTAAATGGTGCTTTTACAAATTGAAATTTTGTTCAAGTCGGGGGCGTGAGTGTGGGCACACCAGTAGAAAATATAATCCTACTCTTCCTAGCGATAAACTTGGTCTAAATCTAAATGCCTGCAATGTAGCCATGATTGATATACTAGATGTTAGTTTTAAAGTTCATGTTCAGACATGCAGCACGTTTACAGCTCACAGAAACAATTATTAATCTCTTTTGAAAAGGGATTCAGTTCAGAGTAATTATTTAATCTATGTATATGCCATGTGATACTGAACAAACAAAACCGAAGTTGTTGATTTGTTGTTATATAATATTAACAGAAGAATGATATACAACCCACAAGCATTGTCGTGTTCTCACGACCACAGCTGCCATTATTATTTAAAATATGTGACTTTTACTCAGAATATGTTGCGGATTGCTGGTTTTTGAAAATAAATAAAAAATGTCATAGGTTCCTGTGAACACGCCTTTACATCACTGTCAGTTTAACATTACTTGGTTATTCCAGGAGAAACATTAGATATTCCTGCCAGAAATACCCCGAACTGCAAAGTGCTGTAGCTAGCTACTGCTATTTGTACAATCTTGTGAAATAAACCCAAACAGACTTCCCCAAAAAGATAATTAGACTTCTTCTTCTGTTTCTTGAAAACATTTCACCCTTTATTTGAAAGGCTTCTTCATTTCAGGAAGCCAGAACTGAAATAACCTTGCAGTAACATTGCAAGGTTTGTGAGCATGGTTATTCAGTGTGAGCACAGCTTCTCAACAGGGTTGAGGTCTGGACTCTGTGCAGGCCACTACAGGATCTCGGTCTTGGTATCTTCAATGGACTGACTTCGATGTATGCTTTGGATTATTGTCTTGTTGGAAGACCCAGTGATGACCTAAATCTAAGTTGTGAGCAGATTTCTGCATATTCTCCCTCAAAATGTCAACATAATGTTCTTTTATCATGATGCCACCCGAACAAGTCTCCCTGTTCCTTTGGCTGCAAACCAGCCCCCCAGCATGATACTCCCACCACCATGTTTAACTGTGGGAACTGTTTTCTGAGGGTTGAAGACCTCTCTTTCTTTACCAAACATAAGCAACATTCATGTGCTAAAACAGTTCCAGTTTAGTCTCATCAGACCAAAGCACAAACTTCCAAAAGTCATCTTTAACTTTCAAATCTTCACATCAAACCTGAGCCGGATTGTGATGTACCACTCTATGAGTAAAGGGGTTTCTCTGAGACAATGGCCCTGAAGCCCACCATGATGAAGTGCCCTCACACTTGTGTTTCTTCAAACATCAACTCCAGAAAAGTCTAGGTCAGCAACAATCATCATGGCTGATGTCCAGGGCTTCTTTCATCTCTGACTAGTTTTCTTTTCAGATCTCTTGAAATCTTGCTCTCATGAGCACAAACAAGCTTGTCTCTTACAGAATTTGGCAACTTGTACTTGGCGATGACATTTGTTACTATATTTGATGCAAAATCTAAAAATGTATTTTATATGTCAAAATGTACCAAAAGCTACAAAGTAGCACTGGCACATGTTACTTATATCAAGTTTCATCAATGCTGCAAACATTGGGAAGAAGGTTATAAAATGATCCATAATTCTTTGGGGGCTAATGAATTTGATGTCAACTGTAAGTCTGTTCAAAAAAGTTTTCTACAGCAGGTAAGAAAACATATGACCATAAACCTCAAAAATCTTCTTTAAAAGGTCTGAACTGTGTATTTAAAGTCTTTACTCTGTCTTTATCTTTTTGTTTCACAAAAATGTTTCTTAGAAAACAATAGCTAATTTAAGAATTGTACTAGTTTCTTTTTCACTTTTCCGTCCTCTGACATTCTGGTTCCTCTTTTTTGTTTTTTTCTTTCTTTTTGCTCTTGCATCAGAAATATGAATGATGCTGTTTCAGCTTTTATCTTCCAAGCTTGTTGGAATGGTTTGGCAGAATAAGTGACATTCACAGCGGAGAAAACGCTGACTTTTAAGCATAAATAGAAATCAGTTTAATCAGGTTTTTGGAGGTTTCATGTATATTTGGTTACAACTTTATTTTATCAGTTAACACAATTGTCATTTCTTTTTTATTTTGAACTAATTTTCTGGGCTGGGCTAAATTTTTTACATGTCATTATAATTTCCTTTTTTTCCCCTATTTTTATTTACAAAAATTTAATCTTCAGTTTTCAGTGAGTTTTACTTTTTATCAATCACTATAAAACACATAATGTAAAGTTAAAGTTTTACTGTCAGAAAAAAAAGCAACTTTCTCCTGCACTGTGTGTATTTTATTGGTCTGAAGGGGGCGCCAATGTTCCAGCTGAGAAGCAGCTTAGTTCTTGTTAGGTTGCTCAGTTCTGACATTTCACTAAAACTGTTTTGTAAGCAAACACCCTGATCTACTTAAATTATAATTTATTCCATATGGATTACATAAAAATTATTAAAGTTAAAAATACCAGAAACTGTTTTACATCATTTAAAGTTCTGACATTAACAAAAAAAAAATTAGGTAAAGCTTAAAATTGCTGTTACATTTATTTCAAATACAGTATATCCTCCAACATTCACAACACCTAACACTTAATAATGTAATGTTTACAAGTTGAAAGGCTATGTGTGTGTATGTATACATATACACTCACCGGCCACTTTATTAGGTACACCTGTCCAACTGCTCGTTAACACTTAATTTCTAATCAGCCAATCACATGGCGGCAACTCAGTGCATTTAGGCATGTACACATGGTCAAGACAATCTTCTGCAGTTCAAACCGAGCATCAGTATGGCAAAGAAAGGTGATTTGAGTGACTTTGAACGTGGCATGGTTGTTGGTGCCAGAATGGCTGGTCTGAGTATTTCAGAAACTGCTGATCTACTGGGATTTTCACGCACAACCATGTCTAGGGTTTACAGAGAATGGTCCGAAAAAGAAAAAATATCCAGTGAGCGGCAGTTCTGTGGGCGGAAATGCCTTGTTGATGCCAGAGGTCAGAGGAGAATGGCCAGACTGGTTCGAGCTGATAGAAAGGCAACAGTGACTCAAATAACCACTCGTTACAACCAAGGGAGGCAGAAGAGCATCTCTGAACGCACAGTACGTCGAACTTTGAGGCAGATGGGCTACAGCAGCAGAAGACCATGCCGGGTGCCACTCCTTTCAGCTAAGAACAGGAAACTGAGGCTACAATTTGCACAAGCTCATCGAAATTGGACAATAGAAGATTGGAAAAACGTTGCCTGGTCTGATGAGTCTCGATTTCTGCTGCGACATTCGGATGGTAGGGTCAGAATTTGGCGTCAACAACATGAAAGCATGGATCCATCCTGCCTTGTATCAACGGTTCAGGCTGGTGGTGGTGGTGTGATGGTGTGGGGAATATTTTCTTGGCACTCATTGGGCCCCTTGGTACCAATTGAGCATCGTTACAACGCCACAGCCTACCTGAGTATTGTTGCTGACCATGTCCATCCCTTTATGACCACAATGTACCCAACTTCTGATGGCTACTTTCAGCAGGATAATGTGCCATGTCATAAAGCTGGAATCATCTCGGACTGGTTTCTTGAACATGACAATGAGTTCACTGTACTCAAATGGCCTCCACAGTCACCAGATCTCAATCCAATAGAGCATCTTTGGGATGTGGTGGAACGGGAGATTCGCATCATGGATGTGCAGCCGACAAATCTGCGCCAACTGTGTGATGTCATCATGTCAATATGGACCAAACTCTCTGAGGAATGCTTCCAGCACCTTGTTGAATCTATGCCACGAAGAATTGAGGCAGTTCTGAAGGCAAAAGGGGGGTCCAACCCGTTACTAGCATGGTGTACCTAATAAAGTGGCCGGTGAGTGTATAGTCTGTGCTGTTATTTACATGTGTAAAGATCAGTCAGAAAAAAAGAGGTAAAAGAGACTAAATAAAATCGACAATGTTTCCTTTGTTTACTTTCTGTTACCTGCATGTCAAGATTAAGCAAGGAAACGCTTGGAATAGCAGGTCTCCTCAAGTTGCATGCAGCCTGGTCACTTGGTACAAACTCAGCAGACAGCAAGTTAGACTTCTAAATGAAAAGATGTGCTCCTTCCTTATGTGTGAAGAAGTTGAGGTTTGCGAGCTGTCAACTCTAGCTCTGGTTGCACTGAGTTACTTAAAGTCTAAAGTGTTTTATGTAATGTTTCACAGTTAAAAACCAACTTCATCCTGTTCATAATTCACTGGAAGTATTTATACTACTCATGAATGTGCTCACTTGAATGCTTTTTTTTACAACATTGAATAAACAGCAGTGATTAATATTTTTGCCTCAAATGCTGAATTCAAAATAAGCCATTGATACTGGCATAAAGTTCCCCTCTGTATATTTTATCAGCTATAAAGGGACCTTTTTGATATTCAAGATTCAGAGTTGTTCTTTGAAAAGTTCTGAAAAGTTTGCTTTGATGGCCGAGTCCACATGCTGATATTCCTGGTGACCTTCTCACTACTTCATTTCACAAATTCGGACTCCTTCACGTTGCTGGTCATGGTCAAATTTAGTTGGCCATCATCAGTCTTACTGTCCATCTCTCCATTGGAGCTGGTTCCAATGACTTCAGGAGTCTTCCCTACACAAAGCACACTGTTCATAAAGCGCTGCACCTCCCTCCTCACCGAGGAGGACAGCAGAAAAAACATGACGGGATCTAAGCAGCTATTAAGGGCAGAAAATACCAAGGAGATTTCATTGGCCTTGTCTGCAAAATTCTGCCAGAAGCACGACATGTCAGATATCTGGGTTTTTATGTAGAGCGCCCTGAACATGTGATAGGGAACGAAACAGATGATGAAGAGAAAGAGGATGAAGAAGGACTTCTTGGCAGTTTTAGCATAGTGAGGCGCGGTGGGCAGATCTGATTGCTCTTGTGATCTCTTCAGAAGCTTGAGAGCGATTTTGCCATAAGAAATCATCAGCGAGAAGAAGACCAGCCAGAAGACAACCAGCAGAAAGATGTTGATGTTGGCTTTCCACAGATCTTTAACCTTCCTGTAGTGGAAACACCTTAAAAAAGACAAGACTTTTATAGCATGCACTCATGAAACTCTTTGGTATTTTAATGTAACTATGGTAGATTAATGCTGTAACTTACAAATGTGGGTCTGGGATGTTCTTCACAATCACAAATGGTAGAAGAAGAACAAAGGCCACAATCCAAATGATGGCACAGACGATGTAACTCCATTTTGTGGACTGCATCTTGCGCCGTATCCCTGCGCTGCCGTAGATCTTCATATAGCGATCAATGCTAATCAGTCCTAGAAGAGTGATGCTGATGTACATGTTCATGTAGAGGAAATAGCCCACTGCCTTACACAGTATGGGATTCAGTTCCCACTTGTTCCCTACGGTATGATAGTGAATCCTGAATGGAAGACAAAACATCAGCAGCAGGTCTGCAAACGCGAGGTTTATGAGAAACAGGCGCAGGGAGTTCTTCTTGGAGTGAATGAAGAAGAAAACCCAAAGAGCAAACAGATTACCCACAAGTCCCACAACAAAGATCACCGAGTAGGTCACAGCCAACGGGATCCGTAACGTTTCGTTTTCCACACAGTCTGAACCGTTCGTGGCGGCTGAAGCGCTGCTGTTGTCTGTCATGATGAGTTTGTTGATTCTAAAGAAATAGGAGGGAAAAGTGAGTAAAAGGTTGTGAATAAACTTCTTGTGACTGTGGTGACTCTCTTCTATCTGTCATCAGTTTTTCTGAAACGGTATTACCGGTGATTCTGATGGTGATATTCATATAGAACATCTGTCCTCCTGTGTGGTATCATTTGTTGTTTTTAAGTGACACATCAGCTGTGGTCAATCTATTGTTTTATGTTGTAACACATCCAACTGGTCAGAAAACATCATGTTTTAGCAGATTGTTGTAAATGATCCATAAAGCAACAGTAAAAGGAGAAGAAAGCTGCTTTTTGCTTTTATGCTCACAACCTGTTTTTTTTTTTTTGTGCAGCAACAATGTATTACAGCACTTTGGTCAGCTGTCATGCTGTATGTTAAAGTGCTCTATAAATAAACTTGACTTGACTAACACACAATTTTGCTGGGATTTGTGCATGCGTGCAAACTCAGAGTAGATCTCCAATTTCCCTTTCAGCGTATGTGCTGGAGAACCAACTGGTCTTCTTCATTTAGTTTCCTCTCTCACTCACCTTAAGAGGTTACTTTGAGTCTAATCCGTTGGAAAAACAAAAATCCCCAATTGTGTTGTCCTTCAAAGATTTATAAAGCTCGGGATCCTCTGTTATACACAGCTTTCGAAATCTGTCTTTTGGTGACTGGATGTAATGGAATTGAAGCCGTTCTGTGGCACATCTGCTTCTTACTCTTGTTGTCTGACTGTCTTTTATCTCTCTTTTATCTCTTACTGAAATGAGAAGAAGCCCCGCCCCCAGCTGTGTTCTCTAAAACAGAAATGCTGCAATGTTGAGCAGGAAAAAACTTTTTTTGCGATGAGCCCTTTAGCCAACACCCCTTTTCTCTCTGTCACCATGCCGATGCAGAGCTGATTCATACACAGAATGCTTTTCCACCCAGACTTTGATTACAGCACTGATAACTTACTCAGTTCTACAAAATGTGAAAAAGAAATGGCTCCTAAATTATTACATTATGTTCTTCAATAATTGGATGAATGCTGTTGGATGGAAAGAAGGCGGGGCTTAATCTGCCATTCAATTAAGTCAGAGGCTAAATTAGAAGCTGCTGTATCAGCCCATGAATTCTTTTATTAACCATTCAGCATTATAAACCACGAGAAACTGCATAAAGAAACATTAAACAAGGAAGTGAAACAAGTCTTTTTAGAAAGTTTAGACACACTAGACAAGGGGTCATCGAGAAGTTCTTCTTCAAGAGGCAACATCTTTCAAACCAGATCATTTGATGTGTTTCTGATTATTACTGTTATATTTATTGTGGGTTGTAATTAATTTCTGACTTTTGCTTTGCTCTTTTCTTTTTCAAGTCTGTTAAATAATTTTCCACTTTTTTTTTTTTGTTTGAGAAGTTTTCACTAGGACTTTACTCTTGAATCTCTGTCCATGAATACCAAATACGTAATAGCACTCTAAAACTGTAGAAATGAATGTAAAGAAAATAATCAACATGTGAGTTAACCAGTGGGAATGTTTACAATTATCTAAAATGTCTGTGGACATCTAGGATTAAATCTGATGAAATATGATCTGAGAATGGGCATCTGTTTCTGAATGAATGGAAAAGTTTATTTTGGTGCAAGAAAAAAACAATAAAACAAACAAACAGATTTTTCAGTTGTCCGATGTCACCAAAAAGGTGTGAATTAAAGCAAAAACTTAGTGAAATCCACCTGTGATTTGAAAAGACATGTTCATGACTAGATTTGAAAAGCAGTGTCACCATTTTAGTTTTGAAAGAAAATCTCGTTAGTGATAAGTTAGAAATATAAATTAGGGGTTTACCAATACAATCAATAATTCTTTTTGAATTATTGACATTACGGACGTTAACAAATTAAAATTGTTAATGGCAAAAAAAAATTTCCTTTTGATTTACAAACTAGTATGTCAATTGTTTCTTTTCCATCTGATTATTTGAACAAATATTTAATCTGAGGTTTTATTGATTATATTGTTGTCATGCCTGGAAACCATTTTGGTGGATACAAAAGAATTTACACATTTTTACAACCCAAATTAACAAAGTACTCAATAACATGTTCTGATATAGTTTTATTTTCTCTAATGATTGTATCTGTATTTGCATAAAAGTAAGCTGAGTCATCCTTAACAACTTTTTTCTTTTTGATGGCTTTATTTAAGATCTTCCAACTGTCCATTTGATATTATTCTTTCTAATAAGTCAATCTAATACTGCTTCCTGAATCTTATTATAGTGGGTCATTTATTTTTGTAAATCTTATATTAATGTTCAGCACCCTAAATTAAAAAATATTCAAATTTTTCAAACCTGAAAGCCGAGCAGTGTGATTAGTTGAGGCACTTGTTTTTAACTCTTTCTAAGCTGAACTGCAGCTGATTGATTTGTTGGATAATTTAGTACTTTGCGGACCAAATGAAGAGACTTTACAATCCAAATATGGCCCGAACAACAGTGCAGTTGATTCATTTTACAGGGTCATATTTTAACTTTATTTATCTTGTGACATTTTTATTATTTTCCTGAATCTCTTGTTGGTTTTATGGGAAGACCTTGTGTGAAAATATTAGTACAAAAGCCTCTAGAACAAAAATATCTCTAAATGTTTAACATCTCTGTAATCATCTGATTGGTGCATGTGTGTGTAGTTATAGTGAATGATGATATGGGCGAGTCTTGTGTATATGATTTTTTGTTTGTTTTTTCACGTGTGTGTGTGTGTGTGTGTGTGTGTGTGCGTGCGTGCGTGCAAGTTATACAAGGTTGTTACTCTCTAATTAGCTAAAAGTCGACCCTGAAGTCATGAGCATCTGTTCTCTGCTCTCATTCTCAGCCTCACTGTGTGCTGCTGGCATCCAAAGAGAACTCTGCTCCGGTCAAGTTGGGCGGGTTCGGGGTGGCGATCCAGTTGGGAGAGTCTGGACTGGTTGCAGGAGGTAAACACTGTAACTCCACAACACACTAACTGATGTTATACTTTAATCTGAATAAAATTCTAATTAATGATAGAACATTTCTGTGGTTCTGAAGCTGCTTTGTGCATTTTTCCTAAGAATCTGTGGGAAAATTCCAGATGTGACTAAATATGTTCACAGTACTCCCTCATACTCCCTCATCCATGATCTGATTAGGTTTTGGATTTCATCCATAACAGATGCGTATTTCAAACGAAAAAAGTAAAAAGTGAATATTTCCCACTCCTTGAAATTATTTCTTCAAAACTATTTGAGTCTTTTAGTCTTTATTAAACAGACCAAATCAAACACACTTGTGTTTTGATCATGTCATGGCATGTTTTAAACCCTTCCACACAACCCAAATTTAACTCAAAGTTCATATCGAGTAAAAATCTGAGCTTTATTTTTTACAGTGCTCAAATATATTTATAATTTTACAAAACATATTAAAACCAGATGAAAACTACGCAGAGCACAATCAGTATCAGAAATGTCTCTTCTATATGTGTGCTGGTGCTTTAGAGCTGTTTTACATATGATGCAGAACCAGCAAGCTACGTGTAAAGGTTATTCAATATTAGAAGACAAAAGGAGGAAATACTGCTCTACTATGGAAGATTGCAATTGCAAACTTATCATACATAGAGTGTGTACCCTCGGCTTTCTGAAAGGTGTACAACAGGTACAACTAATTTAGTTAAAGAGGCTAACAAACTAGCCAATGAGAGCAAGGTATACTGTTTCCTGGAGCTAAAATATTCAACAGAAAAACCGTTTTTAATGGAAGGGCCTCTTTAAAAGCCTCCCTTGAAACCATATTCTGACCTGTAAACTTTATATTTTTAATCTGCTTTGAAGATTTGTATTCTTTATAGCTATTTTATGTCCGAATTAAATAGTTTCAGGAGATAAAGTAACCAACACAAACTCTAAGGGTCGATGGTTTGGTCCCCAAAACCAAAATTCTTATTCATATTTTTCTAAGTCTCAAAATGGGATGTAATGTAAAAATAATGTTATATTAAAAAGAAATGCTGTCATGTGTCTGTGGTAAATTTGCTTGCATGTTTGGGGTCATTTTCCTGTTGAATGGCAGCCTTGGTCTTTAGCCGTCAGACAGATGCTTCACATTTAAATCTAGAATACTTTGGTTTACAGATGAGTTCATGTTCGAATCATCGACTGGTCCTGTTTCTGTAAAACAAGCTCAAATTATCGCCCTGCCACCACCGTTCTGATAGTTTTTGCAGTACTGATACTCCTATGGCCAAACATCTCTACATTGGTCATACTTGAACAAATGTGTAAATAATAGGCTGCTGCAGAGTTCGACATGCTGAGGACACAATATAACCTATGAGCGAGATGTCTCCGATCAAGAAATGACTAAAACTATCCATATAGTGGCTCTCAAGGATTGAATATATATCACCCTCACCCCCACCTCCCCCCAATCCTATACTCGTGTGCAGACACACTAGGGAGCAACAAAAGGACTTTAAAATAGATCATAAAAAGAACAATTTGCCAAGTACAGATAAGCCAGATTAATTAAGGAAACACCATCAAGGGAGCCATCTGCACCAGCAGCAGCGGATCAGCAGTTCACTGAAGGCTGGACCGTCCCATCATGGAGGACCACCAGAAAGGTGCTAGGCCATCAAACCTCCGGTCAATCACCTGCTTCTTTTAAACATGGAAACTCCTTTTAGACATTATAGCTTTGAAGATGAGTGGACACATTAACTTAATACAATTAGCAAAATACAGAAGGGAATATTACACAAAACTATGGGTCTGATTTATCAATATTCCAAGTAAGGAGTGCAAAATTGCATGCGTGGCAAAGAATTTGCACCAAGGGCGTGCATTTAAAACCTGTGATACACACAAGACAATCTACCCTGGGACATGCAGCACTAACTGCCAAAGTGCGCTGGAATGATCCTGACGTCTGTCTGCGTCTTCCTTTCGCAACAATTTTTGCCCCAAGTTCAGACCTGCTTTTCAAAGGCGGTAAATATAGGCGCATAATTAGAAGCCAAAAACATTTTCAGCTTTGATAAATCACATTGCATCTGGAACACCCACTTATTTACATGTTCTTCTCCCAATATTTTGCGTCTTCTGACAGAAACGCCCACATTGTATATTAATCAAGGGAAAAAGTGCTAAAATGACTTTGCGCATCAAGCGGCAGGTTTATCAGGTGCAGTTTCATCTTCACGCCGTTAGTTAATCACCTGCTGCTTGTTTTTGCGGCCGCTGAGCGGTTTGCGCCTATCTTAACAACCGCAAACCTTTGATAAATCAGGCCGTATAAGAGCTAACTAGTAACTACTTTGTGTTTGATAAATCAGATGCTGGTCATTGCAATTTTCTGTAATCAAAACTGTTCTCTGAGAAAAGCTTAATATTTGGCATCTGAATATTTTGAGTTTATGGTTTATAGATAAGTTGTTCTTCACAACTTTCACAATGCACAGCTAACAGATACATATCAGTGTATTTCTCTTTTTCTTGCTTCAATTAGTTTTGATAAACTTGAGACACTTGAAATTTGTCAATTTTTTTCAGTTGCTGATACACTGCACTCTGCATAGTTGTGTTTTGTCTGACATAAAATTTTATTTGCCATTATGACAAGTCACAGAACAAAGGACAAAACCTGAACTTAAAAGCCTGGAATCAAACATGTACAAGTAACTAAAACTAGTCAGATGCTGCTGTAAGATCTTAATATCAGCCGCAACAAATTTGCAAATGTGGTTAAAAATAGGAAGCAAGCGCAAGCATGATGGTTCATGTCCTCTTTTTTTCTTGAAATCCTCAGAACTCTTTTGATGAGTACGTATGTTCCGTCTATAGGTGTTTGAAAGGAGGAAGTGAGATTGTTTGCTCTTCCTCCTCCGTCTATTGTTTAAAAATAACATTTTAAATAGAAATAAAGAACATTTATAAATGTAAATGTTGACATTCATCAATAATGGTTTGTTTTTTACTACAGTGACAGAGCTAACTGCTCATTTCTTTCTAATTACAGGTCGTGTAGGAACTCCTCACTTCATGGCCCCAGAAGTGGTGAAAAGGGAGCCGTATGGGAAACCGGTGGATGTGTGGGGCTGTGGAGTCATCCTCTTCATCCTCCTGTCTGGGTGTCTCCCATTTTATGGCACCAAGGAGCGACTTTTTGAGGCCATCTGCAAAGGCAAATACAAGGTTAGGGGTTTCATCACAGAACCTCATTTACAATTTCCAGATACTTTCGAGTCATTTGATAATTTTTTATATAGAAACCAAACCAAACTGTGGTACATCAAAACATGAACTATGTTTAAAGCCACATTTGACCAAAAGTACTTGATACTTTTAGTCTCAGGTATTTTTTTTTCAAGGAATCAAAATACACTATATTACCAAAAGTATTTGCTCACCTGCCTTTACTCATACTATGAACTGAAGTGCCATCCCATTCCTAACCCATAGAGTTAAATATGATGTCGGTCCACCTTTTGCAGCTATTACAGCTTCAACTCTGGGAAGGCTGTCCACAAGGTTGAGGAGAGTGTTTATAGGGATTTCTGACCGTTCTTCCAAAAGTGCATTGGTGAGGTCACACACTGATGTTGGTCGAGAAGGCCTGGCTCTCAGTCTCCGCTCCAGTTCATCCCAAAGGTGTTCTATCGGGTGTAGGTCAGGACTCTGTGCAGGCCAGTCAAGTTCATCCACACCAGACTCTGTCATCCATGTCTTTATGGACCTTGCTTTGTGCACTGGTGCACAGTCATGTTGGAAGAGGAAGGGGCCCGCTCCAAACTGTTCCCACAAGGTTGGGAGCATGGAATTGTCCAAAATGCTTTGGTATCCTGAAGCAATCAAAGTTCCTTTCACTGGAACTAAGGGGCCAAGCCCAGCTCCTGAAAAACAACCCCACACCATAATTCCTCCTCCACCAAATTTCACAGTCGGCACAATGCAGTCTGAAATGTATCGTTCTCCTGGCAACCTCCAAACCCAGACTCGTCCATCAGATTGCCAAATGGAAAAGCGTGATTCATCACTCCAGAGAACGCGTCTCCACTGCTCTAGAGGCCAGTGGCGGCGTGCTTTACACCATTGCATCCTACGCTTTGCATTGCACTTGGTGATGTGTGGCTTGGCTGCAGCTGCTCGGCCATGGAAACCCATTCCATGAAGCTCTCTGCGTACTGTACTTGGGCTAATCTGAAGGTCACATGAAGTTTGTAGCTCTGTAGCAATTGACTGTGCAGAAAGTCAGCGACCTCTTTGCACTATGCGCTTCAGCATTCGCTGACCCCTCTCCGTCACTTTACGTGGCCTACCACTTCTTGGCTGAGTTGCTGTTGTTCCCAAACGCTTCCATTTTGTTATAATAGAGCTGACAGTTGACTGTGGAATATTTAGGAGCGAGGAAATTTCACGACTGGATTTGTTGCACAGGTGGCATCCTATGACAGTTCCACGCTGGAATTCACTGAGCTCCTGAGAGCGGCCCATTCTTTCACAAATGTCTTGCTTCACAATCTGCATGCCTGAGTGCTTGACTTTATACACCTGTGGCCAGGCCAAGTGATTAGGACACCTGATTCTGATCATTTGAATGGGTGAGCGAATACTTTTGGTAATATAGTGTATATATGACCAGTTGGCTTGAAACCAGGCTAACCAGTGTTCTCGCTGTGGTCTAACATTTCAGAGAGACTGGAAACTTCATTCAACATTTCAGTGTGGATTTAATTACTGTAGACAGCAAAAGAGAAAAAAGCAAATACATAAATGAGGTGTTGCCAGATATTTGAGAAACTATTCATACAACCACAGCAGCTTAGTTAAAAATATTCAACTATTGTAAGAGAACGCCTGGTTGATTATGAGGCTTTGTGTTTGGGAAAACACGCCAGTTTGTGAATGCTGCACAAACTCAAAAGTTGCATCAGCAGCTGATTCAAAAATAAACATAAAGAAAGAGAGGAAGAGTGAAAAAGAGGAAGTGCTGTTCAGCTGTGATCACAAACCTGCAGTGTAGCACCTTTCTATAGGGCAGTGCTGCTGGGTCACTGACCCCTTTAAGTTTATTATTATAGAACCAGTGGTTAATCTGATGTAGTAACTGATGTAGCTGTTCAACTCGCCCCTTCTTCATTTCATTTGTTTCATTAACTTTTAACAATTACAAAATGCTGCAATTTTTGTCATTTTTAATTAATGGGTAAAGAATATTTGCACTGTGTGATTAGATTGTACATTCTAGGTTTCAGAGCCAAAAGTTAAACATTTGCACACCAACTTTAAAGTATTTGCATGTGTTTAAACAGATAAATCCTCGCCAGTGGAACCAGATCTCAGAGAGTGCCAAAGATCTGGTGAGGCGTATGCTGATGCTGGATCCAGCTGAGAGAATCACAGTCTATGAGGCTCTAAATCACCCCTGGCTCAAGGTAATACCTATAAAAGGACATGTTTGATTTGTGTCACAGGAACACCTGCTGCATGACTGAAAGGAATTTACAATGCAGCCTTTTCATTTCTCCTTTTGACTTGAAACTAGAATGGTAAAGCACCTGTAATGAAATCATCCTCCACATACTTAAAAAGCAGCGACAGGAAGCACTTTCTCCAGAGTGTTTCTGCTTTCATCATTTCATCTTCTCTGGGCAGTGATGGAGAGATGCTGATTTCTATTATTTCTTGACAGTTTAGCTGAGGGACTTGACTTGTGTCTAGGAACTGTCGGACACATCAACTGGTTTTAGAAACAATTCAGCACCAGATTCTCTGATACTGAAATAAATCACGTTCTGTTAACCGATTGCAAAGTACAACAACCTAAATACCTCTACAGTATGTGCCGTCATGTACATGCATAATACATGCACCTCAACTCTTTTCCTTCTGTATAGAGTTGTACGAGTTTCACCTCTAGCTGCAGTGCATGAAACACTGAACCTAGATTAGTTGCTCTATGTAGGTTTGGAAAAGGGTTTTGTAAGAGAGAAGGTTTCAAAGACAAATTCTTAGAAAGAGATGTCAAATGTTGTCCTTGACAGCATTATTTATGAGCTGTGTTTGAAAAATGTGATTGTGAGAGAAAATACACTGAGTAAAAAAAGAGTATTTTTCATTTCTTTCTTAAAGAGACCATTTCATACACATTTCAGGACTTTGTGGTTATTTTTTAAGTATTAACCAGTAATATGAAACATTTTATATCTAAAAAACATCAGGAAACACTAATTAACAGACCTTCCAATCTGTCTGCGTTAAAATTCGGGTGGTTCCGTCAGGCTGCTTTGTCAGCAGCTCGTTCATATTCATTATTCAAATTTGCTGGACTCAGATTGGCTAACAAACTAGCCTATGAGAGCAAGGTATACTGTTTACTGCCCCGCTGTGCATGGCAACATTAGACGTCGTGTCTTCCTGTTTGCTAAGTCTTATGCTAACAGTTTTTAGCCAGCAGCATGCTAGGCGTGGTTTCAACTGCGGGAGCTGATGAATACTAACGAACAGAGGAGTTGTGACGAAACAGATACAGGCCATTCGGACTCGGGAGAACTCGGGTTTTATCACCACCTGCGTAGTTTGAGAGATAAAAACTGATAGAGAAGTTGTTGACCTGTTTTCACACCCAGTATGAAGGTGAGAACACCTGTGGAGCTAAAATATTCAACAGAAACCTCAGAAAAAAACGTTTTTAATGGAAGGGCTTCTTTAAAGATGACATTTTACAAAGATCCACCCAGATGTTTTCTATCCAGTGTTTATCTCCTGCGGACATTGGGCAACATTTGCATACAAGATGTTTAGTCACATTCCAACTCTTCTGATGATGTCTGATTAGTTTCTACTGCCTTTCATTTGCAGTAAAACATGAGCTGAGCCTGTTGTTGTTAACCAGCTGCACTGAGTGGCATTGTGGGTAATATACAGAGCAGCTACCAGGTTTCTAGTTGGACTAAAAACGACATGAGGCCTACAGTATAACACTGAAATCATTTGTTACTGGTCAGGATTCAGAGACTAAATGAAATGATATAAAACCCCATGACAGGATTTGCTGGTATTTTTTGACACGTCTGAACTGCAAAAAGATCTGTTAGCCTGCCTAATAAACCTAATACCTAATAAAGTGACCAGTGAGTATATGTTTCCCTGTGATGGACTGGCGACCTGTCCAGGTGTAACTCCGCTTCTCAACCAATGACAGCTGGGGTTAGACAAACTATTATTGGTTCTGTGTATAACAATCAAAAATATTACATGATACTTTTCCAGCAGTGTAACATCTACTTTCTAGTCTTCACTCACATGCCCCAAAAAGTTATTTTCTCACAGAAACAAGTTGACAAAGATCCATCTGAACAATAGAGGACCTTACATAACTTGTCACATGGCTGAGTCACTTTCCTCATAATCACAAAACCAATTTCTTGTCTAAAATTGCAACACTTGTTGTGTTACAAGTTGATACAATTTCCTGATCTGTAGTTGAAATTTCTGTCTGACATTTTTGAGTTATTATGTTGTAGATTTGATGGTGTTCTGTACTGTTGCATGACCCAGTTTTGGCCAAGCTTTCAGACAACATGCCTCTTCCACTCAGATCTTTACTCTCAGCCTCATGAGTGAAGAGATTTAGACAGCACATGTGCACAGTATTGTTTTATGTTTTACTCTTAACTCTAACCCTCAATCCTGGAAGGTCATTGTTGATTTATTTCCCCCGTCTGCATTTTTCAGACCAGCAAACTGCCAAACTTCTGCTTTAACAGAGATGTTCACACTTGGTGGTGATCAGTTAATCAAGATGTAATTTGGTGCACCTGGCTCCTACTTTCCCTCTAAAATTCAATGGAAGCGACAAGGATGGACTTGGTTTGTCACACAGTTTTCCATTTTTGTTATAATAGCAAAAATGCTATAAAAAACATGGTGGAATCTGAAGTGTTTTCGTTCACTTGAGTTTAAATTTAAATGATTTTAGATTCTGGTCAAGATCAGATTGTTGTTTGTTATGTTCTGATATGTCATAGCAGGTTATCTTGTAATTGGAGGGTTACTAGTTTGATCCAAGTCAATCGGCTGTTGTGTCATTGGGCAAGACTCACAACCCACGTTACATTGTTGGTGTTACAGGGCCGATTTGGCCATGTCATCTATCTGCCAGTTACCCAGAACCTTTCAGATCCTGATTCCATCCAAGCATGTCCTAACCCTAACCCATGACATTAAACAGTGGCTGTCAAAAAACTTTCTCTCCCTAAATAAATCAAAGACTGAATTCATCCTCTTTGGTTCATCTGGTTCAACTTATGCAGCTCCGGATCTTACACCTTTGACAAGCCATCTCAACCAATCTGTGAGAAATCTTGGAGTGACCTTCGGCAGCAATCTTAATTTCGATAAGCAAATTGACTGTGTGGTCAAGGCGAGTTTCTTTCAGCTCCGCCTGTTGGCTAAAGTTAAGCCATTTCTCACCCCTAGTGACCTGGAAAAAGCAGTTCATGCCTTCATCAGCTCACGTTTGGATTACTGCAACGCCCTTTATATTGGATTAAGCCAAACTTCAGTGTGGCGTCTTCAACTTGTGCAAAATGCGGTGGCCCGGTTCCTCACCAGTACCAGTAAACGAGACCACATCACTTCTGTTCTGTACTCTCTACACTGGCTCCCCATTGACTACAGAATCCAGTATAAAGTACTGCTGTTTGTTTTCAGTTCTGTTCATGTCCTAGGACCATTATATCTGTGCAACATGCTCACACCATACCTGCCCTGCAGAGCTTTACATTCTGCTGACCAACACCTGCTGGTGGTCCCACGGTCCAGATATAAACAATGGGGTGATCGTGTTTTCGCTGTGGTCGGACCAAAGCTCTGGAACTCTCTGCCATTTGCATTACGTTCTATCACAACTCTCGCCTTGTTTAAGGCCAGATTGAAACATCACTTGTTTAAATTAGCTTTTCGGTGTTGAGTGTCGCGTCACTTGGAAACTGTTTTTTAGTTATTTTTGTGGATTTGACTCCTTCAATGTATCTCTTGCTTTTTAACCTTGTTTTTGTTTATGGGCAACCTACGGTTGTTGCAAAGGTTGGTTGGTTGGTTGGTTGGTTGGTTGGTTGGTTGGTTGGTTGGTTGGTTGGTTGGTTGGTTGGATGGATGGTTGGTTGGTTGGTTGGTTGGTGTCTCCAACAGCCTGCCCCAGAGCTTCTGTAGCTACAGTGTAGTTTACTGTAATCTTACTGTGTTGGTGGGAAAGTGCTTTGGGTATCTTGAAAAACCTCTAAACATATTTTATTAAAAAAAACTAAATGATTAAGGAATTTGGACTTTCTTTGTCCCCATAAAATTTAAATCAAAATGTTCATGTTCATGTTCATGTTCATGTTCATCTTGTTGTTTTCTGTAGGAGAGGGACCGGTACGCCTACAAAATCCACCTGCCCGAGACCGTGGAGCAACTCAGAAAATTCAATGCCAGGCGGAAGCTTAAGGTTCACATCTCTCCACTAACTTCTATGTATTAAAAATAACTTGTTTTTGTCTCTGATGAGACCACCTGATGTTGATACACCATGTTTTGTTTCAGGGGGCCGTGTTGGCGGCAGTGTCCAGTCACAAGTTTAACTCCTTCTACGGAGACCCCCCTGAGGAGCTCCATGAGTTCTCTGATGACCCCACCTCCTCAGGTGCACTCTCTTAGACTCACAGTTGCTTCATCACAACTGCATCCATCGTATTTCTCTTGTATTTCTGTTCTAACTCATACACAGGCTGCTCCACATCAGCTGCTCTTAAAGGGTTAGGTTTGGATTAGACCCTAACACTAAACATCTGGAGTGGTGTTTGGCATGTAAAATGTCTTATTAAAATGCAGCAATATGCAAACGACAGTATTTTTGTTAACTCTCAAAGTGTGACTGTGTTTATTTGTGTGTTTCTGTTAATGCTACTCACCTGTTAGGACTTCTCGCAGCTGAACGTAGGTATCTGTTTGATCCTTTGTGTTGCGATAATCCACAGCAAAACGTCGCCTCTGTTGTGTCGTCCTGTCACTGTAGATGTTGATATGAGCTGTAAGTGATAATTTAGGTGTTCATGTGACTGTACTGAGCAGTGTGTGTAAATTCCAGGTGCTGTGTCTCAGGTGTTGGACAGTTTAGAGGAGATCCACGCTCTGACAGACTGCAGTGAAAAGGATCTAGATTTCCTTCACAGTGTTTTCCAGGACCAGCATCTACACACTCTGCTTGATGTAAGTGTCACACTTACAGATGTGCACAAAAAGTAGCACAGATATAAAAGGTACCACTGCAGTGTGTGGGTGTATTTCTTCACACTATTAATCTTTTTGCCTGCCTTACTTTCTACATAGCAAGGGTTCGTCAAACAAAGGCTCTTGTATAATTGATTATAATGTTTTAAAACAACAGAGCGTGTGCATAAAGCTCACTCTTTGCGCACAAACTGATAGTTCGTAGGTTAGGTTGGAGGTGGGGCCATGAAATCACCCTTTTCCATAGTTTGCACCCACCAAAGGGTGGGTGATTTTCTCACTCTGTATTAAATAAAGTAGTACAAAATTAATTTTACAACTTTAAGCTGCTGTTTTGAAACTTGTCTAAGTGGATACTCACCGAAAAACATGTTCAGCTTCATATTCACTCTGGATGCCTACGATGGCTTTACAATAGACTAAATAACTTCAGTAATTCAGGTCGCAGCTGGAAGTGGTGTTCTGGTGATTTATGCTGCCCTGATGGAAAATGCCACCATAGTACGAATTAACAACGTATTTCATAATGAGATTTCATAGGATGCTTATACAGTATTCTTGTTTATGGTGAGTGTGTCCTGTTAATTATTTATGCATATTTCTATGATCCTTCCCTGGTATTTTCTATATAAAAGCCCTCTGGGTCCTTGGCAGCCATTGTTGTAGCCAAAAATTTGCCTGTCGCTCTGACAATGCAGAGAACGTAAAAATAACATCATATTTAGTGTTCCTGTCCTGGTAGAATTCATTTGATAGGTAAAATGTATTTATGGAAAATAGAGAAAAAAAAAAAAAGATAAATCTGTTTATTGAAGTCAAGACTGTGGAACAGCACATGTGCAGAAGGAATCAATAGCACATCTCAACAGGTAGCATATTTCAACAGAACACCGGTTTGAGCAACAGCTGTCTGAGACACGGCTGCAGAAAAGTTATTAAGTACTGCTTTAAGATTTCAGGGCTCTTAAAACACTTTAAACAAACTCTATTCTTAAAGTAAATATTTGGGGTGAGACGTGTTTTTGCTGAAATCGGATCTATTGAAACTGACCTTGTCCAATAGGAGATACAGATATAATAATCCTAAAATAGTTTTTAGGTATATCTATCAACTATTATTTTACACGTCAAATTAAGAAGGTGGAATAAAGAATTGTCTTTCTCGCCTAATAAAAAATGTATCTTACAAACACTGTACAGTAAAGCTCCGCCCCTCCCAGCAGTACATTAACTCAACCTGAGAGCCTGTGTGTAAATGAGGTCATAAATCAACCTGCTGTCAGTTACTCACATACTTCTACTCATGTTGTACTCATTGGCTTTCACTCAGTGTCTCCATATATCAGTGATTCTGTATCTGTTGTTGTGTTTTGTTGTCAGTCACTGTCAGTCTGATAGTGTTGTGCAAAGCAAATTAGCATAAATCTAATATATTAAACTGTTGAAAATGTTTGCGCTCTGTAATCAGAATATTTTATTATATAGTTTTACAATACCATACCATACCATATTTATTTATAAAGCCCATTAACAGGATTGAACCATCCAAAGTGCTGTACAGTAAAGCAATATACAATAACACATAACAGTAAAACAATCAAAGTTAAGATACATTAAAAGCAATAGAATAAAAGTGGGTCTTTAACCTGGATTTAAAAACAGTGATTGATGGAGAGAGCCGGACCGACAGGGGGAGTTTGTTCCATAATTTGGGGGCACAGACTGAAAATGCACGTTCACCTCGAGGTCCCAGGAACGAAGCGCACGACCAGGAACATACCAACTAAGCAGCTGGGAAAGGTAAGTGGGAGCCAACGAATGAAGCGCTTTAAAAGTGAAAAGTAAAATCTTAAATTCAGTTCGGAATCGAATGGAGAGCCAATGCAAATGAGCTAAAATGGGAGTAATGTGTTCCCGACGACTCGTCCCAGTTAGAAAGCGAACCGCAGCATTCTGCGTTAGTTGCAGACAAACTAAAGATGCAGAGTTGATGCCATATAAAACCGAGTTTGCGTAGTCCAAGCGAGCAATAACAAACGCATGGACTACCGATTGCAAGTCCTGTCTATTCAGGACAGACTTAAGATGTCTCAAACAGCGCAGTTGGAAAAAACATGATTTCACCAAGTGAATGATGACTTTGTCCATACAGAGTTTTGAATCCATAATCACCCCAAGATTATTAATTGAGGATTTCAATAATCTGGACAGGTATGGTATGGTATGGTATGGTATGGTATGGTATGGTATGGTATGGTATGGTATCACACAACCACCGTTTTGTTTGACTTTCAGTATGATGTTCTTTTTCTGAAAACCAGCATTAGTTTTACACCAGATGTAACAGAACGCAAACCTCAACCAATTCTGGACTTGGACCACACCAAATACATTTCTGGTATATTTGGTGGCATTTAGTTTTTTTTTTTTTCCTGCCACATAGTACCTTTCAAAACTTTAGTCCTGCTAGTTCATTGGAAAAGTTTCAGGGTGTTTTGGGTTTTTTTGGACAAATGTAAGCCAGGCCTTAATGTTCTTTTTGGTAAAGTGTGGATTTTGCCTTGAAGTTTTTCCATGGATGTCCAGTCTATTTCTTATTGTTGAATCATTAAAATAGATTTTAACTGAGATAAGTGAGGTCTGCAGTGCTTTAGATGTTGTTCTGAATTCTTTCTTGACTACTGGTATGAGTTGCACTCTTGAAGTAACTTTGATGGTCCAGCCGGACCTCAGAAGGTTCATCCCTGTTCCATGTTTTCTCTAGTTGCAGATAATCCTCTCACAGTGGTTCACTGAAGTCTCAGAGCCTGAGACGTGGCTTTTTAATCCTTTCCAGGCTGAGACATGTCAGTGGCTTTGTTTGTCATATTTCCTCGGATTTAGGAAAGAACTGAGATCCTCCTCTGTATCATCTGAGAGAACTTAAGTTGATATAAGTGTTTGTTGGCTTTGAGGCTCACTGATGGGATGTAGTGATGATGGACAGTCTGTGAGTTTCAGGTTGTGTAGTAAACATACCCAGATACAGGTAAAACTTAGGAGACAAACACATGGTGGGTGACAGTAGTGAAACGAAGGTGTAAATATACAAAGGACCAATCAGGAGAAAACAGAATCAGGTGAGCAGATTCTATCTAGAGACATGAAAACAAAATGAACTGAAACTGAATTATACAAGGGACTAAAAATACAACACAGAGGGTACTGAAAACAAAAACAAGAAGATAACATACATGAAGGGAAAATCCTAAACAGAAATAATCAAAAGGAGGAACTCAAACACTGATGAATAATTATAGAATGTACATAACAAATAGGAAAAACAAAAAACTAATGGTTGCTAAAGACAAAGAAACAAATCAGCTGACAAGAAAAACAAAGAATCTAAAAACCAACATGAACTGGAATAAGATAAATAGAAACACATCGAAACTGAAATCCCATGAGAACTGAGTAATAATATATACGTATATAATTAAAGAGTGTGAAACACATAAAACAGGAACAGATGACAAGCAGAACAGAAAGATGCAAAAGTAAACAACGCAGTAACCTAAAACCTGACTATAAATAATGTGTGACACAAAGGGGGAAAGACGACACTAACCCTTTCAAAATAAAATCCCAGGAAACCTTCGCAAAAACTCCATGGAGAATAAAAACAAACCTAAAACCATGACAGTGAGATCAGTGAGCTGCAAATCAATCAAAATAATACATGTAGAGCTGGTAATGAGTCAGTATTCCAGCTGGTTTTTGGGAGAGAAGGTTGCCTCCTGCTCTGCACAAACTAGACCCTCCAAACTCATTTTCACTTCTGTGATTGCAGCATTAATGCAGAACTGTGGTGTTGGAGCAACATGTGCTATCTTCAGAACCACATCTTTTTCAAGGGACTTTCCGTGCCAGACAAACTTTTACATATTTGAGGTTGTACGTTTTAGTGTTAGAAAAAAATGCAAAATTTTACATGTGGTGATGCAGATTTTTCCAGAGAAGGAAGCATTTTAAAGATAAACTGTACTGTATGTAACGTCATGTTGAAGTTATCTAAGGAGTCTTTTACAGGACTGATAATGCTGCAAACTGAGGTGAAGCACATTTATAAAAAAACATTGTGTATTTGAGTCACGAGCAGTTTCAAGAGTTTGATGGAAAGCAGGGCTATGTGTCCAGTGCATGAAAGAATAGAACCTTGTTCCAAATGAAAGGCAAGCCATACCGTCCGTAAGTCATTATCTTGAAACATGGTCTCATCCAGGAAAGTTCATGTTTGGTGCAGCAGTTTGATGGGCTTTAACCTCACGACAAAACATGAAATAGATGCGGGCGTCTTATTAAAATGCTCATCTTAATTCGCCCTCATGCTTATGTGCGTGGGCAGCAGCTGCAGTGTGTGAATTGGCTGGTCGCAGCTCATCTGTGACTCTCAGATGTGGACAGAAACAGCTGAGCAGCAGGTCACAGCTGCAGACTGCGTCTCCACATCAAAACTGTATCAGGTCAGAAAATCCCAGTTCCCATCAGCCGTCTCTGAAGCAAAACCACAGGTTAAATAAGTCTGACCCAGAGAGCCTCCTCTCTAGCTAGCTACGTTTTCACTTCCCATTACTCTCTTCGTTTACTCTGCGTTTTGTCTTTGCGTATATCAAGTTTTTTTCACAATAATTCTGATAAAAAGCAATTCAAATTCATGTTTTTTTAGCAAAAGATTTCAATTGTTTTACTGAAAATCTCTCAGTAATTTGTCTCACTAAAGCAAACTCAAGTTCTCCAGAAAAATATACACATTTTAACACAAAGTTGTTATTACAATGTTAGATTACAATAAAATTCCATATAATTTCTCCATTTGAGTTGCAGGCAGCTTTAGAAACTATGTTCCACTGTGTTCTTTAGTTTGCAGAGCTAACACACATCATTAGTGGTTACATGTTGTTTCTTCCTGTTGGTCTCAGATTGATATTGAATACAATCGTGTGAATAACATCCTTCTGATAACTGAGGTATTTTAAGTGTTTGCTGACTCAGCACATTGGTGAATTTGTATTTCTTGTTTGCTCAGCTTTTCATTTACACATTGTAAGATAACAGAGGTTTTTACACAAAACTTAACAGTTTGAACGGAGTGTTAACTTTGGCATAATTATAGAAATGGGTAAATTATTAACAGAGTACCACACCTCAAGTTTCTGCCTATTATTTTAAGTTCTCAGCCTTACTAAAATCATAATTTCACACAGAAGTAATTAAAATGACAACAGCACTTTAAAGTGATATTTATTTACGGATATTTACAGTATTAACAGATTAAAATAATTCTTTCATCACTTATTTCACAAAGTATTTCAAGATGAGGGAATAAATGAGTTAAGACATAAATAAATCGATTATAATCACTTATAATTATGAAAAAGAAAAGTAATACTTGATAAACTGTTTAGGATTAAATTAAGGATGGTTCAAGCCAAAAACATACTGTTATGGATCTTCTTATGGTTCAGAGTCATTACCAAAGCATATTAAATAAAATATGGGCACAAACCGTAAACCACCTGACCGTATTCTGAGAAAATTAGTTTTACGTGTCCAAAACTGTTCTTAAATCACCAGATTAGTCTCACTGGTGTGAAGAAGTGATGCATTCAGAGACTGAGCTGCAACGTTCAGGAGAAACAGTCCTCCGATGCTCATGCCGAATATTCCTCACCAAACCCACTCTGATCCCTGATCCGAATAAAATATCATGAGTTAAGTTCACTCATCATGCTCTCCAGCCCCGCTGATCACACTCTAACTCTGATAAAAGCAGCTCCTACCTGTTTGTAGCTCAATCATCGATTCAGTTTGTGGCAAAGAATTCATAGTTGCACCGCGGCTCCAAAACTTCCTGCAGTCCCTCTTAAGATCCTCTGTCCTCCTCACACACCATCCTGCACGTCCCACTTATCCAATAAAATAAAAAAAGCAATAAAATCCTCCGTGGCCTGAAGCCCCTCCACTTCACCAACATGTAGCTACATGTTAGCTTAGCAGCTATGAAAAACGTTTCCAAACAGAACTTGCTCGTCACAGGGGAAACTCTCTATGGCAAGCAAATAAGGTATATAATCACAACATATCCCCGGTGCTTCCAGCTGCTTGACCTGCAGACTCCACAGTACCAGCCTCGCTGTGCTGGATTATTTACGGTATTAGGCAACCCAAAATGGTGCCCGCTGCTCTGCCAGCTATTGGCTGGTAGATGTAAACAAAATGCCAACGTTGTGCCTGTCAAAATTAGTATTTTATAATATTTTACTTCAAATATAATTTTTCAAGGAAATGCTGTATTTTCATTCTACAACCCTCTAAACACCCCGTGGAGGCATTATTTTATTAAAAATATTGCTATTAATGAAAATGTTCCATATATTCTCCTTTAATCCGAGCTGTGTACGTTTCCAACAGTTGTCTGTTCTTCATCGTCAGCTTAGTTTAAACTTGCCTTTGGTGCACATGATTGGCAGCAACTCAAAACCTGATTCCAACCATGTTCTGGCTGTTAAAGTTTGCTGCTTTCCTTATCTTCGCACCATTTCTTGAGAAAGTGAATAAACACCTCAATAGTTTTTTGTTTTTTTTCAGGGGTGTGATGGGTGTGAATGAACAGTTACTTCCTCCTCAATTTTAATTTTAGCTTCCACAAGCTGCTGCAAACTTTTAAAACCCAAGTTTGGTGATGAGGTCGTCCTTCCCCTTGTGCCAATTTCATGTAGTAAATTAGTCCCAGGAGGCTAAAAAATTAAGCATGGAAATGAACTTGGACGAGAGTCGGTTGAAGATCAGTTTGTGTGTGTGTGTAGATGTGTGTGTGTGTAGATGTGTGTTGTGTTGGATGCTGAATAAGTTAAATTGAGCTGCAGGAAACAAGTGGATCTGCCAAGTGTGTATGCAGCGGTGTCTGTGGGAGCTGCAGATGTCTCCTTTTCAGCCTCACTTTCACCCCCTCCCTCTCCAACAGGATGGAGGAGAGAAACCAGGCTTCAGAGGAAACAGTGGTGTCTGTTGTTGGGCCTCAGTTCCTCTCTTGGGCAGTGCAGGGCTCACCGAGATCCTGCACACACATATCTGATGGAGCCATAGAGAACTTGTCTGCACTCTGCTGGTGTTTTTCTATCAACCTCCTGCTGTTTTTGGGGGGCTAAGAGTGTTTACTTCCTGTTTTTTTTCTCCTGACGTGTTCATAGGAACAGTATTTTTGTCAACAGATGCCTGGAGGTAATTTGAAGTCAGCGAGACACCTTCTGTGTGTGGTTTTTGTGTGACACGCATAATGAGGTGCTTGAGTCAAGTGCGTTTGTATTTTCTTTCCTCGTGTGGTAGTTTGTGCACTTCTGTAGGCTTCAGTGAGCTAATTGAGGCAAAAGAACTGTTTTCTTATGAGTAAACAAAGTGTGTATTTACATGTCTGTGATTGTAAATCAGGAAATCATCGACTTTTCATCCTAAAATTTGAGCTGTTGTTGTGGCTGACGTCACACAAACTCACAAGGGTGTGATGTTAAACAACTCAATCTGCTATCACACTCATAATGTGTAGGTTTTTACCTGTTAATCTATTTACAGTTTGTTTATTTGTTTATTTATTTCCTCATGTCAGTAAATTTTGTTGTGAAATAACACCAGTGCGCGTGCGCGTGCGTGCATGTGTTTTCTCTGCTCTGTGGTTTCACCATTAGAATATTAACCTTGTTTTCTTCTGGAATCTCATCCAGAGAGTATTTGTGGATTTACTTGTGGTTTTCTTTCATTATCATTACATTCTATGCAGATCTGCCATAATATTATGACTACCTGTGAGTTACTGAATATGTTCTGGAAGTTAAAGCTGCTCTGAGGTTGAACCTCCATTGTTTAACTGTCCAACACATCCCATAGATGGAACACAGACCCAAAACACTCCTGTTAGACTCATTAGTGAGTCTAAATTGATCCTAGTTGTGCATGTGACTGTGAATAGTAATCTGGTACAGGAGGATGGATGGATGGATGGATGGATGGATGGATGGATGGATGGATGGATGGATGGATGGATGGAGGGAGGGATGGATGGATGGATGGATGGATGGATGGATGGATGGATGGCTGGAGGGAGGGATGGAGGGAGGGATGGAGGGAGGGATGGAGGGATGGATGGATGGATGTTCGACTGGGTTAAAATGTCCTTTATTTGGTTCTTGAACTATTTTGTCAGTAAATGAGGTACTTTTATCAGCAGTAAAGTTCTCCCTTCTTTCTGACATGTACCTTGGTACCGTGTCTTCCTAAGATAATGGATGTACACAAACCCGGCTCAGAGCAGGTCACCTTCTATTTATTTGTTCCATATTTATTGCACACATTCTGATTGATAGTCCTTTCGGGGGTGGATTCAGGTTAACGTAGATACCCTACAGTTATGTAGCTCTGCATATATGTAGCTTCATATACAGAAATCTGGTTCACATCATGTGTTTTGACCCTTTTTACTTCATCTCAGTGTGGACTGTCTCACCAATTTAAGCTACAGCGGCTCCTCCACTGGATCAAAGTACAACCATGGAACCTCTACAAGACCTTAACCAGTCAGACTTTTCTGGGACCTCTTTGAGTAGGTCCTGCTGAGTCCTGACTACTGCAGACCAGGATGTACAAAAGTCACATATGCCCAGGAAAATGTAGAGGCCACGTAAAACACCTAATAACATGCCATTCTAATAACAGATCTTTTTATAACACTCATAGTACTGCTGTCCACACATCACAGCTCGAATCTCATCAACATCATTTAAGGTTTTTTGTGTCTCCAGAATGTTTGGTTCAGAGACAGGATGTGCACTTGCCTCTTAGTATTTCCCTCCCGCTGTCAGGTGCTGCTGCATCAGTAATAAGTGTTGGTCACTTCAGTGCTGATGAGTTGAAAGCTGAAGACAAATTGGTCAGTTGATCGTTTTGGGTTTTCTTTCTGTCACCTGCTGTTGTTGTATTTGTTGTTTTCCTCTGTTAGATAATACAGTTATCAGCTTATAGGTGGGTCAAAGAGAAAGCTGCACGTTTGGGCAAAAAACATTGCAAATTTGAAACTGTTGTGTGTTTGTTTGTTACGCTGAATTAAGTCCTGTGATTGCACATCTGAACCTGAGGTAGTTCAGTAACTGTTTGAGTGCTATAGAACATGTCAGAATTAAATGTTGTTTTTATTAATTATACATAAATCCAGTGCATTTTTCAGTGACATAGGTTAATTACATGGTTATGGTCAAACCTTAAAAACAAGTTTACATTTGTGTGGAATTTTTTAGCTTAATCTGAGTTGAGTTTGTCCCTTTTTGGTGATTAACACTTTTTTTGTGACGTTAATGGTGTCGAGCATCACAGTGCTGCTGCTGCTGCTGCTGTTGCTGCTGTTAGAGGGAGAACAGAAGAGCGTTGGGTCTTGTCGTACTGTCTGGTACAAACCTCTGTTTGTCTCTGTGTTTCAGCCTCTGAATGTTGCTCTGTGTACTTGTACACCACTCTGCAGGCTTGTGTGCTCTGCAGCAAGTCAGAATAAAATCACAATCTGCTCAGCAAACGTGGCTCACTCCTTGTTTTCGTGTTGTAACACGTGTATCAGATGGTTGCCGCTGTCTTTTTAAAAAGTACTCTGTTTTGATTTGAGCCACAGCTGTTGTGGACTTTGTTTGAACTGTTTCAAGGCCCTTTTGTCTTCATGCACACAGTCTCCTAAACAAACCTGTTCTGTTCCTGTTTATCAGGCCATGTATCCTCCAGTCAAAGAGAGAGCAGCTTCTTGTAACAACATTAAGTGGGAAAAAAGACAAAATTAATAAGATAAAGTTGAACTTTACTTGCAGGGTTTCAAAAAATTAGTTGGATTTTCTTCCATAAAACAAAATATCAAGTCAATACCAATGTCCTCCCCAAACATTCAAACATCTGTTTGGTTAATGGGACATTTATATCAGCCTGGAAGTGTTACCAAGTCCTCACATTGGTGGTGAGTATGTAGAATGAAAATAAACTGAAAGGGCTTGTGGTCCAATTGGGGCCTTAATTAATCAATTGTTTTGTTATTTCAAAAATTCATTGCACATGCATGTAAAGAAACTGACGTTCTGATATTAAACAGCTGATATTTTATCATCGAAGAAAAATATTGTTTTGAAAGATTTTTTTATTTTTTTCAAATGAAATCAGTTTAAAAAATGTTTAGAATTTAAAAAAAAAAACATAAACTCAGTTAGTTGCAGTACATTATATATGCTGGGAGGAGCCAGATCAGCCAATGAAGCTTAACTGACCAATAAGAGCAGATTATAATTTGAAAGCTGGTCAGCCTCCTGAACTTTCTTTAGTTGCCTTCTGGACAGACAACAAAAAAAGGTTCTACAGACTCCTTATTTCCATAATTGTCATTTTAAATGTAAATATAATGTTGACATTTCTCAGTGATAAGGAATTTTACATGTTCAGGCTGATGTATTGAGAAGTTTCTGTTTTTTTATTTCAGCTCTACGATAAGATCAATACCAAGTCGACCCCACAGATCCGAAATCCTCCCAGTGATGCCGTACAGAGAGCCAAAGAGGTGACTAAAGACGCACACACACACACACACACACACACACACACACACACACACACACACACACACACACACACACACACACACACGCAAGTGTGTTTTGTTATCCTTATGGGGACCGTCCATTGACTTCCATTGATTTTAGTAACTAGATTTATACCTAACCCAAACCCTTTTCCTAACCTTAACCATTACTGATCTATAACTAACCCTAATACTAACTAAAACTCTATTCACACCATACCTATAAACCTAACCCCTAACCCTAAAAAGGGGAGTCCCCCTCATGGGGACCAGGCTTCGGTCCCCACAAGAACCCTCGGACCCCAGAAAGATAGTAAAAGTCAGGAAACTGGTCCTCAGGAGGTCAGAAATACAAACCCACACACACACACACACACACACACACACACACACACGCAAGTGTGTTTTGTTATCCTTATGGGGACCGTCCATTGACTTCCATTGATTTTAGTAACTAGATTTATACCTAACCCAAACCCTTTTCCTAACCTTAACCATTACTGATCTATAACTAACCCTAATACTAACTAAAACTCTATTCACACCATACCTATAAACCTAACCCCTAACCCTAAAAAGGGGAGTCCCCCTCATGGGGACCAGGCTTCGGTCCCCACAAGAACCCTCGGACCCCAGAAAGATAGTAAAAGTCAGGAAACTGGTCCTCAGGAGGTCAGAAATACAAACCCACACACACACACACACACACACACACACACACACGAGTCTTTAATAAAATACTTCAAGCCAGGCTTATGAGGCCTTGTGGCCATTTCGGTGGGATTTGTAAAATCACTGAGGCAGGTTGTGGTTCCTGTTGTTAATGTGACTTTGCCTCCAAGTCAGATTGTAATAGCTCCAGAAAGGCTACATGAGAGAGTATGATGCCTTAGGAATACAACAAACCTGCTGCATTAAAAAACATAAACAAACTCAGTTCTTTCAGTAAACTGTATTGGTGAAGGCAAGATTCAGCAGCCATGTTTTTTTAAAGATCCCACTCTGTTAAAAACAGTTTTTCTGAGGTTTCTGTTGAATATTTCAGCTCCACAGGTGTTCTTACCTTCATAGTGGGTGTGAAAACAGGTCAACAACTTCTTTCAGTTTTAATCTTTCAAATTACGCAGGGGGCGATAAAACCTGAGTTTGAACAGCCTGTATTTGTTCCTTTGTTCATTAGTATTCATCAGCTCCTGCAGTTGAAGCCACGCCTAGCATGCTGCTGGGCTAAAAGTTGTAGCATAAAACGTAGCAAACCGGAAGAGAGATCGTCTGCTGTTACTATGTGCAGCGGGGCAGGAAACAGTATACCAGTTTGTTAGCCAATCAGAGTCCAGCAAATTCGAAAAATAAATATTAATGAGTTGCAGCCTGAAGCCTGACGAAGCCAGCCGAATAGACTGGATTTGTGATGTAGAAAAGGTTGCGCCACAAGCTGTGCCCTAGTGGTAGCGCTAGCATCCTTCAGGCCAACTGTTCCACCCACAGCACAGAGGGGAATTGCTAATGATTAGGGTACAACTGATGTTAGTTTTTAAAATGCTCATATTTAGAGCTCATTGTAAGCTAATGGCTGATATGTGCTACCGATATTTGCGGCCGATATCGCTGCACTTTCTATTTGTTTGCATGCTAAAATATCGCACTAATTTAACCAAATTTCCTATTATACTTTTGTGTTTTGAAAATAATTACAATCAAACATCTAACCAAAGTTAAACAAATCAAATTAACCAAGTAATAAATAAAAAATAATGACAAATAATTATAAAGTCTTACCAAGTAAATAATAATGGCTAACAGAGTAACAGCAGGGAAGCTAACGTTAGCTCAGAGTAAAGATTTCCTCACAGGACAAATAAATTAACTCATAAAATAGTGGCAAATATGTTTAAGAAACAAGCGGTCAATAATTATAAAGATTGCCTAAAACAAACAAGCAAGGTAAATAGTATAAGGTGCTACACGAGATGTGTTTTCCCTGAGAAAGGTTACCTGGTTGTTTTTTTTTTTTTTACTTTGGCATTTTCGTACTTACCTCGTTGTGTTGAATTTACAAATACTGTAGGAAAAGAATAAATATTCAACTATATGTTCCTAGTGATGTCAAATTCCCTTTTTATAAGCACTAAAAAGTTGATATTGGAGACAAAAATTAGAAATCTGCCGCTAAGCTTTCTGGGTACTGCATGCATATAGGACCCCACCTGGAGCATCAGACTGCCCGCGGGTGAGCCTGACTTTAAATCTGCTCCACCAAATAGAGTTATCGGCTGATGTTGATATATAGAAATAGGGCAAATATTGGCCCGATATATCAGCTGACTGATATATTGACCTCTACTAATGACCTATTGCCACTATGCAGAAACTACTTTCTAGAAAAAGGCACAGGTTTTGTGATTTTGAGCAAAAATGGCATAATTAAGATTTAAAGACCACTGAGACGCTTTAAAATAACTCAAAAGATGATCGGAGTGGGTTTTTAAAGGCAGCTAACCTTTGAGACAATATCACCGAACTGTTTTGAAAAAAAAAAAAAGATGCCACACACTCATTAGTCCGGATCTTCATGCAACTTGAAATATAATATTTCTGTTCTTCTTGAAGTCTTTTACTCAAGAATTGAACTGAGTGGTTCAAGCGGTCAACACCACCATGTCAGGATGATCTGTTAATGAAGCCTCTGTGTATCAGCACATTCATTCAGTTCCATCTCAGGATGCTCACAGAACCACAACACCATGTTGTAACACTGTGCAGCTGCTCAGACTTGAGCTGCTTCAGGATCTGCTGCTAGACTACAGGGACCTGTTTTCACAGAGCATCTTTAATCTTCAGCATGTGTGTCCGACCCTCTTCTGGACTAACACACACCTCCAGCAGCGTGTCTACGGACTATTAGCCCACTTTCAGTCCCATACACAGAGTTATACTGTAGTCTCCAGGGTCTGATGCTGCCATGATGAACTCTGAAAACAGAACAAGTCAGTGTGAGGTTGTGTGTCTCTGTGCTGCTTAACAAGAGAGGTTATGAAGAGCAGTTTTTGTTTTGTTTTTTTCTTAGTACAGTTGTGTATCCAGGCAGCTACATGAAATACTGTGGTGTTAGTGTTTGTGTGCTTTGTTGAGGGGGCAATTAAAAGGTCTGAACAGTGAGGGGAGGGAGTGAAGGCGGGTGTCGTAAATCCCAGGGCTGTTGAGATAGAAGAAGCCATTTAAAGAAAACTGAACTGGGTTTATATGAGGCTTTGGTTCATGTCAGAAACTCCTGCTAATTAACAGAGCTCTTTTTATGAGAACTGCAAGTCTGATCATAGAGTCTGGTTCACATTTTCCTCCTTTAATCAGTCGTAATGGATCAAGAGCACCACGCTGAGCTGCAGCAGACGCAGCGCAAAGGAGCTAAATCCCAACTTTAGATCTGCCTTTTTTGCATTTACTTTGGTAAACACTGTAGTAAAGACAGAAAAAAGACAAAATTTAATATAAATTTCCCCTGGTGGTGTGTGTATGTAGTAGAGGTGTGCATCTCTACCTGCCTCACGATTCGATCCGATTCCGATTATCTGCCTAAAGATTCGATTTAATTCTGCAATATATCACGATTCTTCGCACTCAATTTTTCAATAACTTACTACAAGCAGTCGGATATTGTTTTGAAATCTTTTTTATTACGGTATACCTGACAAAACATAAATCTTTCCACTGAGGTGAACGACCATTTTTAAAGTGTGCTGCCTATTACTTAAATATAAAAAAATGTATGTATAAAAAATTAAATTTTCAGTACGGCAGCTATAAGACAGGATTCTACATTTCACATGTAGTATACCAAAACAAATAGCATAGGCTTAGCCTGTCTATTTAAAAGTGCAAATATTCAAATAAAACAATTCCTTGTTTTTCATTCAAAGTGTGCTGGATAAAACATTTTTAGCAGCTTAAAGACAAGGACACTTGAGAACCTGGATTGAGTGGGAATCACGATTATGTCACATGCTGCATCGATGCAGAATCGTGCACGGCCGAATCGCGATGCATCTTAGAATCGATCATTTTTCCCACCTCTAGTATGTAGATTACTGGCCTGTAAGGACCCTGAATACCGAAACTCTATAAATGCAACAAAAAGCATTTGTTTTATCAGCGTTTTAATTTTATGTATTAACTTCTAATGATTTGAGGTCATAAAGATGACTGTAGCACACCAGAAAGATTAAAGGCAGAGTTACAGCACTTTTCCGAGAAAGTATGTTAATCATGGAGAGAAATGGAAAAGTGTTGAAAAAGTCACTTTTGTTTATACGAGAGAGTAAAACCATCCTTCACAGCAGAAAGTTATCATGTACTAGAGCTGTTTTCTATTTCAGAGAAGTCCTCACTGCTTTGATCTCTGTAAGGTTTAAGCTTGTTTTTTTATTCTTTTTACAAAATGCCCTCCACACCACAATTAGGCTGAGGTTTTGACTCATATAAAAGTAAAGGTATAAAAACTGGTCATGATTTTTTTGACGTCTGACCAGTGGATGTACTAAGTGAGCTGTGTTGGTTTTATCTGTGGTAACATTTGTTGTGTGATCTGACATCCCATAATAATAAAAAACTAATAACTTTCTGTGGATAAATATACAAAACGTCTGTGAAGTGACGAGAAGCACTGAGACAAGAGCAACTCAATAACCACAAACCTGTTTCATGGCGGGCGGCGTAGTCCAGCGGAAGGGTGATTGCCCTTCTTTCGAAAGATGGTGGGTTCGATCCCCGGTGCCGACAAGCTACGTCGAAGTATCCTTGGGCAAGATACTGAACCCGCCGCTCCCTCGGGGCGGCTGTAGTCTGTCGGGAAGGAGGTCACCCTCCGATCGGGAAACTGGAGCTTGATCCCGTGTCCCGGCAAGAGGCTACGTGTCGAAATATGAAGTATCCTTGGGCAAGATACTGAACCCCGCAACTGCTCCCCGGGCGCTGTTCAAGATGGCTGCCCTCTGCTCCTCACCTCACGGTGAGGATGGGTCAAATGCAGAGACAAATTTCCCCACGAGGAATTAATATAGGACATTTTTTTTTTAAAAAGTAAAAAAATATTGATATATTAATTCAGTTATGGACTTTAAACACACACGCACACATTTTTTTTCATCCAGATAAGGTTAGGTTTGGCTTTTAAAAGACAAAAGTTGAAATCTGGGTTTCAAAATGACAAAAAACCAACAGGTGACTGTCACAGTGCAGTCAAGACTTGCATAGAAGTTCTGAGAAACGTGTCGGTATTAAATTTGATGTATGACAAAAATGGAACGACTAGATGTTCTGTAGAGAGATTGTTGTTAATAGTTTGTTTCACTGAAGAAAAGTGGAGGATTTGTCCATTTGACTGTGTTTTAAATGACACTGATAGATTCAGAATCTCAGTTCATTAAGTCATTTTTCCCAGTGGGTCAAACTTTTTTTTTTTCTTTCTCCATCTAAATGTCTTCAGATATGCTGCAGTTTACTTTTAAGAAAGCTTGAGTTACCTTGGAGCTATAATGAGTTAAATTACAGAGAACATGTCATGCTAACAGCTGTAGCAAGTGGTTTTGATAAAGCAACAGTGAATGTGATTGAAACACAATGAGTACCTTGATGTGTACACACACCTCTCCTGTCTGGGCTGCACACCCAGAAGCCGCTCCTCCACAAAACAACCTTCACCAATCAACTAAGTCATGTCAAATGAGCAGAGGAGGAGGTGCAAAGCCTTGATCAGATCCCCTGACTTTACTTTGGGATGTCCAAAGGAGGAGAGGTCACAGGGAAAGTCTGAAGGTTTTACAGGGTTCTTAGGTCCAAAACTATTGGTGTACAGTGATGGGAATAAATGTGAACCATGTAGAGAAAAAGAAGTAGCAGAACTCCAGCAGCTTTAACAAACTCTTTTGTTTTTGGATCCTCAGGTGCTGGAAGAGATCTCCTGCTACCCAGAGAAGTACGAAGCTAAAGAGCTCAGACGGATACTGACACAGCCACATTTCATGGTGAGTCAAGAAAAATAAAACAAACAACTCAAAGAGACTCAGGGGGTTCTTTAACTCATTCAGTGCCATAGACGTCGTGACTTCTCTACAGCTTTTATTGGCTTAAATCCCGCAAAGCATTCTGGGGCAGCTGCTCACTTAATATGACCAGGTTGTATTTAGTCGTATGATCCAGGAGGGGGCAGTGGTGCACTTCTCTGGGTGAGATCTCCCTTCCTTACCCTGTAATAAAGCCATATGGAGCGGGGGGAGGAGCCAGGCAGTCAGGACGAGACAGACGGTGAAGGCGGAAGGGAGATTCAGAGTCTCTGAAGCGGCTGGGAAGCGATCTCGTTGTTCAGAGTTATTACAAACTAGTATAGAATTTATGGAATTGAGAAGGTGGTGGAGTTTATTACATGAATAAAATCCCTTCAGTGCGACAGTTGGATCTACCGGGAGCGAGTATTGTGTCTATAAGGTGACGCGGTTTTTGATCCAGGCGTGACGTGACTGTTCTTCTAGTGATTCTAGTGAAGCTGAGGTGGATTTATCTGACCAGTATCTGCTGTTAGGATCTTCTAAAGGCAGCAGGGAGCAAAATAAAGATTGATTCACCGCATAAAACACACAGTAAGTGTTGATAGACGAACCAATGGCTAATGGCTGGGGCGGGGGCAACAAACTGACTAAGCTGCGCACTCACGTGTGCACATGTGCGCACACACGTACACACACACACACAGAGTATCTGTATCATGCATCTGTCGCTTTTTTTCTTATATTTTTTTCTAATATTGACATTATCTATAAATTACTGTTTTCATACATAAAATAAAATATCAAAAGTACTTTTTTACTGTTTTTTTACTTTCATAGTAGTAAAACATAGTCCAGATGTTGCATGAATCCTTGAAACATGAAATATTTACATCAAAGTCACTGATCTGCTTAAAAAACCTCTTTATACAAAACGCTCTTTATCTCAGCTTTTAGTCCTGAAACGTGTCGATTTTCATAAAAGTTCCTCTTTTGTACTGAAGATTACTAAATAACAGAAAGAGGTAGAAACTTTTTATTTTTTGCTGTTGAAAGAAGAAAGACTAATCTTTGGGATGACGGTTTCAGTATTCACATAGTTATAGGAGAAAATATTTTGTGGGTCTTCAACAATCAGTATAAATGTTAAATATCTCTGGCACTGAGGGGAATATGAAATCTGAAAGTGGCCCTGAATGAGTTAACAAACACCTAACCAGATCAATGTTCATATCTTTTAACAACTATTTTGATGCTTCTGCTTCTCCTTTTGCTTTACAAGAAGTTATGAGCTAAACAAATCTAAACTGTGTGACTTTTGTTTGAGGGATTATTATTGGGAACTACATCACTGATGATCTTATGAAACAGCTTCTACAAATTTACCCAAACTAAAAAAAAAAACAGATCCAGTTTGACCCTGAGGTGGAACATGCAGATCCAAAAAATAAGTGAAATATATTTGGTATTTTCCTTAAAAATTTTACACCCAGGACTGATTCAGTTGAAATGAATCAGTATTCAGGGCCTGGCTGCAGTCTCCCCCGCTAACTTTATCATATTAATACTTCTAATTCTGTGATCGGTGACCTGCTCAGCATCAGAGGGAAAGATCATCAGAACTGGTGGAGAGAGAGACAAATGAGAGAAAACTGTTTTAGACTGGAGCAAGAGTGGAAAGGATCAGATTAATAATCAAGATGAATGAGAGAAGTGTGGATGGAGGTCATTAAGGCGTGTCTGATGTGATGTGCTCTTTCAGGTCAGAGGCCCCGCCCTTTCATGGCTCTTTGACCGCCTAAGCCGACGTGTTCTACTTACTTACCAGTTCAAATAGGAGCCGAGAGCAGATGAAGCATGACAGGATCCTGTTTTGTTTACTGTTACAGATCATTAGTGGATCTGAGTTGATTTATGAAGACAAAAAAAACACATTTTCTTATAGAACAATATTCTTTTAGATAGAACTCGGACTTTGAAAATAAAGTTCCTCCATCAGGAAGCGCGTATCCAGTAGTTATAACAGTAACACAAACAGTGTTAAACATTTGTGTATTCATTGTATTAACAATGCAGTGATAAATCAACCCAATAATCAAAATTTAAATGGATTTTATTATTTTGCTCTCTCAAATTTTCAAACTTCTCTTGTTATTAAACCAATGTTTAATGAAAACAGTTTTCTTACGAAATCCACTTAATGAGAAGAAAATACATTCATAAAAGGGAATATATAGCTGTTTCTCTCTGCTTGTAGTCTGCTTTCTAACAACAGACCAGTAAGGGGATTGTGCTGAAATAACAATTCAGCCCAATCGGCTGGTTCCTTAGATAGAAAATGTTTTATTATTAATTGGTTGATTTTTCTGTGAAGTGCCTTTAAATGACTTTGTCATGAACTGGCACTTTATAAATAAATAAACTTGAATAAATAAACTTAAAAACAGGTGTAGATTTTGGGATCCTGAATGTATTAAAATAACATGTATTTATAGGCTTAAATTAGAAACTCAGATAAAAACCAAGTTTGTGTTTTTTAAGAGGAAAATGTTCTACAGGTTTATGGTTAGAATAAACATGTCATTTATTTAAAAAATGTTATGAAAAGGTTGTTTTAGAAAGTTGAAGAACTTTAGTTAACAAATATGATTCAGAAACCTGCAGTAAATCTTGAAATATTTAGGGTAAATTTTGAGCATGTTTTTGAACCACAAGCTGACTGAACCAGTCAGATCCGAGGTCAGACGGATTTCTCTTCAGCTCTAGTTCAAGTTCTGAAGGTAAAGTAGAATTTTATTTTTACTTCATTTTAATAAGGATCTGCACCAGACGTGTTAACAGTCAAGTCTCTGATTAGACAGTTTGGTCTGTGATGTCACCATCCAATTAGTTTCAGCTCTGAAAACAGTTCCAGATCACAGACAGTGTATAACGTTGGTTAAAATATTTCTGTCTACTTACAATGTACAACAGTGAAGGCATAATATCCCGTTTACCAGCACTTTATTATTGTATTTTTGGAACCACTAGAGATGAGGTGCTGTAAGTCAGTCAGTACTGAATGTAAATTGTGAACTTTGAAATTGTTTTTAAGTAATTAAAAACAAGTTAACAATCATATTATCTGGGTTTATTAAGTCAGTTCTGAGTTCTTAATGAATTATAGTTCTAATCACTTGGTTCTGCAACTCAGCAGCTTGATTCAGATAATATGGCTGTATTCACATCTGATAGTCCGGTGGACTCGGTTCAATTGGGGGCCAAAGTCGCAGCATTGTTTCTCTTTTTAGTTGGTGCAGTTTGGATTAACTTATTAAACGGACTAAATAAGCTTAGCAGCAGGTTTACATCCCTGCCTGTGGTGGCGCTGTGGAGTTTCTGCACTACTTTTTTATTGTTGTTACTGCACTTCCTGCTGCTGCCGCTGGAGAGTGAAACATAAACAAACATGGAGTAGCAGCCGATTCTGATGGTTTTGGGATTTATCTTTGTGTTTGGTAAATGTACCAGATTAATATTCTGCAGTTATGTTCTCAGGATGAGCAGATAACGAGGCAGAGAACTACACGAGGCGGCTGCACAATATAGTCCGCTTCCTGCTTTTGGTGCGGTCTCGGTTCGGTTGCATTCACATGTGTAATTGAACCGCACCAGAGTTTGTTTCAGTCAAACTGAGACCCACGTTTTTATGCGGACTAGAGTTTGATTATTTTGTGGAATCAGATTTTGGTTGCACATTCACACCTCCCCAAATGAACCGGACTTTCTGGGAAAACGAACTAGAGTTCGATTCAAGTGGGCTAAACAGGGCTGATGTGAATGCACCCAAAGTCTGCCTCCCAACATTTACACATTAGCAGTATCAGTGTCCTTGGGTTTTCAGTAGGGTTTATGATATCTGATCATGTGAGTTTGAGGTATAAAAAAATCTGCCTCTCTAAAAATATCACCAGTGTTACTAAGTGGCTTCTGCTTTTTAAAGTACCGTATATATTTGAAACTTTCACTGGAAATGTATGAGCTGATACTTTACTGTAGCATTTAAAAATATCCTTATCTATTAAACCATTAAATAAACAGGATTTAGGGGATTTCACATCTTTGTTTTTCTGTCACTGCTAGTTATTAGTGAAGCAAAAACAATATAACATGTATTTTTTTGCTTGAAATTAAGTACACTGTTAATTTTTATGGAGAATCGGCTCCTCTAGGTCTGATTCCATGGTTTATAACCAGAAAAGGGCAGGATGCTTCATTCCAATTGGGAGGGAGTCTTTGCCTCACGCAGAGGAGTATAAGTACTTTTGTGTCTTGTTGACAAGCGATTGCACGATAGAAGTGAACCAACAGATCACAACTTCATCTGCAGTGCAGTGATGACAGCGTTGATTTAGTTTGTTATGGTGAAGAAGGAGCTGCACCAAAAGGCAAAGCTCTCAATTTCTGGTCTGTCTATGTCTATGGTCCAACCGTTATCCATTGCCATGAGATTTGGATCATGACCAAAAGAATGAGATCACAGGTACAAGTAGCTAAAATGAGCATCGCTGTACGGTGGTCAGGATCAGCACTGGAGCTCTAACATAATGGTGGTACTTGGAGAAAGGCTGATGTTCTCCCCCACTGAATAAAGTCAGCTTGAGTTGATTTGGCCATGCAATTGGGAAGCCTCCTGGTGACCTCCCTCTGGAGGTGTTTTTGGGCTTATCCCATTGGAAGGAGACCCTAACACAGACTTAAAACTCACTTTTGTAGAATTTTTATTATACTTTTTTAAAATGAAGTAATACCATAACTAGAGACATAAACAACATGTTTTTTGCCACAATTCCATATGTGATTAATTTTTATTTAAAAAAGTTATTGATCTTTTTTAATTTTTTGACAGTGCGACCAACTTGTAGTACCTTTTTCCTCCACTAGAGTGAGTATAAGCAAGTTTTTGGCCGAGCTCCTGATGTGCTGCTCAAGGCCCATTCAAGGACACTTGAGTATCTTGACCGCAGCCCTGTGTGACGGAGTGAGGAATAATACTCGTTTCTGCCACCCTGTGGTGATTAGTGGAAGTGACAGGGTTGTGATTTAGCTCATTACTGTCCCCTGGTGTTGGAAATAAAAGCCATTATTTTCTACAAAGTATACCTTAAAGCAGGCATCTCCAACCCTGGTCCTCGAGGGCTACTGTCCATAATGTTTTAGATGCATCCCTGCTCCAACGTAATGATGTGCATATTTATTCTAACAGTTAAGTCTTGATTAATACAGTTAAATGTTATTTTATAATATCTGAATTGAATGTCTTCTTTGCTTCCTGCCGTGCAACATGGAGGTATCAGTTAACCTTGTTCTCATTAAGACATTCACTCAAACACACACACACAGCTTTACCTGCTTATACACTCGAGATCGTGATGTGTTTTGACATGGGAGTAGGAGAGCCTGCCATTGCCTTTATATCTCTGACTCCAGTGTGATCTCCTTCTTCGGCTGTGCATGTGTGTGTGTCCTTAAAGCTGAAGAAAGGCAGTGACAGGTTCACCCTCCTTTGCAAAGGTTTGATAGCTGTCTTCTGAAGTTCAAACTGGTTTGTTAAAGTGCCACTCAAGGGCCTCTGTGGCTGTCAGAGGAGGGAAGTCAAACTCTCTGCAGCTGCACAAGACATGCTGCTTCAAGTCAAACGGAGGCTACAGACCAGTGACACCTGTGGAAATAGGGAATACCTGAACAGCTGAGCGGTGAATCAGATTCTAGATGTGTGTCAGCATTCTGTTTTCCACAGAGCTCTGGTGATGTTTTAGAGTTTGTTCAGAACTAGTTCCACTCAAGTATCAGTCATTTCAAACCTGGAGTGACATGCCTGCATCATTGTGTGACTTAAAGAGACCCTTCCATTAAAACGTTTTTTTCTGAGGTTTCTGTTGAATATTTTAGCTCCACAGGTGTTCTTACCTTCATAGTGGGTGTGAAAACAGGTCAACAACTTCTCTTTTAGTTTTAATCTCTCAAACTACGCAGGTGGTGATAACACCTGATTTCTCCCGAGTCCGAACAACCTGTATCTGTTTCGTCACAACTCCTTTGTTCGTTAGTATTCGGCAGCTCCTGCAGTTGAAACCATGCCTAGCATGCTGCTGGCTAAAAGCTGTTAGCATAAGACGTAGCAAACAGGAAGACACGACGTCTGATGTTACCATGCGCAGCAGGGCAGGAAACAGTATTCTTTGCTCTCATAGGCTAGTTTGTTAGCCAGTCTGAGTCCAGCAAATTTGAATAATGAATATGAACGAGCTGCTTGAAGCCTGACTGAAGGAGCCGGAACCACCTGAATTTTAATGCAGACAGATTAAAAGGTCTATTAATCAGTGTTTCCTGACGTTTTTTGGATATAAAATGTTTTATGTTACAGGTTAATACTTAAGAAATAACCACAAAGTCTTGTGGTTTCATTGTATGAAATGGCCTCTTTAAAGCATCTCTTCCTGTGTATTCTTTTAAAGAGGCCATTTCACACAAATTTCATGACTTTGTGGTTATTTCTGAAGTATTAACCTGTAATATGAAACATTTTATAACTAAAAAATATTAGGAAGCACTTATTAATAGACCTTTCAATCTATCTGTGTCAAGATTCGTCCGGCTTCGGGCAGCAACTCATTAATATTCATTATAAAAATTTGCTGGACTCAGATTGGCTAACACAATAAGAGTTGGGCAGTAAGTGTGTGTAAATTATTAGCTGCCCTGAAAATTGCAAAATTAAGAGGTTTTTTTTTAAGGTAACTGGATTTTCAGGCAAAGGTCTCCTTCAGAGACTACAAGCCTCTTGGAGAAAAGGTGAACACGCTGCTCAGCTTGTGTGTCACTTTGGTGGAGAATAGAAGTGATATACTGTATGGAGAATATGGATATGGAGATCTTAACTCCCCATTTAGGCCTAAAAGTCTAAAAAAATTACCTCTACGGGTCCTGGTTTGAGACTTTTACTTCCTTTTACTGTGAAAATACTGCGATTTATCCATTCAATGTGGTTTATACCTCCAGTTCATATCCATCTCCAAGGACTATACAAAAACACCAAGTCCAGTTCATAGAAACAGGTCCAGATTCAAATCCAGTTATATGCAAACGTTTTCATCCAATTGTAGTTATGATCTGTTTCAGTGAATTATTAAATGCCAATGATTTAAGATTTTGTAAAGAAAGCAGCAGATTGAGTTGAATCTTCATTCTAACGCAATGCTCCATCCTGATCAGCACAAACTAGCAGCAGCTGAAAGGAACGACTCCCACTGAACAGGAAGAAACATCCTGAAGTGAGCTCAGGAAGAGCCGCTTTCTGCCTCAACTGACTGAGATTGAAGCAAATAATCAAACCCAAAACTAAAACAATATCTAATTCCTTTCTCTATATATTCAAAGAAAATATTTCCTATTATTCACCATGACAGCTTCAGTAAAAAAAAACAAAAAAAAAAAACTGTGTCCCACACTTTTTTGCTCTGTTTTCGTTCTAAAACTCAGACCTCTTCAGATTCACTGTGAATGTGTGTCCCTGTGTGAGTGCAGGCGCTGCTGCAGGCCCACGATGTGGTTGCCCACGAGGTTTACAGTGATGAGGCCCTGCGTGTGACCCCACCGCCCACCTCGCCTTACCTAAATGGGGACTCTCCTGAGAGCGCCAACGGAGACATGGACCTGGAAAACGTCACCAGAGTGCGTCTGGTCCAGTTCCAAAAGAACACAGATGAGCCAATGGTACGTATTCTCATGCAGTGCAAACAGAAAACTGTTACTGAAACTTTCTACAGCACATCACAGATTCTAGATCTGTTTGTGTTTGTTGTTTGCAGGGCATCACACTGAAGATGAACGACTCAAACCATTGCATTGTAGCGAGGATAATGCACGGAGGAATGATCCACAGACAAGGTGCAGTTTTACTTTATGAAGGATATTTACGTAACTGAAGGACCATCCCCATACTGAATGTTTATGAGACTGATGTCCTGTAAAAACTGTAAAATATTCACCTCAGAATTCACAGAAAAAATAAGGATTTCTAATAACTCAGATAAAACATGTTAATCATATACCTAATGGAATTCAGACATAAGGAAATCTCTCTGCATTTTCTGGATTTGTAGCTCCTGATTTATCTGTTAATTTGTTTAATTTTTAAAAAGAAGCATTTATCTTTAAAGGTACAGTATGTAAGAATTTTACAGTGAAATAAAGTCACATTGTAACAGATCTCGATCTCAGGCGGCTGGGTGGTCGCTAGTTTCAGTAATTTCGGTCATTTTAATAAAGCTAGTCCGGACCGGAATCATTATTTACACGTTCAGACTTCCTGGTTCCACAACGAATCACATGCGAGTCTGCAAGGCACCAAGTCTTCAACACAAGCAGCTGTAATTCCACAACGACCAGCAGCAAAAAGTAATAAACCACCACATCCTTCCAACTGAGCAGCCGAGCTGTTGATGATGGGGCGTTCAAATGCACTTAGGAAAACTCAATGCTGAACAAATAGACCTTCAGATATTCACAAGAATTGAACAAATACAAGAGAAACGAAAAGCGGTTCAACTGGCTACCCTTCAGAATAATCAAGTAGGACGGGGGGGGAGTAGCTGAGAGCAGATGTTTGTTTATTTCTACATGAACTGCAGGACTCGGATTTGATGACAACGTCTAATTCTTACATACTGTATCTGAAAAACAGACTGAAATCTGTTTATTTTTCATTTAGGGAGTTAACTGTTTTTTGTTATTGTAAATGTAACATTTTAGGTTTTAATTTAGACACAACAAGACAGTTGAGGGGATTGCTTTGAGCTCTATGCATCTCAAGTGTTGATTGTTTCTTGTCACATTTAAGAGTAAACTGCAAAGCAAATCTCCATAGAAATTGTAAATTTGATGGCTTTTTCATGCACAGCCTTACAAATTCTAAAAAAACTAAAGCAAATCCTGATAAACAATAATTAGCTTTCTCCTTAGCATCACAAAATCTCTTTTCCCCCAACATGTTGGTAAAAACGAGTTTCATTGCTTCTCCTGCTTTCAGTTTTTAGAGTTAAACTTTTAAATCAGAGCTTTTCTATTTTAGCTAGTAGACTGTTTCCTCCTGAGGTTGATCTTCTATCCTCTCTCCACGACTGCTTTGCAGCTTTACTTTTATTACTCGTCTAAATCTTTAAGAAGCAGAAGCTTTTAGGTCTTTTCAAATTAACTGTGAGAAGAAAAGACTCCATCTTCAATGAGTAAACAAAGACAGGACAGCAGCACGCTTGTCCTTTTGTTTCTGTGATGTGATGTGATGTGCTGGTAGCTTCCAGTTAATTAACCCAAATTAGATTTATTATACAATAAAAAAAGAAGGCTTCTCTTTGCCGTTGTGATAATGAGAAAAAGAGCAACAAAGGTTAATGAAACAGCACAGCTACCTGATGGGAAGGAATTCTTTGTCACATGACTTCTCGCTTCCTTCCAGGAACGTTGCATGTGGGAGACGAGATCAGAGAAATCAACAGCGTCAGCGTGGCCAATCAGACGGTGGAGCAGCTGCAGAAGATGTTGGTGAGCTATTGCACTTTGTGTTTGCGAGATGACAAACACACTTGTTGTTTTAAAGGTTTTTTCAGAAGCAGCTCTTTCTCTGGGTCACAGAACTAGAGATTGTCTGCACAGAGATGAAAAACCAAGTAGGAAGTCAGAGAATGATCCCAGTTTTCAGAATAAAACAATTTAAACGGACTTCTAACAACATATCATAGCTTTGTTAAATTAAAGAGCTAAATGATTTTTAGGGTTTTTGCATCAAAAATAATCCCAGTGCTAGACCAGGACAAGTGATGGAGTTGGAACTGCTTATAATAATTTTTAAGTTGTTTTTTTTTCACTGTCGGAGAGAGTCGATCCTGATTCATGCCATTACATCACGTAAAACTAAAATGTTTGCTCTGCTTCCTGTTATAGCCATAGTTTTTGTAAAGGATCACAGCACGGGGATCGTTTATCGACACAGATCACAGGGTTTGTCTCATTATTCCTGCAAAACGATGTCCTAATATCACCAATCTATTTTAAAATGCTACTTTAAAAAACAATCTGAGTTTGTAAATGTTCTGTTTATTGATCTCTGGTCAGTGTTTGTTGAACCGTGGTGAAAACAGGAGACCATAATAATAAAATAGATCCATAAAGCTCTTTTCAAGTCACCCAGTATGTTTCACAAAGGAAACCATTATTCATTCACAGGTCCAGTCACATGGTGGTAAATTACATTATAACCACAGCTGCTCTTTGCAGAGGCAAAGCTTCTATTTAATGCCATCAGCCCTTCTGATCACCACCAGCATTCATACGTAGGCAACACATACCAAGTGTCTTACCTAAAGACACTGCAGCAGAGTGACTAGACTGGAACCCACAATGTTTCTAACAAGGTCCATAAACACTAAAACACATTTATAGGTGGAGGTAGTGAGTCTTTGTTTCAAGCAGGGGAGTTTAAGTATCTTTGTGTTTTGTTCACAAGGGATGGATCAGAACTTTATCTGCACTAACAAGGGCAAAACTCTTAATTTACTGTTCTGTCTTTACATTCTAACCCTCAGCTATGTTCATGAGATTTGGTTTGTCGTCAGAGATCTTGGATGCAATTGGCTGACATGAACTCCCTCTGTAGGGTTGCCAGGCTCAGACCTGGAAATAGGGTGAATAGGTCCATCATTCAGGAGGATCTTAGCGCACAGACCTGCTGCACCTAAAAGGAGTTAGCTGAGATTGTGTGGATGTCTAACTGGGTTGCCTCCTGGTCTGGTCCTGGTCCAGGTTTTCCATGCACCTCCAACAGATCTCGTAGGAGGAGCTGGTACATGTCAGTGGGGAGACAAATGTCTGGGTTTCCTCCACAATCCGGCCATGGATGGATGGATGGATGGATGGATGGATGGATGGATGGATGGATGGATGGATGGATGGATGGATGGATGGATGCAGAGATAAATGATCCCATTACTCTTTAAACTTTTAATAAAGGTTTTCTTTAAACTGAGATTACCCATCATGCACTGGTTAAAGTCCGAGCTAGCAGCACACGCTTTTCATTTTTTGCTCACCAGTGTGTATTACCAGCAGTGAGTGATGCTGTCATGAGGTTTATTATTATTATTCCATATCTCTAAAATGTTTTTATCTTAAATATAAATAATGTCAGTGTCACACAGGAAGACAATTTAATCTGTTTTCATGTCACAATTTGAAGTAAAAACTCTCAGTATTGTGTGTTTGTCTGCAGAGGGAGATGCGGGGCAGCATCACATTCAAAATAGTACCGAGTTACCGGACGCAGGGCTCCTCATGTGAGGTAACACCTCCTACTCTCACTCCTCCTCCTCTTCCTCATCTGCCTCTGCTCTTTACTGCTGATTGTGAGCTCCTGATCTGATTACTAACTGCTCGCCTTGTTACTCAGCGTGTGTATGTACTCAGAATGTTCTGTGTGCGTGTGTGTGTGTGTTATGACTGTATGGGTTTTGCTGGGGCTGGCTCAGATATTCAGCACACCAATTTCACAACAAAGATACCGGAATGCTCCTCTTCCTTCCCCTTTCAGTCCAGGAAAAAGCCACTCCTCTCTGTGTGATCCCATACTCCTCTACAGATCGATTTGTCACACATAAACACACACACACACACACACACACACACACACACACACACACACACACACAAGTGTGTTTTGTTATCCTTATGGGGACCGTCCATTGACTTCCATTGATTTTAGTAACTAGATTTATAACTAACCCAAACCCTTTTCCTAACCTTAACCATTACTGATCTATAACTAACCCTAAGACTAACTAAAACTCTATTCACACCATACCTATAAACCTAACCCCTAACCCTAAAAAGGGGAGTCCCCCTCATGGGGACCAGGCTTCGGTCCCCACAAGAACCCTCGGACCCCAGAAAGATAGTAAAAGTCAGGAAACTGGTCCTCAGGAGGTCAGAAATACAAGCCCACTCACACACACACACACACACACACTCTCTACTGGATGAACAGGATAACAAGATCCCCCTCACCTTCCCCAAATCTAGCTGTACCAACTGAACTCTGTAGAAATTAGTCAATTTTCAGCAGTCTTGTTAAACTCTAAGGTGTTTAGAAAATGTTTTAGTTTAAAGGTTAATATTTATGGAGCATTCAAGGGAAGAAAACTGTCAACAGACAGCAGACATATGCATATTATGCATAATAAACAAATAAACACATTCTAGCCGAAACACAGTTCAAGAGGACAGAAAACAAGATTTTTTTATCGCCTTTATAATTTTGTTATATTAGTTGGTTGTTCATAGCAACAGAGGAGATTTTGAGTAGACAAAAAGTCTCTTGTTCATTGTTGAACCTCCTTTAGCAGCTCTAAAGCATGACACGACAATAAAGTGGTTATGGTCAAAGTTCACATTTGAAGCAAACTGGAACATCTTGCATTTGCAGAGGGAGTTTTTGATGAGAAATAGTAATAAAATAATAATAATAATAATAAAATTTGTAAATTCTCACTTTTTTTAGACTGTTTAGAGTCTTCAGATCAGGATCAGATCCACTGAATGGTCTTTGTATCTCCAGCTGTCATTGGTCATTTAAATACATCACTTTGTGTTATTCACAATTCTTCACATCTGCAGTCTGGAGAGTTGCTAATTAACCTACATGCATATATTTGGTCAGTGTGAGGAAGCCGGAGAGCCCAGAGAAAACCCACGCCTGCACGGTGAGAACATGCAAACTCCATGCAGAAACTCTCACTGAAAGGCAACAGTGCAACCCCTTGCACCACCGTGCAGCCCTAGTCTAGAACAAGAAAACCTATTTAAGTGCACCAAAGTCTTTTATTTTGAAAAATAGCAGCAATTTTACTCTCTCAACTCTTGTTTTATGTTGCATAAATAGATTTTACAGATAAACATCCATGCTTTAATGCTTTAAATTATCACTGAATATACATTATTAACAAAAAAGCTTTTTATGAAACATACATGGAATGTATTAAACTACTTTCATAGGGAATATTGTTCATCCTTTCTCATTCACAACATTCATTCAGACCAACACCGTGACAAATCTGGATGACCAAAAAACCTGAAATGTAGTTTCAGATAACAATTTCATCCAACAAAGAAACGTTGCATAAAAAAAACAAATTTTGTTGCTATAACAGGTGAAAAAAATATTAGTGTTTTAATATTAATTTTAACCAAACGCACAGAAAGGAAGGAGATTTGCGTCTCGTGTATAATTTATTTATTATAACAATGTGGGATGGGCCCATAAAAATCTTTGTCGATGTTAAATGTATTCTGTTAATTACTGTTGTTTTGAACTTCTGATACTCCATGTGCTGACAGGCATCCGCTTAAACAGCACCTGTGAACATGGAGCCTGTGTCTGTCCCGGTTATGCCTGTATGACTAATCTGGATGGGGTTTGCTCCATTGGGTAACTTCAAGCTGGAGGTCTGCAAAACCAACTTGCAGTATTGTTTGGGATGAACGTCAAAGACATTACTGCTCTGTACTGCTCTGCTTTGCACTGGTATTATTAATGTGCATTGGAATTTAAGCATGTGATCAGCAATTAGTCCAGATTCTGCCTAAAGCAGTTGGATGTTAGGGTCAAAATGTAGGGAGAATACAGAGAAAATGTAGGTATTTGCAGCATTAAAAGGACCACAGCTTTTGGTGGAGGGAGTGTGATGGTATGGGACAGCTCCTCCCTCTGTGGAAAAACAAAACTTAGCATAAGGCTTGTCTTCAACCCTTAATTGTGATGATTTAAAAGAAGATAAAAATGTAACATTTAATGTAAAATAAGGAAAATGTGCGACTGGATAATTTTCAGAGTAAAACTTTGGTTGCGTCATCTACAAAAGAAACGAACTATTAACATGATTAATTCAATTAACACAGAATTACTTAACCATAAACTTTAATCAAACTGATGAAGTGGTGCTTTTAAATTTGCTGCACTTTGGTTGAAGTGGTTTCATGCTGTATAATGAAAAAATGTACAATTGTCATGATTATATTAGAATATCATTATGATTTAAAAAAAATATATATACATTTTTAAAGCAAATGCAAAGAGCTTTTCTGGAGCAAGAAAACCAACAAAAATTTCAAAATGAAACATTAACATGTTGAAGTAGAACAAAATGAATTGTAAAATGAATCAGTGTCGTGGGGAGCGGGTGTCTGTCTCCAGCAGTCAGCTGAAACAGTAATGAATCAAACTTTTACTGCCTCTTGTTTTGAGCTTTAGCGCTGCTATAAAGTCAAATCCAGCTGATCTGAAATGGCCCTCTGGGACCAACATAAGAATCAGGCACATAACCATTTAAAATTGAAAAATAATTAGACTATTTTAGACTAAACAACAGAAACTGGTGAAAAAACAGTTAAAATATTGTGACAAACGCTTCAGCACAATAGATTTTTTTATCCTGAAAAAGTCTTGCTTGTTTTTTTAAGCTTCAATTACTAAATGCTGAATGAATTATCACTCTAATTTGAGCAATTTTTCAGAATCTCCTTAATTTTGCTTGTAATATTATATTTTTTAGTCATCAGCATTATTTGTTGTCTCATTTTCTAGTTCATTTTTCATGCCAGCTGATAAAGTTGTAGTTAAGATTGATCCATTTTTTCAGCTCTTTTGGTCATCCTGCTCACACAGAGATGGTTAGTGGCTTTGAGCTGTGGCAGTTTTCATTAGTGATGACCTCATGTTCTCTGCTGCTCAGACCGAGACTCTCGTGTCAGTCTAGCACCCCCCTGTGGTGATGTAAAGACACACAGGCTGCTAGTGAGGCTTTTTGCCATGTTTTGTTGACACGTTTCATTACGTCAACACTGTGGTGGGTCCCTGAAATCTACAAATAAACCCTCTCCATCGCCTACAGTCACTGCTCAGAAATATGTGAGCGAGCCTGTGTGTGTGTGTGCGTGCGTGCGTGTGTGTTTGCTGTGCACTGCTGACCTGTCTGTCTTATTTCAGAAAGAGTCCCCCACCACCTCCCGGCAGTCCCCTGCCAATGGCCACTCCAGCATTAACAGTTCTATCTTGGTAAGGACCCCCCACCCCCCACCCCCACTCCGACAGACCCACAACCATTTCTCTGTGCCCTCCAGTGTGTCGCATTCGTCACGCTGGTGTGTCATGGTATTTCTACATGTCTCCCATCTTTGCTTCCCCATGTAATTGTCCACTCATCACAGTTTGTGTCTTCTTTCTGTCTCGCTTTGAATTCCTTGAGTAGCTTTAGGATTTGACACCGGCGGGTTGTGATGTGGGTCACCTGACTCGATCCTGTGTCAATCTCCTCCCCATTCATCTGTTTGAGCCAAAGGCCCCTCCCATGTCCGATATCTCGGTTTACAAATTGGTGTGCCTCTCTGCTGACACTACACAGCGGGCCTCCAGTTGTCACATTGGTCCAGCTCAGATTTACACCCGATCCGGTTCTGCTCTCCCTCCCGTACATCCCTGCCAGAGCTCCAGACAGACACTGTGATTGTGCTGATGCTGCAGCTGCTTTGCTTGCTCTGTGCTTGCCTGGTTGCTCTGCAGCCTGATCTGCTGGAACAGATGAGAATCACTCGCTCTGCTTTTCCACTGTCCTCTGTCTTTTTTTTTTTTCTGTGACGTTAGACTGCAAAGTGAAATGCATGTAAATTTTACCTAAAAATAGTGAAGTTTGTTCTGTGAATTTTGCTGAATCTCTTTCTGTAATCAATGCTTCACTCCTGCAGGATCTGCCGTCCACCATCCAGCCCAAAGGTCGACAGGTAATAATCTTTATGTTCTCCCCCTACACAAAAACAATGTCCAGGCTTCTGTTTAACACTGCTTCACAAACTCTGTATTTGAGTTCTATTAAATGTTATTCCTTTGTGAGAAAGAGCTCTCCTCTGGATCATAGCAAATAAAATTTAAAGAGCGAGATGTACCATTGGGCTCAGTGATGAGTTTCATTATTACAAACATTATGAGCTCTGTAGCTCATTTAGTACATGATGCCATAGACACAGATCACTTTAATCTTTCAATGTTTACTGAAAAACTCTCTAGAAACACCGTTTCTACATTCACAATGTTAAAACTAGCATTTAAAAAAAAATGACCGATCTAGCTCAAGAAATGACGAACATAAAAAGTTTGTAAATAGGCTTCTTACTTCTTATGGACTAAATGTTCTGTTCTGGGCCTCTACCAAAGAGTATTTAACACAATTATTTACACTTAATTGTGCAGCAAATGTTAATTTTCTCATCTGACCAAAAAGAGCAGAGACAGTTTTTCTGAATCTATTACATTTTATTTTAAAGTTATCTGTGGAAATAAGATTTTATTGATGAAAAACATCAGCAGCCCTGAGCTGCATGGTGCCCGAGGCGAAAGAGGATGTTGGTGCCCCTACTGTCAGGAACAGAAACAACATAACTGGATTACATTGCAATGAATATTTATTTATATTAAAAGGAATATTACAGACTATAAATAGAACAGCACAATGAAAAAAATCATGCTCAAAACAAGATTAACAGTAAACATTACAAAAAGTAACAACAGATAAAATGCCTTTACTTCATGTCAATAATAATAATTGGGATTTGGCACCCCCTCCAGCAGATGGCGCCCTAGGTAATGGCCTGAGTGGCCTATGCTCAGAGCCGGACCTGAAAAACACAACGTCTCCTGTGCAGTTTGAAAGGAGAACAGATACCGATGCAGATAAAGTTAAAAGAAGCTAAAGATTCTGTTTGAAACACACCTCTGTTTTTTTCCCTCTCTAACAATCACACTTGCCTTGTCAGCGCAGACAAAAGCCCATCCAGTTGTAAGAACCAGAAATCCCACAGCAGTGGTCTCACATTGTTGGAATGCTTCTCAGTAGAAAGACAGATCAATAACATTTTGTGTAGCTTTAAAGCTTCAACATCCTGTTTACGGGTGTTGCCATATTGTATTTTTGAAGCTGATAGATGTGATAGTCTTATAACTCAATCAATGAAAACACTAGTTGAGCTCTCATATTCCTTCTGAAACAAATCTGTGAATACTTTGAGATTACCCAGACGGTAGCTGAACTAAATGGCATCAGCATGATGCAGCTCCTCAGAAATCCTCTTCGTCCCTATTAACTGTCAAGTGATCATTATTAATAGGCACAATTTCGGTTTGATCCATAAACTATCTGAAACAGCTTTTTAACCTGGTGAGAATTTTCAGATTCCCAGAACATACGTCAGTCCTTCACCCTGATTTTCACAGTTATTGATAATTTGTTTTACTTTAGAGTCCCTTTAAAATAGCATGCTGACCACGTGTGAGACCACTTCTGTTTCCAACCTCACACTGTTGCACTTCCCTCTCCTACTTTAACTGTATAGTTGGTAACGATGGCACAGGCATTACCTAACCGAGGGGGTAGGAAACTCCAGGCCTCGGGGGCCATCATTCTGTATGTTTTAGACATTTCCTTGCTTCAACGCACCTGATTCAAATCCTCAATATGTCAGCAAGTCCTGCAGAAGCTTGTTAACAACCCGTTCATCTGAATCCGGTGTGTTGAAGCAGAGGAACATCTATACAGGATAATGGCCCTCAAGGCCTCCTGGTTTAACCACTGATCCCCAGTCAGACATTAACCATCTCAGCTGGTAGCTGTAACATTTATTTAAATGGTTTCACTGCTGTTAAAGCAGATTTAGAGACATTGTCTAACTCAACAGTCCCTGACAGCCCTTATTTCCTCACAGCATGTAAATGTCTGTAACTATCTCACACACATCAGCTCCTATAAGATGATTACATTGTTTATCTGTGATTGTTTATCTTTTAAAAGAAAGTTCTTATTAAGAACTGTGCAAATGGACAACAGAGGGTAGTAGAATATAAGATGTAGGCACCACTGAACTGGTTTGTAGTTTGCTTGTCAGAGATAAGTGAGGGTCATTGGACCATTAACCCCCTCCTCCCCCTCCCTCCCCTCCACCTGCTTTGGCCCTTACACTTGTGTTGAGACATTACACAACCTGCATGATGTATGTGATACTTTCCAATCATAGATTGGATCCAGGCCTCCCGTCAAGGATAAATTGTCTGTAAAGGTAAGAGACAATCTTCCCCAAATTTACCCCAACAAAGAAAAAGACATGACTCTAGACATTGAGTCCTGATGCTTTTACACTAACAAACCCTGTTTAAATGGTTTTCAGGTAGAATTAGGTTGACTGGAGTGATCAAGTGAACACAAACAATACCTGTACTATAATTACCAGTGTGTAGGGAGACTTGTTAATAGCGTTTTGGTTTATTTCCCCACTGAACAATTTTCCCTGGATACCAGTTTCCATGCTGGCAACAAGAAACCCCTCATGAAACTCCACCTTGGAAAATATATTTGCAGGCAGAGGTTTACCCACACTCAGTATCTATTTAGGATGTATGCATTTAATGTATTTATGTACACAATAGGTTATATTATTTGGGGCTTTGACCTGAACATACAACTGAATTTTTTTTAAGTTAACAATTGGGTACATTTGGATTTAATGTGGAGGTTCTCTTTCATACACAGGCTCAAAATTATACATACAGGTTCACATATAACCATAATGCCCAAGTAATATTTGAATAAATGTATTTTAGCAGTTTTAACTTCAACCACATTACCACATTTTACTGGTTGGTTGGTTGGTTGGTTGGTTGGTTTTGAGGTATTTAACCATTGCTTCTGGCAGAATTGGTAATGTTCAGTTAAATAGCCTGATTTCCTACCAAAGACCTGAATATGAAGCCCAGTCCCCACATTTTCAGTGGAACTGAGGTCAGGGATGTATCCAAGCCTTTTCAGAAGTTTAATATCCACTTCCTTCATCCAATTAGAATCCAGTTTGGATATGGCTTCATTGGAAAACTCAACTGTGTCCAAGTTTTAACTGTCTAGAGATGACTTGAGATGAAGTTAAAAATGTATTTGTAGTTCTGCTCTTTCGTCATTTCATCCACTTTATACCACCCCCCATTACCACGGCATGATGCTACCAGCACTATGCTTGACACATAGTACAGTGTTTATTGGTCAGAAAACCTCACCTTGACGCTTTTCAAGCTTCTTTCTTGGTTAACTCCCTCTCTGTCTGTGGTGATGGAAAATTCCTTAACCATGGACACTGAAACTTGTATTCCAGCAGTTTTCAGTTCCTTGGAGGTTTGATTCTTGTTCTTGAAGATTCTGAACAACATATTTTCCTCTGACAGTAAGAGATGACTAGTGGTTTACAATATATGCAAGTAAATAAAAACTACCTGCTGCAGTTAACCATGATCATATTGAGAAGTTAGTTGGTTTTCACCTATCTATCTATTTAAATGACTTGCTAGAACCTTCTTTCAGCTCTACATATCATCTTTAGGGGAATGCATGTCTATATTTGAGACTGTATGTAGACTTTTGACCCAGTGTGTGTTAGAGAACATTCACTCTTGAGCACACAACTTTTGCTTTTAAAAAAAGATAATAGAAATATCTTCTAAAAGCATTTCACCCTGAACAAACAACTGTTCAAATAAAACTTACAAGTCCAGACTTGGCATGACAGTCATGCCCATGACGAGTGCATGTAAACTTCTGACTGCAAATGCATACACACCATTTTATTTCTTAAATTTTTTTCTACAGATCTACGTAAGGGCCCAGTTTGAATACGACCCCTCCAAAGATGAACTCATTCCATGCAAAGAGGCTGGCATTCGTTTCCAAGTGGGTGACATCATCCAGATTATATCCAAGGATGATCACAACTGGTGGCAGGGCAAACTGGAAAACACCAAGAATGGCACGGCGGGTCTTATCCCATCACCAGAGCTGCAAGAGTGGTGAGTGTCAGGCTACGTTCATACTGCAGGCGGAAGTGACCCAAATCGGATTTTTTTTTTTATGTCAGTCTGAATGGTACAGATCCGATTTTTTCAAACGTGACCCAGGCCACTTGAGTCCTAAATCCGATATGTACAGTGGGGCAAAAAAGTATTTAGTCAGCCACCAATTGTGTAAGTTCTCCCACTTAAAAAGATCAGAGAGGCCTGTAATTTTCATCATAGGTATACCTCAACTATGAGAGACAAAATGAGGAAAAAAAATCCAGAAAATCACATTGTCTGATTTTTAAAGAATTTATTTGCAAATTATGGTGGAAAATAAGTATTTGGTCAATAACAAAAGTTAATCTCAATACTTTGTTATATAGCCTTTGTTGGCAATGACAGAGGTCAAACGTTTTCTGTAAGTCTTCACAAGGTTTTCACACACTGTTGCTGGTATTTTGGCCCATCCCTCCATGCAGATCTCCTCTAGAGCAGTGATGTTTTGGGGCTGACGCTGGGCAACACGGACTTTCAACTCCCTCCAGAGATTTTCTATGGGGTTGAGATCTGGAGACTGGCTAGGCCACTCCAGGACCTTGAAA